>CM056391.1:17425990-17850000 GCA_029718625.1 Synaphobranchus kaupii
GAACAAAATTATTCATTAGAATCAAGATATTAAATGTAACTTGTTCAACTTCATAAATGTACAAATATTGAGAATAAAAATGAGCCAATTGTCTGTCCATCAGTTCATAGTCCTTTTAGTGGTTCATAGTTCCCAGCAAACCAGATGCTTTATAGTGTACATACATACATATGGTGGGGCGTGGTGTGTGTGTGTGTTCCAAGTGTACATTGTGTTCACAAATGTACATTGTACTCTCCTGAACTGAAAGTGTCAGCAATAGGCTGATAAACTCGATTCCCCTTCTTTCTTTCTTGGCATTTATTCTCATGTAATTTTTTAAAACTTGGAACCACTTACCAGAATAATCTTGATGTGCATTTCTCATTTATACTATTTTCTCCTTGGTTATTAGGTCAAGGATTTTTGCACTACAATTGCAATCTGTGTTCATTTCTTCTGTTTTCTATCTACAGCAGGAGCTGTAGTAAGACACAACACAACTGTGGCAGGTATTTAGTCAGGGACATAACTTTGTGTTGCCCCGACTGCCCTATAAAAAATGTTAGGTGGTGTTTACTTTTTGTTAAATGTACGAGATTTCTGTTGTTAATTTCAGGTGTAAATATGCCCAGTTATAGAGCAATCTATAATCCAAAATGAAAGGCAGGAATTTTTTCTGATCAAATGATGCCATTGAAAGAAATTGAATAATCATAGCTTTCGCATATTTAAAATTCAGATATACTAGGGACCTTTATGTATATATTATGACTATACCGGCTATACCAATATTTCTGCTCTTATTTTAAAACAATTTTAGAGCTTAACAACAGAACGAGCTGTTATCTTAACAACAGGAAGTGTTCTGTGCACATAAGCTATACCAATATATTGTCTTTGATGCTGAAACAGGTCAAAATATCAATCGCTTTGCTCTACAATTTTTTGTTTGAACAAAAATTAACAACAAGAAGTATATAGCTCGCTAATGACCAAACATTAGCATTACAGTGGAAATCCTTTTTTCTTGGGTAAAACCTTATTTATGCATTTGGGAAACTGAAATGCTGGTAAATGCATCGATACGCATGGCCGATCTCTTTGTGTCACTTACAGACATCTTTCCCTCAGTGAGCATATAGGCACTCAACTGAAATCGTGATAAAGGACAGCCTTGAATGTCCTAAGAAGTTAAACTTGGTCTTAAGAAGTATGTTTCGGTCGAAGTTGCGGTGATGGGATCTCAGCCACGTGAGTTCACCGTCAGAGGTTAGTTAACAGGAAGTATGGGGTGTAATCTAGTTGACTGTGAAACGGAGGGTTTCTCATATTTAACCTGCTTTACTACCCCCAGACTGTCCTCTTCCTCTTCCTCTTCTCCTTTCATTCAATGAAGCCATTTCCCACCCAGATCCTTACATGCTTCTGCCTCACTCACTCATTTTGGCTTGTAAAGTTGATTTGAAAAAATACCTGATGGAGGAAAGGCAGAAAGAAAAAAGGAGGTTATTTGGTCATTTTATTTTTGCCCAGTGTCTACTTGTAACGCCTCTGCCTCTGCCTCTGTCTCTGTCTCTGTCTCTGTCTCTCTCTCTCTCTCTCTCTCTCTCCTCTCTGCCTCTGCCTCTGTCTCTGCCTCTGTCTCTGTCTCTGTCTCTGCCTCTGTCTCTGTCTCTGTCTCTGCCTCTCTCTCTGTCTCTGCCTCTGTCTCTGTCTCTGTCTCTGCCTCTGTCCTCTCTCTCTCTGTCTCTGTCTCTGTCTCTCTGTCTCTCTCTCTGTCTCTGTCTCTGTCTCTGTCTCTGTCTCTGTCTCTGTCCTCTGCCTCTCTCTCTCTCTCTGTCTCTGTCTCTGTCTCAGTCTCAGTCTCAGTCTCAGTCTCTGTCTCTGTCTCTGTCTCTGTCTCTGTCTCTGCCTCTGTCTCTGTCTCTGCCTCGTCTCTCTGTCTCTGTCTCTGCCTCTGCCCCCTGCCTCTGTCTCTGCCTCTGTCTCCTGTCTCTGTCTCTGTCTCTGTCTCTGTCTCTGTCTCTGTCTCTGTCTCTGTCTCTGTCTCTGCCCATGCATAGAAATGACACTTCATTAAATGCTACACGCTTGCTACAGGAAAGAAGAATAAAGACTTCACTACAGAAACACACAGACACCCACTCTTACAATCTTCCAAGATCATCTGAGTTTAAACATTTATTTGAACTTTGCCTCAGTATATACAAACCTCAATTCCAAAAAAGCTGGGACAGTATGTAAAATGCACATAAAAAGCAGAAAGCAGTGATTTGCAAATTCTCTTTTACATATATTTAATTGCAAACAGTACAAAGAAAAGATATTTAATGTTTTACCTTATCAACTTTATTGATTTTTGTAAATATACGCTAATTCCGAATTTGATGCCTGCAGCACATTCCAAAAAAGTTTGGACAGGGGCAAAAAAAAGACGGAAGTTCAAAAAAAACACCTGTTTGGTGCTGCATGGATCTCTATGGGAATTGCGGGAGTGGGACTAGATTAAGCTGTAAATTACACAGGAATAGTATGGAAGTGCAGACTGTCAGCTTTAATTTGAGGGTATTTTCATCCATGTCGGATGAACTGTTTAGACATTATAAAACCTTTTGTACATAGCCCCCCCCCCCCCCCATTTTGGGGCATCATAAAATATTGGACAGTTTAAACATCAATGTAGAATAAAGTAATCATTTTTAATATTTGGTTACATATCCTTTGCATGCCATGCATGATGTCTCTGACCCAACAACATCAAAAGACTCTTGATATCTTATTTTCTGGTACTCTAACAAGCGATACTATATACTTTTCTTGCATTTGAATGGATCTCTATGAGAATTGGGGAGGTGGGACTAGATTTTAGCTGTAAAGTATGCTGGAACAGTATGGAATACATGGTTTGGCTAAATGGCTCTAAGTCATCAAGGGTCTTAGGTATCAAACGAGCCTCAACCATCACTCTGCTGCTAGATATGCAGTAGATATGCATGGATAACTTGAAGGGTTTCTTCTCCTGACTTATTTTTCCATAGAGTTCAATATGAAAATAGAGAGGAGAGGAAAAACAACCCTTAAAGTGATCCACCCATATCTACTGTTTGTATATACTGTATATATCTACTGTATATATACACAATTATTTTTTACTTTGATTCAGAGGCATAGCTAGTGCTACTGTATCTAACTATTGCTCACTCTTGCCACCCCCACCCCACCCCCCTCTCTCATTCCCTTTCTCTTGATTTTCTATCTACAATTATCAGTGTTGGTATTGAAGACTCAAAGACTCAGTAGGCTCAGATTCTACAGTGCAATAGGGTGACACTCTTATTTCTGGGAATTTACTCTTGCCATATTTGAAATAAGGAAAAGTGGTTTTACTTCTCCTCTGATAGCCATTCTATGATGGATAACAGACTTAAACCCTTTAATCCTTCTTAGTTTACTTGGGTTTTAAAAATCAATTAATATTTCAATGGGGCATTCTGCGATGAAAGACAATTATTCATGTGCAGCATTTTGAAAATCAATTCTTATTAGCGGAAAATATTACAAGAAGTTGAAAAGCTACAAATAGAATTATTGCTTATTCCACATCACAAATTTGCCTAATGGTTTGTTTAGTTTTGAATAGGCTTTTCAAAAAAAACAACAACATTTGTTATATACATTTTGACATTCTTGAAATCTGTCAGTATATGCAGATGTTGAAAAGAGGAATCCTTACACAATTGACTTAGATCACAAGAAGAAACAACAGTAAGCAATGGGACTGGGGTAGATATAGCTGCATCAGAACCGTTTGCGCTCTTCTGGTTCATTGTCAAGCAGTTGTTGCATTGCAACATATAATGCTGATATTTTGAAACTTTAATCTTCAGAATGATCCTTAGAAATACATAGATAGACCAAGTCTGTGCTTATTAGCAGACCCTTCAGAAATACAAAGCAGGAAATTTATTTAGCAATGAGTTCTCAGGTATTTTGATTTGACATTTATTTTTCCTTCATTTTGAACCTGCTTTCGAGCATAACTACACACTACACTTCCAATCAAACAGTCAGGTGACACTCATTCTAAAATATATACATATATACATACATATTCAAAAATATATACATATTCTCTTCGAAAGAGGGTTTGCATGCCATTCATTGCATCATACTGTTTAATAGCTTTTTTTTTGTTTGAAATGAATGAGAAGAATGATAACAGCCGACTAATGGAATATGAATTGATTTTCCAGTGGCCATGCAGATTTGCAATTAGGTATGCAGGTATTGTGTGAGGACAGCCGTCTGAGGCAATTATGTGACAGATTATATGGCCAATAGCAGTGTTGCTTATTGCTTATGAAAACTTTTTCTGTATCCTCATATATCTTCATTATTGCTAAGTGTACCATTTTCTCATCTTTACTGTGCTTTTAGGGATGCAGATTATTATTATTTTTAAATATCGCATTAGGTCACCAAAAGAGAGGGAGTGGCTTTTTGTCACATATCTGCATGTCACATGGTTCCACTTGAACATTCCATTTTGAAATTATGTGTTATTAAGAAAAATATTTTGATTTATCTGAAATGAAACACATTTAATGACTATGTTTGAAACACATTAAATGTTTGATTGAGGGAAAACTGTGATGAACTTTCAGTGTTAGGAATAAATAAAAGGCTTTTTTTGTGCAACTGGACACATGAGGTCTGATGGAGTGATGCAAGCCAAGTCTGTGACCAAGGAGTTTGGCTGGTATGGCACCTGGGTGGCACTGGTCAATGGCTTTGGGCTGCTTCCCACACCAGAGACGCTAGTGTATCGCTTCCTCGCAAGAATTCGGATGGAAGAGAATCCTTTAATGTTTTTCCCCCCCTTTCTCTCCCCCTCCTCCAATCCTCATATACAATAAACAAAACAAACAAAAAAGCAATCAACGTGCTGCACTCTTAAAAGGGTAGCTAGTAGCGAGCCTTGGTCGCCCTTGATTTCCAGGCTCTCTCTCTCTCTCTCTTTCTCGCTCACCAACACAACGGGCCAGCCGCATTAACATTCTGCGACTGTGCAGTGCGGGATACTGGGTCCTGAAAGGCTGGGCTGAAACGATGCCTGACTGTGACAGACAGCCAGACAATGCCACCACTGTGTGACTTAGTCTTCATTCACTCAAGTCACAAATAAAAATCCCTCGTCAAGCACACACATACACGCGCACGCACGCGCGCTGCGCGCACACACACACACACACACACACACACACACAGCCACCCACCCCCCCCCCCCCACACACACACACACACACACACACATACACACACACTAAATGCAGGAAAAGAGTGAGCAGCAAACTACCCACAAGCTGTGCACACATGGATAAATATTTGCCAGGGGTTGTTCTCTGGCATATTAGAGGTCACTGCACACTTCTGCTCGCTTTCCCCCTGCATTTAGAGATACTGTGGAGTAAAACGTGTTGTTCAGGACCTTGGGTCCTGTTAGATGTTACAGAAAACAGCATCTGAGGCAAAAGCCTCGTTGGTGCATCGTCCTTTAAATCTCATTGCTGTAGGAATGCATTGTTGTCAAATATTTGTTTTCTGTGCATACAGTTTTTAGCATTATATTTCCTTTGTCAGATAATCAAAGCAACATACTTGTGATACAATCCAAAGTACTGCAACGTAAAGCTTGTAATATGTTACCTCTGCCGCATCTACAAATGCTTGCAAATTACGCACAGATGCACTAAATGGACAAAAACACCTTTTCGCAATTAAAAGGGGATACTCTGATGCTCTTGTGTTGCTAGGCCCTCCCCTTTCATGCTGCTAGTCTCGAGGATGCCGCTAGATGACGCGCTGTGGACAGCTTTCTCTGAAATTTAATAACAGATTTAATTTTACAGTCAGATGGCAGATGAGATCGATTAAATGTATCAACTACCCTTTTGGTTGTACGATGCTCCACAGCATAATACATTTTCGTAGACATAAATATTTTTAACATGAATACTTACAGTGATAGGCTACTATGAACAAAAATAACGTACTTATTAAGGTAAACGGTACAAATGCCTGTCATTTTCTTTTTATTTAAAATAAGTTTTTTGGAAGCGATATTATGAGCATTATTATGAGGCATAATGTTTTTATAGGGCAAAACGATATTTGAAAAAAAAAAAGATAAAGCTAATGCCTTAGAGAAACACCAAGAAATAACTTATGGAAAACAATTTTGCGATGGACGCACATTCCGCACCTCGCACTAACAGTATGGACTAGGCTACACGCGTATGGCCGTTTTACTAATTTATGGAGCAAAAACGTTGCCCCAACCAATCAAGAAATGTTTTAAACTTTGACCTTGTTGTCTGTAAGCGAATCTAATCGTATTGCCAATTCTGTATAATTGTTTTAAGTTTTCAGCCACCTTACAAAGTTAGACCGTTATAAGACACACATATTCCCAAAATATATAAACATATTAAACGATTAAATGAAAAATCTGATCATATTATTGAGTTGAAATAGCATGTTGTTTTCCCCGAATTAAACCTTGAATTTCGTTACCAATTAATATATTAGGTATTCAACTAGGCAAACAGTTAAATTGAGGAATAATAATAATTATTATTCAGTGACGATACCAACAGGCATATTATACTAATTTAATTGGCAACTTTTTTATTCTCAGGAAAACACAGACATTTCTATAATATGCTTTATATTATGGCTGAATGCAGACAAGAGAAAAAGTGTCTCAATATTACAATAATTAATAACTGCTCGAGGAACAGATTTTTTATTCAGGGTGTATGGCCAAATCTAATGTTCTCTATTTCTGCAGTTTTTTGATTTGGTCATAAAAGAGTATTTGTTAAGTTTTAACTGAAATTTTAATGGTGGGGAACATTTGAATACCTGCAGTGCTGCAAGAGTGTCTTTTTTTTGACAGTAAAAAAGGGATATCAAACGCTATAACATAATAATGATCCTGAAAATATCTGTGATGTAAATGTTTACGGAAATCTGTTGAGTTGTTGGTTGTGGACGAAAAGGGTGGATGTAATTAATATTATTATATAATATTATATTTAAATTATATTAAAGCTGACCTTTAAGGAAATCATATCAAAATGTTGAGCTTTATATTACAAAATCTTTACGCAGGATCTCCAGATGTTACAATTTGAGTTAAAACTGAGACATATGAATGAGAATGTGAATGGATGTTCAGTCATGATAATGTGAATGGATGTTCAGTCATGATAATGTGAATGGATGTGCAGTCATGAGAATGTGAATGGATGTTCAGTCATGATAATGTGAATGGATGTTCAGTCATGAGAATGTGAATGGATGTTCAGTCATGAGAATGTGAATGAATGTTCAGTTATGAGAATGTGAATGGATGTTCAGTCATGAGAATGTGAATGGATGTTCAGTCATGAGAATGTGAATGAATGTTCAGTCATGAGAATGTGAGTGGATGTTGTCATGAGAATGTAAATGAATGTTCAGTCATGAGAATGTGAATGAATGAAGTCAGTGGCACTGGAGAACACAGTATAATCCTTTTAATCAGCCCTAGTTGAATATATGGGAGAGCTTTGTAGTGATTGGACTGCTTAACATTTAACATTTGACTCTGATTTGACTATGATGGAAGGACCAAAGCACAGGAGTGTGTGACTTCTGTATAGAGTTGTATAGCATAGATTTTGATGAAAAAACACAAGATATTAAAATGCTAATTTTCCTTATTTTTTATCTGTTTGTTTTACCTTCATTTTACCATGCAGCAAGTCCCACTGACATAAGGAATATTTTTGGCACAGGAGGCCTGAAATCATTCAAAGGATCCTGTTCCATCATTGAAATGAGAGCAATGTTGGCAAGATGTGGTGGGCGGTCACTGAAAGTAAGACAATATGCTGCATACTGTTCTGTATCAAATGTGATTAGCATTTTGTCTCCAACTTTTTATATTAAGGAACATTTTGACATTTGAAATTCATACAGAGTAGAACTGGAAACTGGACCGACATGACCACTTCAGAGTGCGTGCCCTATGTTTCTGCCTGTGCAGCAAGCCCATAATCCCTCACGGCAATCTCGCCTATCGTGAAGGATCTTTTTCCGTAAATAAAGTGAAAACGATACAGTCTATCTGTGCCTGCTGTCGCGAGGACAGAATTAACAGTGAAGTTATTTTCCCGCGGTCACCTTGTCGTCAGATCCTGAACCAATCCCCTGTTTCCATTCTCCCATTCTCTAATTGAGTGGACACTCACCTTCAATTAGTTCTGTGGCATGATCTGGCAGAAATCTCTATTCTATTCTATGGTGTGGGAAAACAAGGACGTTTATTGCGAAAGGCAGGGTTCGTGGGAAATGGAGTTATGGAACACAGAATGACTAGGGTCGCCCCCGTGGAACTTGCATTGCCGTTATGCATTTGTTCTTGCTTTGTCAGAGCACCCAAAGCATCAACGTTGGCACCTACAAGCACTGTTGCCGCTCTGCTGCCTTGAAGATTTTTAACTGTTAGCATATGATCGCCACGCACGTTCAGATTGAATGCACCAGATCTACAAATTTCTTGTTAGGAGTGTTTTTGAGTCTTATCCAGAACACACTGTCAAATAACTGCATTTATTAGCTAACAGGTTTGTTACCGTCAGCCTCATGACATAGTCAAGTACTTGACTGTGTACACTACGGAGGTGGTGTTTTCTATTTTGTAATGTTAGGGGCTGCTTGTTGCATTTGAAATGATTTGTGCCTACGTCATTCATGTGAATAGAAACTCTATACTTCCTCAGCATTATGTTTGCATCAGATCTCTGAACAGGATTTGGCAATGTTGTTTCCTGGTTAGACTGAATTATTTCCCTTAGGTTTTTTAAATTGATGCAGTTTTTAACAAATATTTGCATACATATTGCTATATTCATATGACATGCAACAATGAGCTGGATTTATATGAGTTTGTTGATCATGTATCTGCACAAATAGATCAACAAGGACCTTATAATTAATCTAAGAGGAGTAAAATTTGAAACAATGGACAACTTTCTGGTTTTACGCCTATTTAAATGAAGATGGGTTTTGCCAAGCCACGAACAGATCACAGATTCAGAAAGGCTATTAAGAATGTTTACATTGTGGTGAGACACATAATTTGAATGTTAAAGTTCAATTTGCCCAGTTTTATCTCACAGTATTACAGTATATCAAAGATGGATGCATTTTATCATGTGGATACAGTTAACATTAGTTTAATTTCATTAAATGTGATGCGAATTTGTCTAACGGCCATAGCACTATTTTGTGCTGCGTTGAAGATGGTGGTTTTAAAGAGTGATCCATTCATGGCACTTTTATGATAAGCCAGAATGGTGTGCACAACTATTAGTTAGTGAATTCTGACTTGATGCCTATACAGGTGGTGTATTTATCCATTTAGCTATGGTTAACTTTCTAGTTACCTACAAAGTTACCCTTTATTATATAGTTAAATGTAAAGGACAAAACTGAATCTTAATTCCCACCACTGTGACTCAATATTTGAAACACTGACCTAGCAATAGTGCTTACAACTGAATTAGTACTTAAGAAGAAAATAGATTTTAGTTAAATATTGAAATAAATATTACTTATTTCCTTATGAAATATTATAACATGAATCATAGTATTTTTCCTTATCTTCTTTTTAAACACTTTTAAGACATTATATTATTGAAGCTTCAGGTATGTAATTTCCACAAGGAATACTCTCACTGGGTTCAATATGCTACATATGTCACCTAATCCAATAAATCCATGGGGCCGTTTTAGCACCTGATTCACTATATAATAAAGAGATGACACTGTGCTAACATATGCTAAATGTATGTGCAGAGACAGCATACATGTTCAGCTCCAAGGAGTTCAAAATAAAAGTAATAATAATAATAATAATAATAATTTAGAGTTTTGACACTTTATCAGAATAATGCCACAGTGCCTGGCCTGATTTTCAGTGTATAGTTCAGTCTTATTGACAAATGACAACATTCTACTCACGGACTTCGAGATAACGTGAAATAACGTGAAATTCAACATTTTTATTGATATCCTCCGAAAGTTTATAAACATTCTCATAATAGATCGTTTGTATTTAGATATTTACAAAATATGTAATGTTTCTAAAGTTCTTAAATAAGGAACACGGAGTAATCAATTTTATGAAGTCAATTTATGACAACATGCACACAATTTCCTACATCTGTTCAAGGACTTTAGCTACTTTTGTTTCGAAACAATCAAACGTTTGCACTTTTATCTTCAGGTAGGCACTTTAAAGGCACTTTTATCTTCCGGTAGGCACTTTAAAGGCACTTTTATCTTCCGGTAGTCCTTTCTCCAGAAAACACAAATGGCAATGACTAATTACTTAGGAGTTTCTGTTTTTAGGATTCTCACGGGTTACCTTAAACATAATAAAACACCTTTAGAATTGTATTATAAGACAACAGTTTTCATCATCCGATAGTCCTGTCATTGGTGTTATGTTATATTCATTGGTCATCTCTTACATATGCAGGGGGAACCATATATAAACATTCAAAGCCACACACATCCTTAAACAATTCCTTGGCAATGTGAACCCTTATATTCCTGTAAGACGTCACCTAATTGTTGCCAAGGTGATTAACTTAGCAGCCAAATCTAATTAGCAGGAAATACTGTCTGTAAAGCAGAGCTGCAGTACATTAATAGCACTAGGCATTTCTGTCACAAACAAACATGCCTACATACAATACTACACAGAGAACCTCTTCCCTAACTGTAAAAGTACAAGGTAACATCAGTAATTTGTTTACACTTCCGATAAAACAAATGTATCTCTAAAACAAACAGTAAGACGTCCCCGTACCCCATCTTGTATGTTTGAGTGATATAAAGAGTGATTTGTTTCATTGATTTGTTTCATTGAGTCAGCATTTATGTGGTTTAGACTTTCTCGATTGATTATTGGGTCTGTTTATTGTACCAACATTGTGGAAGAAAAGGACATCTTTATCTAAATGTTTAGAAGTATACCAGCTATTGCTTCACTGAACAATATGAACACCCACAAACTATAACAGAATTAAAAATTTTATTTGCTTGCGGTATAACAGTCATTGAAGACCTGGCATAGCAATGTCACAATTTGACACGTGACGTGCTGGATTTAAAACATAGTGCCTATTAATGACGATTAAATTACATTTGTAAAAATTAGACGAGACGTGTGAAAGGCATAGTCTTGTGAAAAACCTATATTTAACTTCTGACGCATTTAAACGTGTTAATTTTTTTAGATATATGCCAGAACATCGTCACCCACAAAAGGCCACGATGAGTTATATAAGAATAGTTTACTTAAGTAATTTATAAGAATAAATAATAACTGAATAATAAATAATTTTAATAATGCCATGCACCCAGAGTTTATTATTAGTTTAATCTTATAGAGGAGAGCAGCATTGAAACTCGTTATAATATAAATAGTCATTAAAACAATTCACTGTATTTTATCTGCATGGTTTCTCATTAAGCTGCTCGTACGCTATACCTATGTGAAATGCAATGCGATTAGAAGTTACTCTCGTGGGGGAAAACATTTCAATTACACTTCACATTTGACTCACAATTTTCTAAAATGGTTCATCTTAGTTATCAAGATCAGGGGGGCGGTCAAACAATATCTGCTTTAACGTACTACACGTTTAGGGCGGAAATGGTTCATCTTAGTTATCAAGATCAGGGGGGCGGTCAAACAATATCTGCTTTAACGTACTACCCGTTTAGGGCGGTGTAGTTCCAGGTGGCCCTCTACCTTTAAGCACATTACTGCGATTCAGCACCTTTTTTATGGACAGCGGTCTCTTCGTGCTACGTGGAGGCACGCGTTTCCTGTCTTCTTCCTGGAAATAAATACAAACCTACTCGTTATATGCCTTCTCATATTGTTGCGTTGTTAGGTTAACATTACACTTACTGATTATAAATGGGCCGTCTGTGCTTTCTTGATGATATCCAACTTTTCTATTCCTGAAAATAACACTCTTCTCCACAATTGTAAGTCACTCTGGACACAAGTGCCTGATTATAATGTAATTTATTAGTGATTATAATGTAATGTATGTCTGACATATACACACCTTCATCATTTGTGTTGTTGACATATCTAAGCAGACTGTTACAGACAATGAAAGACAATTAACACAAACAACTAAAAGATAAATGAGTGGTTGGACGGAATACGTTAAACATGTCTCACATACACAAATGAGCCCACATGTATTCTTTCATATTAGGCTACATGTTAGTATATGTAAATAATGTTATGACGTATTTTGGAACAGTTTCGGAACATTTTTTGAAACATTTTGCTGAGCGCATATGCCCACTCTTTGTAGTGTCGTGAAAATGGTTGCGGCTTATACGATGGTTTGGAGCATAAATCCTGTTCAAACGTAAACTTAGCAGCCTTTCACATGTGATAATTCTGCACATTCTTTCTTCAAAAATATGTGCTTACAGTATATCATATTATTGATATTGTTTATATGATTATTTCATGTAGATTCTGGGAAAATATAACCTGCAGCACAATTTCATAAAATTATATTACAGTGTGTTGACAGAAAAACGATAGTCTATAAACTGTTAGTACATAATACGAGGATTAATTGTTTACAGAGAAAGAAAACATAAAATATTTCAAATTAAATAACTATTTTTAAATAATTTAGAAGTTAGAAAAGTAGGCCACACAAACTGTGAAACCATTCTAGTGGCAAATATTAAGTTTGCATCACAGATGTAAGAGAATCGTTTCCAATAATTTCGATTATAAAATGCCTGTGTGAGAGTTTGTGCACATAGATGTTTTAAACTAAGAAGGGGCACAATCCCATAGAGTATTTTGTTTTTAATTTGAAACAGGCTACAGGAATGTACGTTCATAGGTACTACATAGTCAAATGAGTGCTCTACGTTATAGTTCTTTGTAATTTAACAATCGAACAATCCTCCCATCTGCAAGGATCTACTTTCGGATTGTTAATTACACAAATCAGACATTGTGAAAAAATAACGTAGAAGCCCATTTACAGTATGTTTCAATGTTAAGGAACAATGCTTATTGAATTCAGGCCTGTGTTTTAGAACTACTAAAAACGTATTGTTTCCTGGAATAGTTAAAGTTGAAGTGTTTTCTCGTCATCAGGCTTTTGCTATAACTACTGCCTATTGTACTTTACTCTGAAATGTCCTCTCAGTCCCATTACGATATACTGAAACTTGCCTGTAAAGATTGAATGTCATTCCTGTATTCAAACATTTAATAAAAATAAATATTCCTATCATCGACATACATAGTATAAGGCTATAACAGCCATAGATCATAAAATAAAAAAATAAAATAAGCGAATGCAATAAATGCCATCTTGTATGGCATTATAAAACAATTACACACCCATTTTTTTGTATTTGTTGATAAGTATTATGCTACAATTTTTATCAAGAGTCATTTCAATGACAACAGATTATGAGTTGGTTATACAGGCGGACCTTCGTTGCTTTAAATAAGTGATTAATGTGTTACGAGGCAGCAAACATCACACATGCACACACCGAGGGCGCGCGAGCGCACACAGACGCACACACACACACACACACACGCGCGCGCGCGCGCATACACACACACACACACACACACACACACACACACACACACACACACACACACACACACACACACACACACACACACACACACACACACACCACATTTCTAATCTCGTAGAGAAGTGTGGGTTTTTAGCCCTGGAGAGCAGCCAAACGCCACATCTTAGTTTGCCAGGAGTACATTAACAATATGGCTGACAGTATTGAAGAAGTAATTGCGTTTAAAAGGGGGTGTTCTATGCTGTGAAAGCTGCACACCGAGCGTTGTAATAATGAAATTGCATACAATAATCGCATGCCTTTTGATGTTGAACACCTTGCTTCGACCGTAGACACGTAAATCGAAGTGATCATGATGGGCATAGGCCTCAATGAGGCTTGGTCGGACTGCTTACACGTAGGAATTCGCTTGGTAAAGGTGACTTACATTATAACCTGATAATGCTTGTGGCAAAAGTTTCTGTTAAACGTGGCATACGTTTTCTGAGAAGAGTTAATGATCATTACTACAACATAGCCAGCTTAATAAGCACGCTACCTTCCTTACATACTCTACGTTATCAAAAGCAATAGTGCTGCGTAAAATGCCCTCGTGTGTAGTGCCTGAGCCCCATAATCGCACTAAAGTAAAGAATAATTTCATCAACTCAAAAAATTTAAACTCGCTCTTATCATTAAATATCAGTAGTTGTCCGTTCTTTGGGTCATTGACTCAGATGAGCTGAAAAGAAAAACAAACAGTCTTTTGTTTACTTGTTTTGCATTTGGATTTTAAACAACACAACGTTTTTTACTGTTGGATTTTCCATTAATTATAAATCCAGGCGCTGTCCGTTCAGCACCACCAAGACTCGATTGCTACCTGAGTCTGACTATGAATCTCCTCTTTCTCTAAAGTACTACACAGTGTGAGTAATTCTTCCTAAACTTTGCATTGGAATAGCTCATCGCGTACTGATCAACACTGGAAAACTTCAACAGGCGGTACCTCTTTGTGAAGCATTTGAATATAGCAATTTCATTAGTTATTGATTATCGGTGTGGCCTTGTATTTGGCGCGTTCGCTTAATGATTGCCTTCACTAATCCTCTCAATTACTTTCTGAAAAATAACGCGTATAAAAAGCGCGCCAAATACGTTTTGAGGAATGCTCAACATTATTTATGTTTATCGAGTATATATAGGCCTCCTGTGCTAAGACGATAAGCAGTCCAGTTCTGATATAGGCTACCCAATGCGAGGGAGATCAACACATCATCACTATATGTAGAGAAGTCAGAATATATGTTAATTTGTGTTCTCATGTCATGGGCGAAAATGTAAATGTTTTAGATTAGGTGTAACATCGGTTGTTTAAACAGCTAGAACAGCATCCATTGACGACGAAGAGCTATGACCTGGCAGTATCTGGGACGTGTTTTGATTCTCGCGATGCAAAGAGTGACGCAACGCGGAAAAGGTTCACTCGATGACACGTTTTGATTTTCCTCAACATCAAAGTGAGCTGTCGATGCCTACAGGCAACATTATGTGCAAGGCTATATCTATTAGTATTCGACTAACTTCGACACATTGAATAATATATTTACTAATATGGCGCCTATAATTAATAAAAATAATGAATTAATAATGAATGAGTGAATAATCCGTGATTCATAGTTCGTGTTTGTCTGTTACAAGTGGATATCGTTGACAGTGTAATGGCTGGCATTCCCTCCCTTTTGTTAAAAATATGAACATTACAAATAGGCTACAGTACGCCGAAAGTGTAGAAAGTGTACGTCTGCGGTCATTCACGTCACTATTGACCATGCTCTTAGGAAACGGTTTGTGTCCGGCTCGCCTTTTGTACGCATTTGGAACTGACAAATCTTCATGCTGCCCAAAGAGGTCGCCTTTTCCCTCCACTTCTGGAATGCGCAAGCATAGACAGCAAGCCTACGCCTAACACCCTGTGGAAACGATTACCACGGCACACACATCATGTACGTCTGTGTCTTTACTCTTTTCAATCAAACGTTTCTCGGACAATCAAAGCCTTATGTTATGGCTGCATGGATTATAACTTGCACCCTCCACAACGGCCTTAGCGGTATATTAAGCATTGTAGACTGTTCTGTGTTGTTTTGAAATGTAGCCTATTATCAATCTTATATGGATTAAACGAAAAGATTTCATTTTTACTCCCCTGTGCACATTCATTTTCACATTAATGTGTAGTAATCCAGCACGTGTGCATACACAAATAAACACGGACACACTGTTCCCATCTCTCTTTCTATCGCTGGTAACATACGCGTGCATGCACGCACGCGCACGCACGCATCACACACACGCACATACACGTACGCAGGCTCACACACACACAAACACACACACACACGCACGCACGCACGCACGCACACGCACGCACACACACACACACACACACACACACACATTACACATATAAAATTACACATTTTATTGCATTTTCCAGTCTTTTGTACAATCTATTTTTGTTTGCTCAAAACAATTTACGTACAAAATGCATATGAAAGATAGCAATTCGAAATTTGTTTTCATAAAGTTTACCATGTAGCCTACCATGTTTATACTTATAAATACATGTCCTACATGGTTCACTTCCATAAACTTGAACATAGGCTCACACATATTCTACTGGCCTTTAATGCAATTACTCTTTTAGATCTTCCTTCAGGATGTCTTTGTTAATCATTGCAGTTCTTTGAAGTAGAACGTCATTAACCCAGAACATCTCAGGGTTCCTATCATTTAAAAGAACAGTGTCTATTTTTTTGTAATGAAAAGTATGAAATGATATATAGGAAATAATAATAATAATAATAATAATAATAATAATAATAATAATAATAATAAGAAGAAGAAGAAGAAGAAGAAGAAGAAGAAGAAGAAGAAGAACTGGAAGAACAATGAACCACAAATAGACAAGAAACATAAAAAATAAATAATACTATTTTATGATTGCAGACTTTTTTGTTGTTGCAGAATTTAAGAAATAAGTCTTCTATCAGTCTCAACAGACTTTTTAATAAGAGGGATTCATGCATACTCCAATTTAATCACATTACATTACATTACATTACAGGCATTTAGTAGACGCTCTTATTCAGAGCATCAAGAGCGTCTACTTAGCAACTTACACAACTTTTGAACCAAAGAACCAATGTACTTTTAACCAAGTCTTATTTTAACATAGGCAGCTTTTCCCATGTTGTTAAACCTGATGTACCCTGGTGGATGAATGGAAGCCTGTCCCCCCCTTTAATCCTTTCATTAAACTTATTTTGTTTTCCGTGCTATTTAAATACACTATAAATTATTGACTATATCTTTGTCGAAGTTGATCTATAAAAGAGAGAGATCCACTACAGTTTCGGCCAGGTTGTGTCTGTAATTAAATATTATACACTAGTAAATAAACTAGAGAAAAACAACGTGTCAGTTTTCAATTTGTTGCTTGCACGTTCTTCTTAATTTTCCATTCGCCGTGAATTGTTAGCCGGGCGTGTTTAAATCAGCCTCAGACTCAGTCAGTGCTATTCCTACCTGTCTGTATGCGCCACTGAATACTGCTATGCTTCTGCTCTTGGTCCTAAGAGAAGCTAAAAAAAAAGTTTTCTTCTTTTTGTTTTGCCGATCTGAAAAGACTCAATAGTTGGGAAAACCGTTCTAATTATATGGAAGCACAGCTTATTTAGGTGATGAAAAGGGACTTGTAGTCTCATAGCAGCCCCTTAAATTTCCCAAATAAGGAGCTCTAATGATGGGGTGAGAAGACGTGAATGCCTAAAACAAACTATAGAGGGGCTAAACTAAAGCAACCAGGGGCTTATGATATATTAAATTACCATGATTAGGAATTTAGGCATGGTTCAAGCCTGTTGGAGGGGCTGGGGAGCCTCAAAGTGGTGCTATTCATTTCTGGGGAGCGGGGTCAATAGGTCGGGGAAGTTCACAGGGCCTGTTTCTATTCTTATGCTAACATATAATACAGGCTGTAATGCTCACTGGCTTGGAAGATATAAATGATTCGGCAATAATCCCAGCCTCTCTGTTTGCGAGGAGAGAGGCTCTATACCTAATTGCAGCCGGGCCTGCTTTTCAATAAGTGAGCTACCATAATGATGCCTGAGAAATAAGGATGTGGGTTTTCTCGTCTACTTTCCCCCCTGCTTGCAGTGAGGTACACTATCATGTTTTGATATCAAGGTATAGTGTTCAGAAATACTGAATGGTGTTCATTTCTTGGCAGGCAACACCCTGTTCCTTTGACCGGTTAAACTGGTGTGGAACAAGTACAGTATCTTTAATTAGGGTTTGTCATCAGATTGATCTCTTTTGAACTAAAAAGTACAATCATTGTTATCAAATTGAAACGATTTTCAGAGTACAATATCGTGCTGAGCTATTATGCTCAGAATAATATAGAAAACACATGCTAATATAACTAAAACGTATATCAAATATAAAAAAAAATCAAAAATATAGATTTTAAATGCTTCAGATTTATTTTGAGGTAATTTAAGTTTTTTTAACCGTTTTATTCTTCACAGCATTTTTGCAGATACATTTCGAGCCATTGAAAATACAGCAACGTGCATATGAGAAATTATAATGACCAATGCTTTATCAATTTACATATCGTAACATTACTTATGAAAGATGGTTTTGTTCTGCTACTGCAGGCATGGAGATTAATCTCATCGTATTTGTGAAAGTTTGGACCTTGACTGACGCCTGATACAAAGAGCCCTATTTATCTCCTTATGACAAGCAGAAAATCTGCTCAGAATAAATGAATTAATACAGACGATCATCCATGTCACGTGACAGGACACCTGCAGTCAGCGGCCAGTAAAATGTCTAGGCAGCATCCTATTGGCTCCTCCGGGAGCGTCTGTTTGAAATGATTTTTTCACTCATAACTGGACTTTGAACACCAGGGTGTGACTCGTGGTTTCATCACTGGGTTTAAGAAATTAGTTATTTTAATTTCGATTTCCCAGGAGTGGAAAAAAAAACTATGTTCGTAATGCACTATTTTTACATTTAAATTTAGAAGCAGCTTATTCTTTGGATATACAGCAAAAAATGGTGATGGACATTTAACACCCTAGGGTGTTTATATGAGAACTTTACACCAGCATTGTACAGAACAAAATGTATGAAGCCAGGAACAGAGGCATGGGAATGAAATACGTATGGTTTATATATACCATGGATAAGTATTGTAAGGGAATTAAATATAAAGACTGTTCATTGGCCATTTCCGAGGAACGTTAATTTTTTTGAGAAGAGTGTAAGTGGCTATTAATAGAACGTTAGAAAATGAGCCACTGACAAGAAACACACATATTAGTGTCGGATCCATTCAATGCTTTTTATCCCATTGGCCATTTGGGAATAGCTGGACATCCCACTTTAACCCGGCTCTTGGCCTTTGACCTTGGAATCTCTAGGCTTCTATAAACCCCTCTCAGGGGACACGATAGCACTGCCTGAACATACAGGCACATAATAACCAGTTCATACCACATAAGTAAAATTTCAACCCTATCATAAAATATTTCCATGATGTTTATATCTCACTGGTTGCAAAACGGTTGTAAGTTGCACCAAATTAAAAATATACCATATCATGTATTGTATTTCAGAACAAAATCATTATCCTACAAAAGTTTATATTGATATGGTTTATTCTTTCAAGTTTTCAACCTTAAAATGAATTAAGTTTTTAAAAAACGGATCTGTGTGTCATTAGGTATTATAGTTTTGAATGTCATGTATCTTTGTATTAAAAGTAATGAAAACAAACTGATAAAGGCTATGGACTAAATGCACAGCATAATTGCCCAGTTGATTAATTATTATTAAATGTTCATGGTATGTTTCATCAGGGATTGCTTGTATTGTGGGCTCTCTTAAGTCCTACAGCTTCTCCCTCTGTCAGTGATTGTAGTAGGCTACTCATCTGGTGTATAGTGGACAGAGCAAATAGTCCTTCAGACCAGCACGTGCCTGGTCCCTTATCCTCAAGTCCAACCACATTTCCATTTACAAGGAAAGTCACGACCTTCTCATTCACTGTGTCTGACCCTAAACTTAGAAGATCAGAGTTCATGGTGCTTCTGAGATGACCAACAGTGGACATAAGGCTGGCACACTTTGAGCATTCTCCAACAGTCTCAATGAGAATGGCTTCAGTGTCAGTATCAATGAGCAGAGAAACCTGTCCACCTATGATTACATAAACTCTTCTTCAACCTAATCAAAATACATTTTGACCTTGGCTATGCGCAATTGATTTACTCAATAAATCTTTAATCAATTCAATAAACCATTCAAGGATTCAGTAAATAAGTCAACCAATTAAGTTAAGCAAAAAGTACTTTTGTTGTTTCTTCCACGGTGTTCAGAACACAGCAATTGCGTTATCATACAACATTTCCCTGACCATTGTCATTGATTTGTATTCAAATTGTGCGGCCTAACCAGCATGTTTTTATTTAGGTCTTTGTTTTGTCGCGCGGCCTTTGTTAAAGCATTGGGTCAAACTCGATCAACAGATTGCTGACTTCATGACTGCCATCAGAACTGTTCTGAAGCTGTTCTGTCTGAACAGCTCTAAGCAGATGTGCAACCAACGTGCAGGACTTTCTGAACAGACATATCCTCCTCAGTAATATTTCCTTTCCACACCAGATACCAGTATTTAAAGACACGCCTGTTTGCTGGTCATATCAACACACTGATACTTAGGTCTATCATACAAAGGTCTATCATAAATCCTTATAATCCTTAATAAATATTCCCAATCATGTCTATTAGGAGAGCAAATGACAAAATCATAACATCATCACCTTATTTAAATCCACTAAATGCCTAATACATTTTTTTTTGATGTAAATCATTATGTTGAACCATCTGTATTGCATTAATCATCCATTCATTTGGCTATTTTAATACTTGACACACACAACTACGTTCAGCTGGCTGATCTCAATGGCTCAACCTTAGAATTTTCTTACACTTAATCCTGTTGTGTGACTTAATAAGACCCAGGAAAAGTCCTTTGTTTGACATCATAAGTATTTTAAAATGACAATATAGGGCCCATTGGCTTGCCTCATGTTGCCGCTCTCCCTTATTTGTCTTAGGGAATGCCCAATATATAAGGAAGGTGTCCCATATCAAGAGTTTCTTATGTTTGTGTGCCTGAATGTGCCATTTCAAGCAGGTAAATACATTGCTTTTCTACACTGACTCAGCTATTATACGCACGCTATTTTAAAACCTGACATATTAATTAGCTTCCACTTTCTACTCCAGGCTTTCCTTTAATTATTTAATTATTTGTTACAAAAATCCCATTATGTTATCGACGCATGTGATGGGGGAAATATTGCCCCGCTAATAAAAAGGAACGTAGACGAGGACAACGACGGGGACGACTAATTCAGCTACTCTCTGAAACTGTGTTGTTCATTGTCTGTGTTAATTGGGATGTAGGGCATAATGCCGTGCACCGTTCACATTAGCCTGGAAATGTGAAACAGAAAGCACACATTCCAGGATGGAAGCAAGTGGAAAGATGTATTCGTGTTATCGACAAGCATGTAAAGACATAGCCTGAATTCAGGCCATACATTTTGTTTATTTTTATTTTCAAATTAGTATTTAAATTTTTTTTTTTAAATTTTTAAAATTTTACCCCTCTGAGGAAATGATCTTTGGCCTTCAGCTTATTTGAAAATGTACCTAATGCAGCACTAGTATGTATATGTTTTTATATTTATTTTAATTAGATTTTAGCATCTGGTGTAATGCAAAAAATGTGATCAATGTGTGCGTTATTGACAGATTTGTAAGGAAACATGCAGAAATGTTCTATGCAGTCCTTGACTTGAACAATAGCCTACTTATTACCAATGGTACCAAGACTCATGCAGTGATGCACAGCAAACGAATGACAGTCAACGATTTTTTGGTTCAATACATTTTATCAAGGATCTTAAGAGTTCCAGTGGACATGGGCAGTTGATATGTGGCACGCATGAAAAATGTGGAACACGGTCTCATTAAACACAACCAAACATCAGGAACTTCTGTGATGCCAAACAGTGCAACAGTACAAAGATATTTATGTGCTCAACTGAGATGAGGTCCACCCTTGTGATTTGAAAGAGATTGAAAATCTATTTTACGTTCTACTGTCTCCTACACAATTACCTAAGTTATGTCTGCTTATGTAAACAAAATAAAAAACTATATTTTTTCTTGATGTAAGATGTCCTTAAGTTGGAATGCTGTTTTAACAAGGGGACATCTCAATATATTCAGAATGCCTGGGATAGAAGTAAAAAAGAGTATATTGCTAATAAACAATAAATTATTATTATTATTATTATTATTATTAGTAGTAGTAGTAGTAGTATTATGGCAAATATATGAAATATGTTTAACTCACTTAATGCACCTATGTGCAAGGTATAAATATCTAAATATTGAAATACAAATTTGAAATACAATGTGTGAGTGTCTTATAAGCCATTATGGGCTAGGCTCCAAGTAAGGAGCAACTGACCAACCAACCAACCAACCAACCAACCAACCAACCAACCAACCAACCAACCAACCAACCAATCAACCAACCAAGCAGGTAACCAAGCAGTCAATCAATCAATCAATCAATCAATCAATCAATCAATCAATCAATCAATCAATCAATCATACAGTACAGTTTTCAAAGTACACACAGTCTTTCAGTGCATACTGTCTTTTTGCCTAGTTAGCCCAAAATCATGTCTATAATGCACACATTTCACACAGTAAATCAAACATTTAAGGTCTTTAATTTGGAGTACCTATAGTCCTCATTTTATATTTTGAGTAACAAAATACATTTCTTGTGATGTTTTCTTATGCTTTGTTCTGTACTTGCTCTTGTAGACAATAATAACTGAATTTGTTACAGTTGTATTAATAGACATTTTTTATTTATGTATTAAAAGCAACCATACTCAGCGACTCGCGATACAGCAGTAATTGTTCATGAAAAGAAAATGTATAGCTCATGAATAACCTTAATTCACAGCCATGGTTCCTGCAAAATCCAGGAAATGGAAATATTTTAAGGAACAACGAGTGCAGATTACAGTAGAACCCCCTTCAGAGAACAAGTACTGTAGGTCATGTCAAGAAGCACCTAAAAAATTTTGTGTTTTGGGAGAGCCATATCCACCACATGCAATAATGTTGCATTAAATAACTTCACAGCCACCAGGACTTCCTGTTTCTCCAAACACGTGGCATTGAGAGTGTTTATGAAAGAGCAATGGTTCTGCCCCCAATGTGCTGATTGGCTGCCTTGCCTCCTTGTCATTAGCTGCCATGCCTCCATAATGAATATGAGCCCTGCACCAGGCGAGCGTTGGAGGATTGGATATTTTTGAAGTAATCAAATGGGTCTACTAACCATTTCATCAATTTACTAACTTAATAAATGTATATTTGCTAATGAATGTTACCAAACACCTCCCATTAAAAACAGGAACAGTAGGAACAGCAACAACAATACAATAAAAAGACAATAATACTTGTAGTAAGAATTCAGCTATTTAAATGGGGATTGGTATGTTAGCCTCTGGGTGCAGGGCTAAAATGTGCAGGTACAAGCCGTTTTCATTTTGTCAAGCCTTTCATGATGAAAACATTTCCAGTTAGAGAGAATTTGCCTCCCATTTGCTTGGGACATCACACAATGTGATTTGACTTAGGGACAATGAAAGGAAATACAGCTATGGATAGTCTAGCATATTTTTCATGGTCACTTCTGAAAAGTTTGGTAGTGTACCTGAAGAAATATTCCATCAATATATTTGCTCAATAATGGCAAAGTAAATAATGTATGTTCTATAAAATCTGTGATATAAGTCTACTACTAATACTACTAGATGTACTACAATGACTACTATGGGGTAATAATAATAATAATAATAATAATAATAATAATAATAATAATAATAATAATAATAATAATAATAATAATAATAATAATAATAGAAGAAGGATAATTGTTGTGTGTCTTAATAGCCAGAATACATATCAACATGTATCACATAAAGTGGCAGCACTTGTCAGCATTTGCTATCATTTATATTTTGTTCACTTTTTTTGTTTTGTCTTTCTAAAGTGATATGTTACATGCCAATTTGTAGAAACCTGATGCCTGTTAAGATGAAATATATATCTTTGCCTGTGGCATAGTACAAATCACACAAAAAGCTATTTTGCATGGGCCCTTTAAAATAATCTTGGGAGTTTCCAGAGAGAGAGAGAGAGAGAGACAGAGTGAGAGTGTGAGAGAGAGAGAGAGAGAGAGGGGGGGGGGGGGGGGGGGGGGGGGGGGGGGGAGCAAGGGAGTTGGGGGTGGATTCATGATGCCTGAAATGATTCAAATTAAATCAAAAAGAAAAGTCTGTTTGAAATATTTGCAAGCTTTATTTGTATACAGGCTCCTCCAGTAGCCATGTCTTAAGTGTTTAACCCAAAGACTTCATGCAAGTGAAATGCAATTCTCCTAAAGGGACCCATTGAGGCTCCGCTGAACTGATTTCTTCCACATGTTTCCCTTGTGAGTGGTCATTGCCTGTCATTTATTCTCAAATGGTTGACCTCATGGTATACAGGTCACCGCCTTAAGTGACCCTAACAGGTTTTGTGTCACTGGTCCTTTACATATATAGACTGGGGACCCATTGTCCCACTTTATTTGTACTAATTTTCATAGCTGTTGACAATGTTAAATACATTGTATGCATTATTTCCATTCTGGACATGCAAATATATTTTACTTCTCATGCAGGTTAAATCCATTAAGGCAAACCAGTCCTATTCCAATCATATCCTATTTTGTTTCTCAAGGAGAAATAATCTGTAGCCAAGACAAAGTAGGACTTTTCCTTGGTTTCTTTCTTTCAAATTCCAGATTTGTATATAGCCTATTCAATTTTAGGTTACAAACATCTTAATTTACAAATGGTATGTATACTTGGATAGTGACGCCAAAACAAGAAACAAAAATTGGATGACAAGTTGAAGTTGAAGTTACCATCCAACAAATAAGTATAAAACTATACTTAAATAGTCTATAATAGATTTTAAAATATGTGTTGTTTATATCTTAAAACGGAATATAACCCATTTTAAAACACATGCATGAAAGCTGTAAATTAACAGAAATTAAACGCGTTTTAACTGCAGACTTTATATATCGAAAGTTTCCCCTTATTTGACAATTTGTAAATATATTCTGTTTAAAACATTGACCACTTTATTAATAATAAAAATGAAATCATTCACAAAGATAAATGATTTAGTTAATATTCATCAATGTAGATTTTATTTAAACTAAAAAATTGTAGCCTATTACACTCGAGTTGTGATCTGACATCTACGCACAACACTATACATTGAGGTATGATTATAAAAAGGATTGGACCACATATTTATTAAACACGGTCCAATGAGATAATCTTACACATGTTAACGTTGGGATACTGTGTGGTATATCCACGGACTCAATAATTCGTGCCATGACACCCGCTAATAGATATATTCCGAAGGTCTTGTTCGGGTCAAAGTGTAACATTAGGATGAATAGAAATCGCCAGTGACCTATGGTTTATGCAAAATTCGGACCAGACAGCTTGTCACTGAAAGCTTTCCTGCTATAAGGTCGTCGTCCAGCACGCTCGAGAAGACCATAATCTGTAATTCAAGTGAACGGTCTTAATATTGAAGTTAGCAAAGAGTTTTCTTACCTTGACTTGTCAGAATTGGTCATAACTCGAATTAAGGAGGACGATGCAACATCGCAAAGCAACTTTAATCACTGTCTTCTCTTCTTTGAACACCCTGCATTTTAACCGCGGTGTGGAGAATGCCGTGCCGAATTTTAATTCCCTGTTCCAAACGGACCCTCTCCATGCGTGGTCATTCACTTTCAGTGTTGAAAAGATTGAGCCACATCGAGGGTATGTTTGTAGAACAGGGCAGTTTGAGTGTTTTAAGCAGATGGACCACTCTGTCGAAGTTTGGAGAAAAGCAAAACGGCGCCAAGTACAAGACGTGAATGAAGAGCAATTGTTAATGCAAAACAAAAGCATCTGCATGTAATGGAAGTCAGTACTGCAACTCCCAGGACACAATTTGGGCATGCAACGCGTCAGACAAAATAACGCAGTTGCCCTTACTGAAACACCTCTCCTAGAGCCCTCCCTATGTTGGTCTTTCTTTCTTTCTTTCTTTCTTTCTTTCTTTCTTTCTTTCTTTCTTTCTTTCTTTCTTTCTGTCTTTCTTTCTTTCTTTCTTTCTTTCTTTCTTTCTTTCTTTCTAGGGACAAAACCATAATGTACACTAACCTAACTGGATGGCATAAGCTGCTATTTATTTTGTCTACGCTTATAGCTCAAAACATAGATACTGTGTTCAGTGTGTGACGACTGAAGCATCAATAGGCCGATATGCACATAATAATATTTGCACGTAATACCGTGTATAAAACTTTTGTTTTATTTACCAATAACCTACCGAAATTCACACATCCACGCGGAAATCAAACAAGGAAACATACACAGAAACAAAACCATCAATATGTTGGTTCCAGAAAATCGACAATATATTTTACGTTATAAATTAGAATGCCTTTAGAAGAACCGTCACATAGTCAAACCTCAATCCACCGCATGGACTGTAACAGGGGAGTTTCTCACACTTTGAGATGCAAGCAGGATTCCATTCACGTCCCAGGTCTGTTCCCCCCATTGCTACCATTCAATAGTTAATTAAACCTCAATGGCAGCTGGCGGTGAGGTCATTGAAACCAGTCTTTCTCACACATTTTTATGCAAATCTATTCAGTTCTAAACAATCTCAAATAAAACATCTCTACTCGTACTGTCTCGCTTTCCCTTGTTTACCCCTTGCGCATTTATAATTTACACGGGAGCTGTGTGTATGTGCAACCATGCTGGCTGATGGAGCTTGTTTCTGCATCTTTTATAACTTAATTAAAATTGAAGACCATGTGTGTTTTTCAATATGTATCTAGTTATGTTGAAATGAACATTTTAAGATAAATTCCATATTTTAAATAATGATAATTTTTTAACATAAATGCCATTATTAGCAGTATGTCTCCTTATTGTTTTTACGTTAAATAGTGGCTCTCCACGAACTTTTTCATATGTTCGGCTACAGGCATACTAGCTCTGCCTGACATCTTAACTGCATCTGACTTGTGTGCCTTTATTTCTGTTCAGGCCATCTTCGCACTATTTAATTATCCTTGAATTTTCTCTTCTTTAGGCTACTTATTAAGTTTGATAGAAGTTTGATAGAAGTTTCATTCATCGTGGCTTGGTATACTTCTGGATTCTTGCTGTCTCTGCAACTTTCTTCCATATTACAACCTTTTCATATCTTTTCACTTCAAACTTTTCAGGAAGTTCATACAAGGTCGTGTATATTTTAGAAGTACAATTATGATCAAGAAAATAGCCCACTTGTTGACTTGCTAAAAATTATAAATGTTTAATAATATCAACTGATGTATTTGACACCCTTTCGGTCTGTAAAGTAAATACATAAATAGTGTAACCCCCTCACCTGTCTCTCATGGTTTAGTTTCCGTAAAAAATAAAATTGCATAATAATTTAAATCGGTATGTTGATAAATTCGTATGAAGGGGACATTTTTGTCACCCGTGTGTTCCTGTTGCCGTGTGTTCCATTTTAGAACTGTATGATCATTATTGTCACATTGGAAGCTATGCGAACTCCACGATAAGGGATGGAATCCCCCATTGCCTCCGAAATGCAGCCCACCAGCCAGGTCACTCCTGGTGCTGTCCAGGGTACTGACAAAATTGTGGACTATCGAGTCGAAGAAACGAAGATTTGTTTGAATGGCGAATCTACCTACCCGCTTAATTATTGGCTGATTTTCTATTTATCTGTCTGGCCTATCAACTTAATATAGCTAACAACAGCCTATGAGAAACATATAATGCTAAAGGGAAAGCGACGGAGATGTTCGCCAACAGCAGAGTCTTATTATTTATTTGATTTGTTGTGGAATTAGTCTAATGTCATATAACGCTAAGATTAGCTCCCTATGCTACCTCATTAGTTCCATAACTCGAAAAAAATATTGAAACAAAATTGAACACACAGAGAGACGATACTGGTTGCTTTCTGTGAAACCAAGACTGTAAAATAAAACATATCTACAGTCTTGGTTTCACAGAAAGCAACCAGTATCGCCTCACTATTTATTAAAATATTTAAATGATAACTTTAACCGTTAGGCCTATAGTCTCATGACACAAAAACTATGATCGGTCGGAGTGAACGATCGAGGAGATATAAACAATTGAATATTCGCCATTTTGTTCACAAAAGTGCATAACCCCCAATATTGCGTAAAACAGATTTTTGACTAGGCCTAGGCCTACTACTATAGCCGCTTACGAAATACTTCCTTGTTTCACGGTAGCCTGTTGCTCAGTCATCCTCATTAGCTCTATATTGAAACTTCTGTTCGCTTCAAATCCTTGTCATCGATTACCACTGAGCTATCTGTTCTGCTGCCTCTTTATCTTCAGTCTATCGCTTCTTCCTACAACTTCGCTGATCCCTTGAGATCCTCGGCTGGCAGATTATCTCCTCTGTCCCTTTGTTCTCATATTTAAAATCTTGATTCTTCTCTTCTGTTGTTCCTCGGTACTGGAATGAACTTGCCAAAAAAATAATTGTGCTGTATCTTATTACCTTCCCCTGTGACCTAAAAACACACCACTTTAAACAATGCACGCGCATTTCCCGGCCCTGTAATTTTAACACTAGTCATGCCTCATTGAGTTTACTGGAAATCTGAATCTGAATAATAGGGCTAACCCATATGATCCTCTCCCTTTAAGCAGCATGTAGGCCTACCTTTTCCTGCATATTGTTCGTCAGCTTGAGCACTTTCACATTGTTTGTACACTTCCCTGTCTTGACAAAAGTAATATTTTATACGAAAGACTATATTCAACAATCCTCATAAAAGAATAATAATAATAATAATAATAATAATGAAAATAATAATAGAAGAAGAAGAATGTTTTTCGAGTTGCAACTACTTCACAAAATACTTTCCAGATAGTAGTTACACACATTGCATACATTGCATCACCTAGATCTGAAACAGTTCATTAAACATATAAACTTTATTTTTAAGAACAAATTAATGAAAAAGAAACGCTGCAATTTTAATGATGACCGTTGTCATTGAATGGCATCATTGCAATATGTCATTTTAAATATAAACACTATTTGTAGATTGCTTTCATTTTTAGATTTTAACAATTTATCAGATTAAATAAAAATATTAATATGTTAAATAAGAAGTTGAATTTGATGGCTGTATTTATCAAATAGCACATCAGAACTGATAATATAAAAGGGATAAATTCACAGCATATTGAATGAATTTTGCATGTGGATAAAATCTTTTTCCACACGATAGAGGTACAGAGATGCATTTCCTTTAAAAAACATTTAAAATACAAAAAAAAATAAAAATCATCACAACTGGAGTGAATTGCACACATTTATTTGTAGAAAGCAGCTGGTTCAATTTTCAGCATAAATATAATGCTATAAAAAACATCAAAGTTTCAATGTAAACACCTCACACATTAAGGCACTTTTTTCTGTGTTGGTCCTTTGCTGGCCACCACAAAGCACGTAGGGCTCCTGAGAGCATGTGGAGCAGGGAAATCCATGTGCATTTATATTATCTCTTCATATATCCCCAAATTCCCCATTTTTTCAATGTAGAAAATTTAACAAACCATTCCTCGTGCACACATGCAACCTGCCTGATTCATGTATAGTGAGCTTAAACAGACATATGCACACATCACTGAGATCCAAGATGACACATTGGTAACACATTTGTGTTCACACCCAAAGGTTATATATACTGCAATAAACACTTACAAATATTATTCAGCTTTTACTATGTACAAACACTGTTGACAGAACTATCAACCTTCTATGTCCATTGGACATAAATATAATGATGTAACCAGCAATAGAAACAGATGGAACACTTAAGTAACACTTTCCTGCTCCCCAATATTTCTTTGTGTTTGTCAGTAAGGCTGCACTGGCTTCGTGTCATTTTTTAAAATCACGGATTTTGCATGTTTTTTGGTTCAGAATTTCTTCTAAAACAGGACACAGATACACATTACGCGCGACATATATTTCAGATGGTTTCCATCAGCCTGGACCCATGGAGCTTAACAGAGAAGAAGATAGTCAGAAATATGCAACGTGTTCCACTGTTGTCGTTGAAAACATTGTCCTTTTGGTTCTCCAAGTTCATGTTGGGAGATGCTTCGTCCGGCAAAAGACCAAATAGCCGCGGCCAATTCGCGCATGCCCATTGCTCGGTGGTAACGATATTCACGTTGGCACACACTTTCCTCAGGTGGCATGGTCTGGCCTGCATCATGGGACGGCTCCTCACTCCCCTGGAGGACACTGACGTCCTTCACTGCCATCGCAAGACCTGACGTGACAGAGGGGAGAAACTGCATTAGATCTAATGCTGTTGTGAGACTGCCGGCTCTCTCTAATTACGCACACTGCATCTCAAACGCTTTCTGACAGGGGGTGACTTTCTCCAGCGGAGAAGGTGAGAGGGTGAGAGAGATAAAGAAAGAGAGAGAAAGCTAGAGATAGAGAGAAAAAGAATGATTTCTTTGCCACTTATGAGAGAGAGAGAGCCATTTTTGCCAATAAGTCCAGGCTGTAATGCCTTTCGTACGCACTGTTCTTTTCTGTTACATATAAATTGGCACCACAATCTCACTATCTCTCTCTCTCTCTCTCTCTCTCTCTCTCTGTGAGTGTATGTGTGTGTGTGTGTGTGTGTGAGTGTTACAGAATTTAGGATGTGGAGCGGATTCCCTTGAGACTGGCTGTAGAGGAAAACACTAGAAGCATTTTACTTTAACGTTTCTTTCGTTTTGAAAGTCTGTTCATTATCATTATCCTTTGTTTACCTTAAAGAGTTCATCCACGGTGAATTCTATACCATCTAAATAACTGAGGGAAATATATTGGTGTCAGTGGACTCTGCACAGCTTGCATTCTGTGGTAAGACACGTGGCAAGAAAGCCCATTGTTCAATAAAAACTACAAGTCCCCTAACACACCAGCATAGGCACATACACAAGCATACAAATACTCACAGCTGCACGCACACATCTACATACAGTACCCAAACGTAGACACGCACACACATGGGCATATACGAGCACACACACACACACACACACACACACACACACACAGGCATACATGGTCTTTCTCTCGTTCTCTCACTCTCAACACGCACACACACACACACACACACACACACACACAGGCAGACACGCATGCACACACACATGCACACCATAATGAAGGAAACAAGATCTTACACTACAACAAAAATGAAGACTTGAGAAGCAAGACACCCTTTTTTTCCCCCCACTTGCATCTCTCCATCAAGTCCTGCGCTCATCAGTGTCTCCCGCTTTTACAAGCCTGTCCATCAGACTTAGCTCCACACTGGCTGTGACTGAGACGAGCAGGAGCAGGGGGCAGGGGGAAATCAAAGAGGAATTAGATGAACGCAAGAGAAAGAGAGAAAGAGAGGGGGAGGGAGAGAGAGTGAGAGAGAGAGACCAGCTCCACACCCCCCACCCACCTCCCTCTCCGAACCCCGCCACATTACCGCGGCCTGGCGGGAAAAAAAAAAAAATCCTCCCTTCATTTGTAACTCACCTCACGTCTTAAAAAAAGTACAACACCCTAACCATCTGCTCCCATTCATTCCAGATAGCTTCAGTGAGCTTTCCCATAGCCTAGCGCAGACAGAGGGTCCAGCCGGGGCAGCCAGGGAGACACCCCTCACTGACTGGAGGGGGGGCCAGACCCCGGCGCAGGGGCTACATCACAGATTACCGTTCCCAGACGTAACATGATAATCAAGTCATTTGCTCCGTAAGTGGGCTGCTCTTGGGTACTGTCTCATGGCCGGCCAAGTGCCTCTTTTCATCCAGATGGAATTTGGTGCAGAAAATAAAAGACACGGAAAAGCCCATTTGATCCAGCCTACAACTTGAACAGTGTTTACAGGAGAAGACAAATTTGATAGAATGCAATAGAATGGGTATTTCTTTTTTGCCTTTGGCTCCTTGCTGAATTTTGTCACTCAAATTTACAGACAAGGACCATGTATATTAAATTTCAGGGTTCACTTCGATATCAATTTCGAGTAAATTTGTATACGCCATTTTGGACGCATGAGATGAATGCTTGGATGTCAGAAGACCAATATCATACAATGACAAATATACCATATTAGTTATATTTTTGATTCACTGCATATGTTTGAGATTATAGCTGATTAGTGAAAATAGATGAACGGGAAAGGCGAAATCTGGAAAACACGCTCATGGGAAAAATGATTGACCTGCTGCACTTTTCATAAACATTAATTAATAATCATACAAAAATATTATCTTTCAAAAACATGCATGAAAGTCATTGGCTGAAATTTCTGCCTGTTATTTGCGAGGCCTAAAATGCTTTTCAGACTGATCGAGTGACATAGATCTCGTGTTTTACCCATAAACTTTCAACAGTGCACAATGATTAATATGTACAGTATACTGACGTTCTTCGTGAGCCTTGTAATAAGTAACTTTGTTATTACATGTATGTTTTTAAAACTTTCATTGGGTTTACTTTTACAACTAATAAAAATCTCTTTCTCCTCAAATTTTATATTCGTGCACTAGGGCAGTGCACTTTTTCCAAATTATATATAGAGAGGTTTCTCGACAATTTAGTCCCTCCGGGGGACTTGGCAAGACCCTTTCTCTGTCAATTTTCACCCTCTCCCTCATTCAAGCCCCCTCTCTCTTTCTCTATCTCCACAATGCGGGATTTCTTTCTTTTTCTTTTTTATGTTCTGATATCTTTTTTCTTTACTGCTCCCCCCCCCCCACCCTCCCCATGCCCCCAGACAGCATGCAGCTTATGCAAATCACCCGCCCTTTATTCTCCTTACTCGTCCCCAGACCTTAAACTTGAATGAGACCTCAAACAAGCATGCACACACACACACACACACAGAGAGAGAGAGAGAGAGAGAGAGAGTGCTCCCTGTATTCTCAGCCAGAGTCTTTAGCACCATTACACTCCATTCACATTGTATAAAGACTGAAAGCCACGCAGCTCTGGCTCAGCTCCAGAGGGGTACACGTGTGCCCACTGTATCTACCAGAGAGGGCATTAGGCTAACATATCCCGCTCTTTTAATTTACACATAGCAACTTAATGTTTTTCATCAAATATTTTGTTCAAACATGCACACACATTTTCTCGCACGACTGCCTTCGACGTTTGCTCGGGAATTGTCGTGAACCGTCAAGGGCCAACGTGGCCCGTAAAGAGAATGAATTGTGTTGAAAGAGTGGGGGGGGGGGGGGGGGGGTTGAGGGAGTCTGGGAGGGTTTGAGGGGGGGTACGGGCACCGAGAGACACAGAGGTCCTCGGTGAGTCTAAAAAGAGGCCGTCAGACACATTGTTCCCGTCTGAGAGTGGACTTTAGGGGAGGGGGCGAGCGAGTGAGTAGGCGAGGGCAGATTTGGGGGGTGTGAGGGGACCTGTTTACTAAAGTCATAGCCGGGGAGGGGGCCGCTGATGAATATAAAGTGGTCCCTGACAGCCGACATTCCCAGGCTCCGAGCCGCACACTGTGTGCCTGTGGCCAGCTGCAAGGGGAACAGCCTGACTTCTCTCAGACACTGTGACAGGGCGGCCTTTTCACCAGCGCATTGCTGAGGCGGCCAGCCTCCCTCCCATAGCAACACACAGGGCAACAGGGCTCTTCCAGCCAGCCAGGGAGACAACGGTGCGGATGGGGGTGGGGTGGGGCGGAGCGAGGAGGAGACACTTCTACAGCAGTGAACTTGAACTTGACTGCTGCAGCTCAATATAGAATATATTCAATACATTATAATATGTGCAATTTGTACAACATGCAATATATAAGGGGAAGTTCCATCTATATATAAGTATGCTATATGTAGATTGCAAGTTATAAATGACAAAGACTAAGCAGTGATAATCGCACGCACACGCACGCGCATGCACACACACACACACACACACACACACACACAAATGAATTCTCTGCTCTCATGTTTAACATTTGCCAAAGTAGTATACTACAGACAGAAAATTCCAGTCTGGACAGAATTCAATCCTTCTGCTACACACAAACACTATCAATGCTACTACTTTTGCTCACAACAGATAAATGCTGTGCAAGTAATGGGACAACTAATAAACTTGTTACTCATTATAAGGGCTAAATGGCTAAATGTGCCATGCAAAATGAGTTTCAGTCAGCTCGATTAACAACATGGCCTTGTCCAGTATGGGGATTGTCCAGCCGCATTCTCTCAGTTAAACAATTGATTGCTCAAACTGTCAACACAGTCAGCACTTGTTTGTACAAATCGGGATCTTGACAGTGATAAGAGTCCCTAATCCTTTGCAAGTCTGTGAATGTGCCAATGAGAAGCCTCTATGACAATGAGATTGATAAAAATGGACATCATTGTGCGAACGGGTGTTCCAGTGAAGCTGTTATCTTATCATTCAGCGCACTACCAAACTCTTGTAGGGACTCCTGTCGCTAAACGGGCGGCGCATTTCGCGGTTATTGAAAATACACGGTTCAAACACGGTTTCAATAAAGCACATCTAAATTACCACCATATCTCAAGCCCTATAATCAGTTGAAACATGTTCCGTGTTTTAGTGTCCCCATGACTATTTTCCTCATTTTAAAACTCAATCACTTCCCCGAGCTCTCACATCTTCACACAAAACGGCAATTGGTATTCAATTTATATTCCTCTTTTAGGAATTACCAGAAGTCAGAGGTCCCCCCTAATTTCTACCGCTTTATCGCAAAGTAACGCACCGGAGGACTTCTAAGTCGGCTTCGGGCCAGATTACTCCGACGTTTATCCATAACGAGGCTCAAGAAGAGGGGGGGGGGGGGAGCAAGGGAGGAAAGCAAATGAATCATTGAACAAATGAAAAGGGATTTGTAAGGACAGGTTAAGGAAAAGAATTTGGCAAAAAGCAGGTCATGTCCTAGATTTAATCAAAGTCCCTCCCTTTTAAGACAGTATTCAATCTATATATTTAAAGGCCACGGGCCCATTAACTGTCACCTAATTCTCTAGCACTTTTAATATGTCAGGGATTGGAAAAAAAAAAAAAAAACTTCTTTATTTCTTCTTCTTAAGATACTTAAGAAAGGCTTTGTAGTAGATTAGTCTCAGGCAAACTTGAATTAGTGAAGCTAGATGAGTTTTGACCTACATTAGAACTTACTTATCCGAGGCTCCTGATTTATGACCGGGACTTAATTTGCCTTAATACCAGTGGCTTTTAAATACTGTCCGTGTAATATTCTGTATGACATCTGGAAAACTATGCACACTTCTAAATGATCTTGAGATCCTTCGGCTTTCTTCGTTTTCCCAAGCTTTATTCATTCACAATACCTTCTCGTCCCATAAAATAAAGGTTATAAAAACAAAAAAAGGCCAGTGATTACAACATCAAATACCCAGGTCAATTTGTAAGCGAAAAAGATGCATCGGGTGCAATGGAAACTGGGAGTTTATCTATGGAATCTGGACTCCATTTTGAATGCGGGGGATTCTTGAGAAACTGGAATCACGTGTAGGGCCTCACTGTGTATATTGAGGGCATTGTGTATATTGAGGTTGTGGTGTACTTTTGCGAAGTAAGCCCACAGTGCAGTGTGAGCTGCCGGCTTCTGCAGACAGGAGTCTCTGCTTGGGATGCGTGGGGGGGGGGGGGGGGTGGGCACGGCGGCGCTCCGTCGCTCACCGGTGCTTCTCTTCCCGGCAGCGAGAGATCAGAGCCGGCGGCTGCATCCGGGAATCCCCCCGTCCCCGGCTTTTCACGTCCGCTCGGCCGGCGGCGAACGGCTCTGAAAGCTCCCCTGTCGCCGTTACAAAGCTGAGGACAACCCTCCCTGGGATAATCACGCTTATCCCCAGATTAGGCTGGGATCTGCAGCTGAGGTATCCACATGGGGGAAGGGGGCTTGCAGCAGACGACACGCAATCTTCTTTAAACAAACCCCAGAAAGGAGTTCTATCAGTTTTTTTTTGCAGTTCTATCTGGGGTCTATTGGTGGCTGTCTTCCTGTGTGTGTGTGTGTGTGTGTGGGTGGGTGTGCGTATCTGCGTACATGTCTTTGCACGTGTACGCATTTGCGTCCTGTGTACGTGTCTTTGTGCGTGCAAGTGTATACTATATCTGCATGTTTGTGTGCACATGTTGTGTGTACGTGTGTGACCATGTGCGCGTGTATCTCTGAGTGTGTTTCTGTGTATGTGCGCGTGCATACGTGTGTCGCACATACCTGTGTGCAGGAGTGCTGGCTGTTGTGTCTATGTCTGTGTTTGTGTGCGTACGTGTGCGTCTGCGTGTGTATCAGAGCAACCATTGGTGCGATCAGTGTCACACCCATATATAAGAATCAGTGTCACACCCATACACAAATTGCAGGACAGTGGCCTGAAACAGGATGTTCAATACGAAACCTTTTCAGTTTTATAAAATAGTTAGAACATTTTTTCTCATCTTGAGCAGTGTTAGTATCGATTTATTTCATTTTAATTCTTTGTCATTATTTTTCAGATTACAATATGGTAATATTGGTCTTAAAATACAATACTCACCTGATACTTCTCATACAGGACTGATATTCTAACCTAGGACCTCATGGTACTAGTTCCCTGTGTTTTCCTGTCTGTTTGTTATAGTTTATAATAGTATTTAGAATAGAAGTGTGGTATAGCTGATTTACCCACAGCTTACTGTGAACTACAGTCAACGTTCATTACTAGGGATAGCTGCTACATTATGAGAAGGATGTGCTTTGTCTTGTCTGTTCTGTAGTGACTTCTGATGACGTTTCTGTATGCAATGTAATGTAATGTAATGTAATGACTGGACTTAGTACCTTTTTACTTGGCTCATAAAGGACTCTGGTTAAGTTCCAGGTCAAATCCTTTATTTTACTCAAGAGATCATCCGCATAAAGCAAGCAGAAAGGCGACCGATCTCTGTGGTGTTTGAAAAACTTTAATTATGAGAAGCAAAGCTTACGCTATACTTGACTATTACCTCTGAATGATTTTAAGCGAACGGGAGGTAAAACATCAATTCCACTCTGGGGGATGATTCAGAAGCCCTGACTCGGGAGAGAGCGAGAGAGCGAGAGAGCGAGAGAGCGAGAGGGCGAGAGAGCGAGAGAGTCAGCTCGCCGCAGAGCACTGTGGAAGTGTGAGCTTTGAGGCACCATGCTGCTTTGTGTTCATTATCCCGGAGCCTCAGCCCTGCACCCCTCTGAGCCCCTGCCCACCGTCGCTAATGCAACAACCGCGTAAGTGCCGGCCCGCCCACCCCACCAGTCTCCCTCGTTACCCCGCGCTTGCTGCCTGGGGTGAATTCTACATGCCCTCTGACCCCGCGCTAACCGTCATGGAACCATCCCGCGTCAGCAATTCCGATGACCGGGGGGGGGCGATGATGTGGGCAGCGTGGGGATGGCCGTTTGTTAGTTTGCGAACGCGCACCCCGGCAGCGCGGCGGATGATCGCCGCGGCCCGGCTACCTGTCACAGCTTTTTGCATGACCGGCGTTCTCGGCAAACTAAAAATAAATGGAATCTTGCTTTTGTCCAAACGAGCGCCGCGCCGTTCAATATCAATATGAATACATTTATAGCGCACCTGACAAATCTGCCCGGATCCCAGCCTCCCGCTCGCCTCTGGGTTATTACCATGCCAGCTGCTACGTCTGCCACATGGAAACGCAGACAGCCTCAGACAGTAGCCCCCCCCCCCCCCCCGCCCCCCCCCCATACACACACACACACATACACACACACACATCACACACACGCATGCACAAACTCCCCACCCCCCCCTTTGAAATCCCCAATGCATAAACCTGTGTGCGATGCGAGCACGCAGGCACTCATAAGCGATGAATTAATTAGCGGCCTCGTGCCGTACCCCTGGCGCATGGCGACATATGTAATAGGTTTTGCCTCTTCTTCCAAATGCAGTTTGGAGAATTAAAGCTCTTTTATTTCAAACATGGCGTCTCGTTCCGTTAAACGTCACGTGTCTCCGGCTCTCTGTCTCCTGCCCCCTCTGTAGCTCTATCTCTCTCTCTCTCCCTCCCTCCCTCCCTCCCTCTCTCTCTCTCTCCCTCCCTCCCTCCCTCCCTCTCTCTTCCTCTCTGTTTTTCCGTCTCACTGTTTCACTGTTTTTATTCCAGCTTCTCTGAGCTTCCCCCCGTTCGCCTCGCTCTCCCTTTGTTTTGCTGTCAAATACCGTCGTCCGCCTCGGCGTGAACTCCCTCTCCTGCGCTTCCTTTCTTTCCTTTTCTCTTTCGCTGCCTCCCTTCTTTCACTGGGGTAATATATTGTAATGGGGGTTTAATTAATTGCCAGCCCGACTGTGTCATCAGAGCACGAGGAGAAGATGGCTCACCTCCTCAGATGTCAATATTTGCTTAATCAACACAGATTCATTTTCTGTGCTGCAATTTCAATAACTAAACCCTATTTCTCAAGCTAGAGCAGATTTGCACTGAGAGGACCAGCACTATTTAGACAGACGCACTGCTATTTTTCTAGGTTGTGCTATGTGTTAGTCAGAGCCTTCCCCCGGCTAGAATATCTTTACCACTTATTTTAGAAATAAACATTCTACTGGAAGCTGAACTGTGAATAGTCCAGAAGCAATCCCGAATAGTCCTGAAGCAATTCTTACTCCCTCAGTGACTGTGCAAAGCTAACACGTTTGTTATAAAGAATATGATATGAGATATGCTTCAGATGTGAATGGAATTATCGTGAACGTACTCAACATGCCTCATGTTGATTCTTCAGTAAAGCAGGAAAATGTACAGTATGTCTTTACATTTAAATATGCGTGCTCTTTCATATCACTTCACCTGCATTTTTTTATTAACAGTGATTTATGAAAAAAAAAATCAGAAATAAACTGTTGTTAAATGTTTTAAAGGTACAATTGTGAAATGTCTGTTTCTGATAGTTGGGTAGAATCTGCTCCCCTATTTGATTATATACTCTAAGTGACCATAAGACACAATACCTGTGCCTTTGTTAAACTTCTCCCCCATGCTTGGTGAGGTGAGAGAAACCAACAAAGATGACTGAAATGATGGATGTTTCAGGTAATATTAAGATATCATAGTTAATATTTCTGGTTCGCTTAATTCTCAGTCGTGCTGACGATTTACATTGTTTCTGTTTGAAAGAGTGAAGGACTTTTGCGGCTTTAATCACCGACTTCCATTCTACCGCGGTCCGCATGCAACATACACATATGTGTTGTCTGTACGGGTGCAAGGCTATTGTTTTAGCAGCTCCTTGCTATTCTGAGGTAATGCAAGAGAAATCAATAAGGAGCAGCATGTATAACCGCACACTGCCATATAGCTGACTCAGATGATGTTTTTTCCCCTCTCATGCATCAACTGTTATTTAATTCTAAATATATTAATTGCACCGCGCTGCTTCATATACGCCGCAAGATGACTAGCGTTATATCAACGCTAGTACTATTAAATCAACTCTAACAGAGTCCAATAGAGATGATATATACTCTATTAGAGTTAAAAGTACTCTATCTGTGATTTCACTCTGGGATTTTGCCGCGCAATCACATTCCTTTTCAAGAACCTAGTTCTGCACGGTAAAGGCACGCGTGTATGCGGCTCTCCTGTCAGCAAACACTCGCGCAAACACCTACGGCGCGTAAACGTGTCCGATACAGCAGCGCCGAGAGTGGCGAAAGTCACCCTGGGCCCTCGGGCCTCGTCAGGCACGCGATGGGAACGGGACAAACTAATTTACGTGAGCACACAAACACACACTCGCAAGACAAAAAAACAAAACAAAACAAAGGGAGTTCTTGTCCTCTCAACATTTTCAAGGTTTTGACACTAATTTAGGCATCTGGCCCTGTCTAGTCTGGGAGTCCTTTCCCACCCAATCCACCCCACCCCCACCACCCCATTCTTCCCACCCCACCAACCTCAGCCTCCGACAACACCAAGTCAGACAATGGTGGGAAAGAAGGGGTTGTGGACCCTCGTCAAGTGCTCCACTCACAATGCAGCCATTGTGGAGGGGAGAAAGCCGAGGGGAATAGTAATGTGGACAACCATGTACTGTTTACTAACACAGAGCCCACAGCCGCACAGGCCTCGCTTGGAGTGGGGACCTCGCATTTCACATTTTTTTGTTCCATGCTGTTGTTGAACACCGGGGGCAAAAAACAACATTTACTCAAGGCTGGAGTGTGTGAGTACTGTGTTTGTGCGTGCGTGGTGTGTGTCTGTGTCTGTGTCTGTGTGTGTGTGTGTGTGTGTGTGTGTGGGCATTTATTAATGTCTAATGTCTGAGGATACAACACCGGCTATGTAGGCTACTGTATGTGTGCTTCTGTCCTCGTGGTAAACGAGGAATTCCCTGAAATTCAGAAGAGAAACTATTAGCGGTGAAAGAATACTACAGCAAGCTAAGCTGTATTTGCTCGGCCTGGGTTTGGGCTCCTGCGATAGTGCTGTTAACTCTGCAAACCATAACCCTGGGCTTCTCTGGAGCTGCTCATGCACTCATCCATCAATGCACCAAACACAATCTCTTTCCTTTAAATGCACACACATGCACACACTTTTACTATATAGACTGTCTTCATCAGTGTATCCCATATAGCAAAGTTCAAGTGTCCTTCCGTGAAAAACAGACAGGTTCATTTGGCTGTAACTCATTTTACAATGAGTAAGTAAAAAAAGGATGACTATAGGTCATGACTACAGGACTATATGACTGCCAGTTTATGGAGAAGTCAGATGTGCGAACCGTATTACTTGCTGACAAAAATCCCTGACAAATATTTTTTCACCTTTTTCCTCTACCTTTGAACAGTCAATTAAAGTAAGTACTGTTAGATGAAAAATTATGAAAAAAATTAAAGGTATAATCAATCTATGATGAACATAGTTTTCTCAAATTTACTAAACGGAGTTTGGCACATCAATAAATTGGTTGGGATTTCAAATGCCTTGAAAGGTGCTTTGGTGGTAATTGAGTGTCAAATCAGACCAGCAATGTAATGTTGCCATTGCATTGTACAATGGCATCAATACTACTACTACTACAGAATAATACTACCAACAATAGGATAGATTCTGCAAGCCTTTAAGACTTGCTATTGTAAGACAAACCAATTCATATTGTCATTTGTAACTTGTCCTTGAAGTAAAATGCATTTTGCATCACACAAAAAGCTTCTCAAGCTTAGAAATCTCAGGTACTCCCAGAAAAATGGCTTTCATATCTATGAAAAAAAATTTTTTTTTTTTTTTTTTTGTCAGGACCAGCATACTTTTACTTGATATGAGGTCTGATCGGCCATTGTTTAATGTGTCATGCCTTTTCCTTGACCGGTTAAATGGTTAGGCCCTGACTTTAAAAGTAGTGCACAGATGATACGGAATCATTCTACCAAGGGACTATGCCTGAGGCAATGTCTTCCGTCAGAGTCGACCAGCGCACTGCCCATCAACCTGACTGCAGCCAAAGCCATGCCAATGAAACACAACCTCCTGCTTGAAGTTAAGGTTGTAGTGCGGCAGAACTCCATCCACGAAATCAGCCTCGTGTCGACCAATGTCAGCAGGTGACGCAAATCAAAGGATACGCTGTTTGAGTTTAAAGACAACTCCGACTGTTCAAACTGAACGTACAATGCAAAGCTTATACCCATTACATCCACCTGCTTTATTTACTCTACTCAGTACCTTTTCCAAAGTTAGACATAGTTCTTGAAGAAATGATTTATGTCTGTTTTATGCTCGTCTGGCTGATAAACTGACTAATACATCTATTATTTCTTACCAGGCATGTTTTGCATGCATGTAGGCGTGGGACTACTTGTTATACAAAGGTGCCATTGGAATAATGTGGGTTTAAAAAGCCAGGACACAAGGTTTGTCCTACTCTCTTATTCCATACTGTCAACATACTATGTACAATGTTCATATTATCCACTTCAGAAGCAATGCTATTTGAAAATGATGACAGCCCTTTGCGTTATAGCACATTTCCTTAATATTGATCTCCATGTAATTCCCTGTGCAAAATTATATACTATACACAAGTACTATATTATATGCTACTGATTATACTGATGCTCAGCAGTAGCCTACATGTTTCAAAATCAGTATTTTCAACAACAACAAAAAATGATTGTAGCACTTCTGTACTACCATTATAAGCGAATAATTTAATTTTATAAACACCATGTATAAAAATATATTAATATGAACCATTTATATTATTATCCTTATAAGACATATCAATGCAAGAGGTATATCTGCTTATTTTCCGTATGCTATAAAATGGGAATTGGAAATTATATGCATAAGCATAACCTCCTGCAAGTTGTAATTAGCAGAAATTATGTTAACGTTGACGAGGGGCATAAATAGCAACATTCCTTTCAATGAAATATGTTTGGGCGACACATACAGAACGTCCTTGAACCCGTGTACTTGACATTTCCATTGCGCATGCTAAACCAGAAGTAAATGCGCATACAGTGCAGCTAGTGTATGGAAAGCACGCATATGCGCAAGCATAAACGCACACATACACGCGTGCGCACAAATCAGATAAATACACAACCACCAAGCTACAATGACTTTGCAGGTCCGCTAAATTCTTTAAAAGCAGGAATGTCCAATTACTGGTTGACGAGATTATGATACTTAATAATGACTCTGTCCTGATTTTATGTGTGTTCGGTGTACTTTAACATTGTCAGCATATTTGATGGCGAGATCAAGGCCGGAAGCTTTCGTCTTCGATTGTAATACAGCCTTGTGGTTCTCTTCGAACAGCGCCAGCTCTACTAACAGTGCTGGTGAAAAATGCAAAACAGGACCGGAGAAGCCCCTCCCTCTTGTGGAGAGAAAGTGGGTCTAATTAGAGACTGATGGATATTAAAGGCACAGTAGGCCAAATCTAAAAATATTTGTATTCAGTTATATAGCTAAGTGCATTAGGATATGTTTTTCCTTTTATCATCGCAAACTGAGTTGCAAACTTACATCTTTATACTGCTATACAATAATACTTCTGCTTAAGTGTAAAAACATTATTCTTTCATAATACTTTATGGTGAATACAAGGTAACACAGACAATACAGACTGAAGCAAAACAAATGTAAAAATTGGATGTATGTTTATGAATACACCTGTGACAACATGCAACATGCATTAATATACAAAACCTAATTTATCATTAAAGCTCCCAAATATTGTCTGATATTGCAATAGGCAGAACCAGAACATTTATATCATTCAACACATTGTTGTGGTACTTGAGATTTAAGATTATTCTTCATTATTGAGCATCATTTCTCTTGAAAAGCACATGACAAATATGTTTAGATTCGCTAGTTTCGCTACACTGATGTCTATGTGAGAAATCAGGCCTTTTTGAAAGTATGTGACATTGATAATATCATTGCTTATTGTCGACAGAACATTTAGGCTACAAATCACTTGCCGCTGTATTCGAAAAGCAATGTAGGTCTATACTTTTTTATAGCCTACATCGCTATGTGTTTTTGTTTGTGTCTAAGCAGGCCTATCTTTTAACTACAAACACACACACGCTTCAAATGATACCGGAGGTTAACATAAACTTAACGTTATCTAATTAAGGGCTACTGAAATACTATAGCAACTGTAGCCTTATGTATCCTTAACCACATTGTGACATTGCAAAAAAAATCTGATTATTCAGGTTATTCAGTGCGATGCCAATAACAAAAAACCCGCAGACAGTTATGGGCACAGAGAAACGCACTGCTGCTCGCGTGCTGGGAAGGTGCTGCTGTATCTTTAACTGACGGCTCTGCCCCTCTCTACTCCTTTCAATGCAATTATGTTAATAAGAGGAGCTTGTCTGGTCTTATTCATTAACGGCAGCGGTTGCTTTATTGTCTCCCATGTATTTTCACTTGTAATCTCTGTGGGACCAACGATACAGTAGATTATAATTGACGAAAACATGTTACCTTTTTAAAATCAAGGTGCAATATAATAAACACACACTTCTATAGCGTATCGTGTAAAGGCGTGTTTATTTTGCAAAACATTTTCAAAGGCTATGTTAAATGTAGCTAACATCTCGTATGAAAAGGGTTTTCTCCTCCTTCATCGGTTACTTTTGGTCATCGAATTGTAAATAGGCCGAGGTGCTTCTGCGATCCGTAAGTATGCGATTTCTTTTCTGACATTTTTAGCGCGATGAATGCCTATTCGATACAAGTGTTCTCGTTAATTCGTAGGTGATGCGCATCCATTCTTTCATTCGTTCATGCATTAATTGAGTGTAAATCACAGGCAACCCGTTTTGAGTCTGCATTCGCCCCCAGTAATAACAAGTGTTCTGTGTTGGATTTACATAAGACTGCGGTATTCTGGCTGTTGGATATGTCTGACTAATATCACACCCTATTTTTTTGGGCCATTTTCTATTTTCACATCACACTCTTTTCCCCTCTCATTTCATTGGTCACAAGCTGCATATATGCACACAGTAAAATGCAGGCTTTGTCTTCACTGTAACAATGTGCCGATGACACAGACGCAATCAGTTGTGCTCTAAATGCTCGTCACACTGATTTAATCAATGGCTGTAATTGCAACAGCTCTCCCTGTTCCCGTATTCCTTTAAGGTTTAAGATCTGTAACAGTATTTTGTCCCTTGCAATGCATGTCTTATGCATATGCCTTCCTGGTTCTCCCAGAGTTTCTGGGCATAGTAATAATGATAAAACCGACATGCATTTGATTCACTGTGACTTGCATGGCGTTACATTATGATGACAGATAATAAATTCCTGCACTAGCCAATCAGTGAGCTAGGTCCAATACACTCCATGTTAAGATGGAGGATGTTAAATCACACAATACTTCCAATAGATCCACCATTTCAAAATACTACAGTACAATTCACACTAATCATGTCAAATAAGATCTGTATACGTTTTTACTTAGACTTATAACAATAGTATTGATATACTAATGCACAATGTAGTGTTTGAGTAGCAGGTGTAATTACCTAGCAATCATGCAAAATAATTATATTTACATGCCACTGAAGAACGGTATGCGTATCGACAGATTTTGTGCAAATCAAGCAGGTCACCTCTGTTAGCAATTAAAGGCTGCACATTACTATTTATAAGTGGATACTGAAATAAGTATGATTTCATACTCTACCCTCAAATAATATTCGAATGACTTATACAATGAGAAATAAATCAAATCTCTCAGTTGAATATCTTTAAACCAAATCTATTTATTCTGAACTGTTTGCTTTTTCCAATATTTTTATAAGAAATGTTCATTATGTTATGTTCATTTTAAGATTAAAACAAGTTCATGAGAACCATTCTTACTGTAATAATAATATTCTACTGGAGGTTCTGCTGGGTCTGTGTATAGTGGTTTCAGGATAGAAGCCTTGCATATAGAGAAGGTGACTGAGTTACAATCACATTTAAAGATATACCTGTTTTCACACGTTACTTGATCACCTATTGGGATGTGCTTGTTTTTAGGAATATTTACTGTTTTAAAATATGTACATTCAATACATTCTATAGACATTTGAATATTGACTCAAAAACACACATAAACTAGAGAGAGTCCTCAAGAAAGAACCATACAACAATGACAACAAAAAATAAAAAATATGAACGCACAATTCACACGTGAAATTTATTGTTCAACCTTTGTTGCCAATCCTATTTTAAAATAACCATTGGTTTCCAAAAACAAATGAAGTTGAACAAAAAATACAGTTGACCTCTATTTCGCTTAATCAGGTTGGAGTTGTAATATGAAAAAAGCATTAAAGCGTAGTTAAAACTACAATATTAAATAATATTTGTTCTTTGAATACAATGTTATATTTGTCATTTTAACACGTTTTGCATTTCTATTAATGCAATCGAGATGTGAAATAGAAATATTATGTAGATACAGGTTAAGGAATGCAAATGGAGACAGGTAGAGGCCAGGGACATCATGGTGAAATAGATGGTCAAACTGTATTTGATCAAATATGCATTCAGTAATAATCAACATTTCTCGTCAGACTTCAGTAAACTAGAACAATACCTCCAGCAGATTTATTGCATGGAATATACATAACATTTTTAAGGATTCTGCCTTAAGACTGAACCATCCTAGTCATGTGGGCAGAAGCTGAGAGTACATAATCTCTAATGACCTGATTTATGTCATCTGCAATTTACATAAATCCATGTGTATGTGTGTCTGTGTGTGTGTGTGAGAGAGAGAGAGAGAGAGAGAGAGAGAGAGAGCAAGGGAGAGAGAGAGATAGAGAGAGAAAGAAAGAGAGATTTATGAGATGAGGGGCACTAACAAAACAGGGAGTGGAGAGGGGCATTTGTAGGGGATGCCTTTTTAAACAAAGGTGTACTGTAAAAGCGCAGAGCATTAACGGATTGTGGAGAATATAATGCACGTGTTACGTGTCATCGGAAAGGCGGTCTAATATTTTGCAAAAAGAAAACCCAACAAAAAAAAACAATTAAATTTGAAATGAAGGAAGGTTTCTGGCAGCGGCTCTTAAATGAGGATGAAAGAAGGACGGGAGCCATGGCAGAAAATGACGAGGGAGATGGCAGTCTTTCCTCCTGCCCGTGCCAGTTCATTTACTCTGCATTTGCCATCGCCCTCTGCGGTAGCGGTAATTAGCGAGATAAGATAGGCGAGAATGTGAGGGTGGTTGGAGGAAGGGGGAGCGGAGCGGAGGGAGGGAGGGAGGGGGGTTGCATTTGAAGACTAATGTATATAGAACACAAAAAAAAAAAACCCAATTCTGATAGAAGGCAATGGTGCAACCTACCTCGTGCCAACACAGCCATTTTAGGAGCAGCAAGCAAGATTTCCCATCAAGATGGCTTCCTCAGCACACGCACGCTGTCGTACAGTTCTCTGGCATCTGGCAGGGGCGGGGGCCCCCAGCGACTGGCAGCCTCTTTGTCCCCGTTGGCACTGGGTGGAAGTCTCTTGATTTTTCTGGTTTCTCAGGGGGCACAGATGGCACTAAAGGCTCCCAGGGGTGGTGAGGTGGGAGGGAAAGGGGAATAGGGGTTGGCCATTCTTTTTCCTCCTTTCTTTTTGACTACTGCGCCACCCCCCCCCCCCCCCCCCCCCCATCAAGGCACGGTAGGAATAACGGCCAGTCGCTGTGAGGAAACAAGAAAATAAAGCTCTAAAAACAGTCCCCTTTTATTACTGCCAAGCCGATGCCATGGCAACTACTGTATAATCTGTTTCTTTAGAAGGAAACAACACAGGGATAGACTAACTGTAATTCCTTTGTATTCTCCAAGAAGTTGCTCCACTGCGAGCTACTACTTCCACCGTTGTTTGCAGGATAAAGCTTTTGATTGTAATCTTAATGGATTGTGTGATATTAGAGCAGGCTTTGGCGATTTCGTCCTCGCAGGAGCACATATGTGGCTTTGTACTTTGCGCATAGACGGGCGCAGACTGGTACCTTGTGTGGGTGTGCACCCTCTCTAGTTTTATATGTTGCGGTCACAAAACAAACGGGCGTTATCTGTGTACCTAAGCTACACAATGTGTTAGAAGAGGGTAAATACAAAAAGGAAACAACTGCTTCAGAAGCCTGATTAGTCGTTGCCCTAATGTTGCATTTACTGGCTGGGCGATGTTGCCTTTTTTTGTAATTCAGGCTGAAAAAGGAGAACCGCTATTTAAACCTTTCGGGACTTAAGGCGTGGGTAATAAGATGTATATTACCGACTGAGTTTTTAAGCAATTCTTTTTTGTCAAAGTTTTAACTAGTATATTTATTTTGCATTTTCTAAATAGGACATAATTCAACATGTTTTAAATTCTTAATTCTTAGAACCTTACAAAATTTCTCATTTCTAATGAGAAATGCAAAGGATAATATTTATAATGATAATACTTTAATCCCAATGGAGTCTGCATATTATATCTCCTGTGCAGTCCTGCAGAAAGAAAAGGTTATTGTGGCCTTTGTTGTTTTATTTCCACTCATCGTTAGTGTTAAAGGATGCATTAAAAACCGTCTGTTCCCGTTAATCACGCACACCGCAGCCAATTGACCCGTTCTGAGACCTGTCCCAAACTATTACGGAGAATAAAACATTGGCATGCCATGAATTTGGAAGCTGAATTCACATACGTCGGAAAACGCAGATTAATCTCGCACGGGGACACATTTTTCACTATAATTGCCGGACAAACAACTTGATGGCGCGACACATTTCCTGAGCTTTGTTAGCACCGCGGGTGCTAAGGGTTATTGGAGTGTTCAACATCGACGCGCGACCTCTGTTCGCTCCTCAGGTCACAGAGGCCGTTAAAATAAACGCAAGAGTCAGTCTTGGATGAAAACGTCCTCTGCCATACCTTTTCCCATACCCTTAGCATTCCAAAAAAGAATGCAATGCAATACGATTATCATATGCATTTAGAGATGAGGTCTTAACGTAGTATCAGATAGGTATTCAGTTAGCCTAGCGTATGTGATATTGGAGGTGGGTGCTGGGTTGATGTGAATGATATTCTTATAAATACAATAGTAGGCCCATGTGAAACCCAGGAAATGGGCTCCCACAGTAGGCTATGTGCTTCTGTAGATTGGGGATGTTGGGGGGGTGGGGTTCCCAAATACCAAGCAAGGTAATTGAGATAAGGCGGGGAGACAGCCTCTTTGTAAACAGGCCGAGTTCTGAGCAGAAAGTGACTGAGGCAGATGCCGAACCTTCGGCACCCCCCCCCACCCCCAGCCCGGATCTGGGTCACGCTGCCACCGACGGCAACGATTCGGGAGGCTTTTGTGCGTCTTGGTGTTAGACCTGCTTTAGAGCACTGCAGCAAAGCAGCGCAGAACAAGGGGGTTGCCCAGGCAGTCACAGGGCGTCTCTAACCGGGACTGCAGAACCGTGCACTTCCTCACCTTCATTGCTACATTAGAACACAGTGTGGAAATTTGTACGCCCTTTTTTTTGTCTCCATAAACCCATTATATGGGCGGTATGCAAATCTGATCCCTGTAGGGTGTGGTTTTAAATTTTTTTCTTCAGCTCTCTATTTCTGTATTTATGAGGCGTCACATGAATAGAGCATAACTTTTAGATGAATACTTTCTAGATAATGTGGTAGTGATATCTATTATGATCCAAACACACTGAATTAAGTATTTCGCCTACCTGTTCGTCTTGCTACATCCATTGTAGTGGAACTTCAGGCTACAGGTGACATATCAGAACCGATGAGGATTGGTTCCAGACAACCACTGGAACAATCCTAGACAACATGAAAAGACCACAATATAAAACCACGTGACTACCGTGGGTTTTAAGCACTAATCATTTTCTAGTTTTTATGCCCTATTCTATAACTGCATGCAAATTGAAAAAGTACAAATCACACACAATAAACATTAACAATTGGAATATATTTCAATGTATCTTATATTATAGTAATCACATCTGTAATCACAATAGAAATTGTGTCTAATTTTCATAGTTTTGAAATAGCTAGGCCAAAATAAGCAGATTTTTTTTTTTTTTGGGAGAGGGGGGGTGGTTTCTGTTACCCATTGAAATTGACAGTCCAGAGTACTCCTTTGATGAGTGAGTGAGACCTCCTGTGAAACCAAGCTCAGTCTATGCATTTGAGTGTGTGTGCTTCGGGAGGAAGGAAAGATGGCCTCTGTGGCAAAGGCTCATGTCCCTGCCCCTTGAAAATAATGGGAGGTTGTTGCACACACACAGGAGTTGAGTCTGTACAGGGGCTTTGGGAGGCGCTACAGCTACCCACATAAAACCAGGCAGTGTGGCACTGAGCCACTATGTTAGCACCAAGCCCAAGCTCAATAAATATTAAGACAGAAATTAGGCCTCACGTTGAGACCAAATCTAAAACACCTCTTTCTTAAACTGCAATACGCTAATGTATTGGAGCAACAGGAGAGTCATATTTATGTGCTTCTGGGTAAAATGTATTTGATATTTAAACACGGTAGAATAAATGAACAAGGGTATTTTGTACTAAGATGCTTTTTAGAACAGAGTCCTATACATTTGAAGGAAAGTGGATTGTTAAATAATTAATTAATCTATTTCTTTTGTTATTTATTGATATAATAATAATTGATAAAACACTTACAGCTATTGACAACATATTCCCTCAAGAAAACATTATGCCTTATAATACTTTGACGATAACAAGGATAAATTTTATCATAGTTATTATTGTCATTGGATGCCTTCCATATCTGTTATTCATTGTGTGGTGGCTGCATTCTCTCTTTATGAAGTTAGACTCATGATATGATTTAATGTGTGTGTTGAGTTTATACATTACAGTTAATAGGATCCTTGAATTTTTTTGTGGCCAGAGCTGTACCTTCCAGTCAGATCTAAGGTGGTTTGTGAGCTGTCCTATAGGATAAAGAAGACTAATCACCTGCTAAAATACCATGGATGGGTTAAGCTGGCATAATGAGATGGGGACACTGCGCAATTAAGAAGCATGGTCAGTCTGAAATTGTTGTAGTGGGTTGAAATGCTTGATGGGGTCAGGTGGTCATTTGTAACCCCTGAGGAGACAGGCTTTGTAAAATCCCGCCCCCCCAAAAAAAACACAGGGTACAAAAATGCACTCTATCCTCCCAAAATTCAGGAAGTCAGCAGGTTTTAGGCCCAGGAATTGTCAGTGAGCGAGGAGGTGTTTTTCTACCTGGGTATCTGTGTCTAGTTTCCATAGGGCGATACAGTATATACACTCCCAATAATGTATTAGTCCAAGCTCAGGACAAACCGTCATTGGAGTGTATATGAACTACTATGTGAGCATCTTTTCCTGAATGCAAATTGCACTTTGACATTTCTTGATGAGCATTTAGTCAGTTACTAGTCCTTACTAAACACCCCAAAAATGATCATTGGGGACTTGAAATATATGCGCTGGGCCGACTTTTAAATGTTATATGCTGTGCTGCTTGCGTCAGTCAGTCAAACACAGCTATATTAGTCCCATTGGCAATAACATTCATCAGACAAATCCTATATTCTCCATGTTAATTCTCAACACTCTTAATAACAAATTAAGGCATATTTCATAACAGTAATATAGGCTTTCAGTGTGAATATGGTTGTTCTCAATGTTGTACACTTATGCAAATATGCACACAATGCTATATTCTAAAGGACATGTTTCTCACACCTGATACAGAACCTAAAAACTGACTCCAGCAGTAGACTCTCCCAGTTGGCTACACAAAAATATCTTAAAATGTAGACCTATTTTGTTAAGAAAAACAACACACCTCCCAAAGGTGCATCTAGAAACTAGACACAAAATGGAGGCATATGAGGCACGATCGACCCATATTACATAAGAAATACATGCATGCAAATACAGATATCAAACACACATTAGACGCACTGGTCATCCCTGCCATTGACACAAGGAGGCATGGCGTGTAGGTAGTGGATTCTCTGTCCCTTAAATACAAATGCTGCTGCCCCCTCGCTATATAACCAGTGGAACAGACATACGCCACCAATTAGGGGAAGATCATAAAATGTGTAATAAAACAATTGTGTCAAGGGTGCTCCGACAATCGGGCAGGTTCAGTTTCGTGGGTCACTGTGAATGCGAGTGTAGGCTACCGCAGCACCACTAGCCTCAATATTTTACCATGTTGTAAAGATGGCTTATGTGGCAGTTATTCGTGAAGGCGTGTGGTTTCCTGGCTGGATTACAAATAATGCAAAATGTTTCCTTTTTCGCTTCCTTATAGCTGTACTCGTCTATTGGACAAATGTATTGCTATTTTCACGTGGCCTTTTCTTGAGCATTTCTTTGAGGGGTGGATTTTAGAACGATTAGTTCATAATACATAGCTTTCAATCAAAGTCTCAGAATCTGAAAATAATGCCAGTGATAATTGCTTTAATGGCACTGATTCTTTCATATGATTTATGAAATTATTAAACTATAAGAAATGAATTGGGATACCTTTTAAACCCAATAACAAATGCATAAGGCGCATCTATATTTGATTCCAAACATGTAAGTGTTGAGATAGATTATCTGTGAAGAACGGGCACCAATTCAGATGAGGAATGAAAGCCAAGAATAGCCCTCAGAATAGCTGTCCATATCGCTTTAGCTGTTACTTCCTTCAAGTACTTTTAAGTCTGTTTTCACAGCAGGCTACATTCTATGTGACTAGGCCTGCCTTTCGTCAGTCGCCTGTTTTTTGTATTTGTATTTATGCAGAAAGACCTAACGCGTTAGATGGGATTTATTTAATGACAATACAGAATGCTGGTGCCTACATTAGCAATATTAGTTAGGCAATAATTTAGCTCGCCATTGGCTCAATTTCCCCCAAAACAGCTCCTCCCTCACCACTGACTAGTGTTCGCTTTTAATGGCTGTATATAAACCGTCTCCTATCTCACCGAAGAAGAGTTCCGCCTGATCGTGGGAAAACCTTTCTCGGACTTTTCACAAGTCCTGTATCCCTCATTGAATCAAACCAATTAGCCAGGACCCCGCTCCAGCCATTGAGGGACACGTCACTCTTTGAGCGCCACTGTGGGTTCTATTGCTGCAAGTAGTTTGGGGTTGAATGAAATGCGTCCCCGGTTAGAGCACTCCAAGCTCAACTATTGCAGTTGCATTCCGAGTGTGAGCTATAGGGAGCGTGAAGGGCCACGTAAAAAAAGTACCAGTGAAGGCACTCGAATCTTTCGGGCTAGTTATTATAAACGCAACACAATACCTTAAATTGCGCTTAGGGGAAACAATTGTGAGGATTACGTTGGAGGTATAATAATATTAAAAAATTCACGAGAACTATAGACGTTTGAAGTGTTTTTCACTTCACGGGGAGTGTGTATAGGACCCTCTTCCATCGGACCCACTGAATGCTTCGGAAAGCCATAGTCTTTTTAATTCCAATTAAAAAAATACCTCCATCTCTACAGTATCCCATCCATAAACAAATAGGCCTACCCTCTTTAGAAGCACTGGTTTACACAAGCTTTGTACACTGCAATTTGTAGCCTAATCCTCGTGTTGTCGCGATTTATGGATGACTTCTAAACTGTCTTTCCACACACAGATGGTCAAAAATGCGTCACAATCGAGGTCACTTTGTGGAAAATCCAGAGTTTAATTCTTGCTCCCATTTGGGACCCAAGAGATCACGGGATTAATGCTGTAAATTTGGATTAGTACCACTTTTTCAAATTGTGTTCTAAATCCATGCGATTAGTGCCAACGCTGACACTCGGTCTGATACGTCTCGTTGTACCTCAAATATTACATATAGGTATGCATGTACAGTATGCATGTAGGTCTATGTCTGTATGTATGTGCAGGCTATGGCCGTTTACGCATGTATTAATATGTATCTCTACCCATGTTTTAGTTTTTAGTTGCTCTTAGACTTTGGATGACTTTGCAAAGACTCACGTGCTATTTAACATTATATGTTTTAGGATATATAATCTTAAAGAAAACGCAGTTAAATATTCCACTGACATTGAGTAGGACTAGGCATTTAATTTGGAAAAAATAAATCACAACAAAACAACCGAAGGATAACTATATTTACTGTTACCATTGTTAAAATTAACGGTAGGCTAATATAGTCAAAATTATTTCCGTCGAAGGCTTGGTAGACAGGGCGTTGGAAAGAAACGAAATAGCCAGTAGCCTACTTGACACAGGAGGCGATCTGGTAAATATTCAGCACCATGTTTTGGAGAGATATGTATGGACAGGTCAATCTGCTGAGATTATGAAACCAGAAAATCCCACTCTACTACATTGATACCCAACCAGCCTTTGAACACACCGACACTCACCATGCAAAATGTTGCATTTTTGTTTCCTGAGAACTGGAAAGATCGCGGTCGCAGTTTCCCAACTCGAGTGATCAGAATAGGCTTTCTATTATTTTGCAGATCAATTATAAATCTGATATTCACTTTAGATGTAATCTGCTCTGTGGGTACAAATACAACCCCACGTTTCAATCTTCACAAATACACACCCGTTTTGAAAACATTGTGCAAGTCACTGGAATTAAAAATAATATTGTAAAAAAAGATTAAAAAAATCAGTTAAAACCTACGCAAAAAAATAAATAAATAAATATATATATATATATATATATATATATATATATATATATATATATATATATATATATATATATATACAATTTAGTAACATCACCACTTAAAATGTATGTTAGACATTTCCAGGTTCCATATTTATGTTAAATGATCAACAAACAGACAAACAAAACAAAAACTGAGGCCTCTTTGCTAAAGAAGATACTTCCAGTGCGGTGCACGTTTGGACGTTAAGGATGTGTCCTTGTAAAATCCCACTCACACTCTTTTCAAAACCACCCCTTAATTTCTGCTCCACTTCACTTTCAACAAAGATACTCGGCTGGGAACAAAAGAAACTGCCAAAACCCATGAAAAGTGATCAAATTATCAAGAACTTGACCTTCTAGAGGGGCAAGCCGAGTCTACAAAGCTCCATATTCGTAATGCAACGCATTATTAACTTTATTAACATTTTATATATATATATATATATATATAGCTACTTCAGCTACATAGTCCACGTAAAATAATATATACATTTTAAGAAATTTCTAAATTTGATGATTACACAACTTACCTTTAGCTGTTGCTTTATAGCACACATAACCGCATGCTTACTGTCCGTCGTTCGTTTCTCATTTTATTTTCAGACAGTTTTTTTATTTATTTTTTATCTCTCTCCGTGATCTGTTCTTCTGTTCACTTTGAAGGAAGGGTAGGTTTGGAAGTCATTTCTACTTTCGGTTATCTAGCTTTATGACGGCTGATTAACACTCATACAGCTAGATAACCAAAGATAGCAACCGACTCCCTCTCCATTTTAAAAAGAGATGACTGTCCTCAGAGGAGGTTGAATTTAGAGAGGACGTGAACCACAAACGGAACTCTCCACCTGTCGTCAAAAAGAAAGAGAAAGGATAACAAATATTTAGAGTTTGTTAAATGTTGAATTAATTAGGCTATTTCCAACCTTGAGGCGTGCATCCACTGGCCTTTGTCCTTAGAAGTTTGAAAAGTGGGCCTTTAGTCTGTATGGGAGAACGTATTCACTGAGCAAGATGGAAAGAGTCATACCGGGGAGCTTATTTGCATGCAGACCATGTGCCAGGGTATCTCGGGGGCTGGGAAAGGGCTCTCTCTCTGTCAACGTCCATTCTCATTGAAATAAACCCACGCCTGGTGACATCACTACACAAATGCCCAAAACAAGCCCTGCATTCAAATCAAAATTCACTTCCCGCCTTTTCAGTTCTTTGAGTTCTCTCACATTAATCTATATATCATTTCAAAATCTGATGACCCTGAGATTTAAAATTTCAACGAAATGGGCCAATACAAAAAGACATAAAGAAGGAAAACATATATAACACGGTCTGCTTGTGCAGCTAATGTGCAATGTGCAGCCAATACAATCACGTGTTCAGATCTGGTTCAGGTTTCGCACTAATCAACCTAGTACATTATCAAATAGAAATTTTCAAAGGGCCATCCCGTACCTGCACGAAAATATTACAATCCGTTTTTGTCCACATTGTAATATGCCACTACAGCTCAAATTAATTCGTGTGTAGTGTTAATAAAATGGCATCCTGCTTTTTAAGGTCCTCATGACTGATACCAGGCATATTACCCGTTTAAATTTATGTACTGAAAAATGTTTGCTGGTGTCATTTGCACAAATAAAGATATTAATGTTCATTATATTTAAAGCAGTAACGGTAAAACCAGGAAAACTTTGAACTCCTTGGAAACCTAACCTGGAATGTGTCAACGGAGGCAGACTGTCAAATACAAAATTAATAACTTTTTCCACATGTATGTGTGCCTGTATGTGCATTTGTGTGTTACAAATAATAATAATAATAATAATAATAATAATAAATTATGACTATTATTAATAATAATAATACATTTGTATAATTGTTAGTGCTATTGTTGCAGCAATAATAATAATAATAATAATATTTTTTCATCTTCTTCTTAATAGTATTATTATTATTATTATTATTATTATTATTATTATTGTTGTTGTTGTTATTGTTGTTGATGATGATGTTGCTGTTAATAAATATATTAATTATAATGAATATTCACACTTTTACATAAAAATGTTGAAGTGCAATACTACATCTTTAGTACTGGAAAATAATGTAAAATAGTAAAAACTGAAACAATGTATACTTCATACTTTATAACTTTATTCATAGTTTGTTTCACTCCCACAGAGGTTCACATCTGATAGAATATATGAATCACATTAAATGAGAAACTAACTAACTAGTAAATATATATATATATATATATGTAAGAAAACGTTGTCGGGAAGATTGTAATGCCAGCATTTCTTTCAATAAGCCACTTATAAAAGCCATCATGGGATACCTTCATGCATATGTTTAATTTAGCCTAACCCTCTGATGAACCCACGTATCCCTTTCACATTACGTCTGACGTCATGCTGTTTAATTAAGATAAGTTACATTTAGTCAACCTGGATTAGCCTATGCATTGCAAGGTCATAGACCTTCATTGGCTGTCCAAGAGGTGTTCCCTCTTAGTGTCCTGCCCTGATATTTTATGATATTCAGTGATAGTTTATGTAATTAATATGTTTAATTTTCAAGTTTTCTGCAAGTATGCAGAGGATGACAGAGAAACAGACCATGGTCCGTATTGGCAGGTCTGTATTTCTTCTGAAAATCTTTAAACATTGCCACAGTGAATGGCAGAGTTGTTCAACATAAGTCAGTTCAATAATTTTATCTCATTCCTGCCTAAATTTTCAGTTTTTTCCAAGTATTCAAGTACGTAGAAGTATGTGATGGTGAAATTAATAGTGTCCATATAGCTGTGCTGTTTCATCTCATTGTTGGATAACAATAGATGTCAATGGTGTGCCATTTGTGCTTTTACATTTCATGTTTTATTTGTTTAATATTATGTCTAATTGTAAGAGAGCAGATACACTGATACATGCAATTCTTATTCATATTGGTGTAAATATTGACCATTATGATATATTCTTGTAAGCCCACTGTCACACAAATTGAAGGCTCGGGATTGCAGTTATTGCAGTTATTATTAAGTTTTAATCAAACAATCACCTAATTCATTTCTACATTAAATATTCTCTGCCTACTGAGGACGCCCGTACAAGGTTCTACCAAAACCAGAGGGAAGAAACATGCCATATTGTTAGACAATACATTCGTTCTTGAACTGTCTGCCAAACAAACATGTACAAGAATGCTCTCTGACGGACTGACAATGCTGTGAACTATACTTTAAAGCTATTTAAACAGGTAAATGTAATACATTTTTTTTTTTAAATAGACTGATGAAAATTTACTGGATTGAGGCATCCTGACACATTCAACTGAATTTTCAAACAACATAAACGTTAGTTCTATAGGCTACCTAAGACGTAAGCGAGAAAAACTCTTCATGTTTCATCCTTAAATACTTATTTCTTTACATACATTTATTTACGTCAATAGTGGATTCTGTACAAAAACGACAAAAGCATCTCCCACGGGGTTCTTTGGGACTGTACACGCTTCACTTCTCCTATTAGAAGTGTTTGGGGAAGTGATTAACATTCCTTTTCTCTTCAGTTCTTGGACTTGACCGTGGAATTGAGACTCCGACAAAGCAGACGAAATATAGAATGGAAAGACCGCAAGCTATTGAACGTGGCCTTCGCTGCTGCCTCGGGGTCAACTCAGATCTATGGTCGGGAACTCCATGAGCAGGGCCAATGATTTGGCAGACATGAAAGGTTTCGCATAAAGACGCTGGTTTATTTTTGTACCATTTACAAAATACATATGGAGTCATATGTCACAAACTTTCCAAGACAACTACATTTCAATTACCTATTTCTAAACAAACTCTAAATGTAGGCTATATCATAATGGAGTAGGCGACACGCTGTATGCAATAGATAAATGCGTGTGTATCCTACTGCACACCGACACGTCAAAATCACATCAATCATTAAATAAAAGGTCCTTACTTTTCAGTTTGAGGAAATGAGTATTCCTTATTGCCATCCAAAAGACACGAGGCAGTCATCCGTGCTGGGATAATTATTAAAGATTCCAGTATGGTAAACAGTGACATCGCTGGAAATGTCTTCAACTGGTCCAAATCATTGATTTTCTTGGGAAATCTGGAATGAGCAACAAACCAATTTCAGGAACGTTTTCGGCGATAATACACGGGCAAGGCAAGGATTTTTTTAAAAAATAAAAAAAGGTGATGTCAGTTCTCATTCCTGTAACGTCTGTGTCCAGTGGTCCATGTTTCACGGGCATTTTATTTCCAAGATGGGGAAATCTTGCTTTTAAGACCTGGTCCTGTACTTCTATAATCAGAAATCTGTTTTATCAAGCCCCATCTCTTGTTCTGTCACCTTCGCGCTACTTTCAACGTATCTTCCCTGATTACGTTTTCGTTGTCTTTCTCTCGGTCCATCCGTCGCTTTCGCTATCCTCCAAGCCTCTAGTTTCTCTCCAAGAGCTTCCTCTGACAGCTCTCGCCTGCAGTGACGTCATTTTAGCAGCAGGCTCCTGAGTGACCAATCACAGGCACGTGGGGGGGGGGGGGGGGATGCGCGCGTGTGTGTATGTTTGTGCGCGCGCGCTTTCGTGTGTGTGCTTGGTGTGTGGTGCGCGCGCGTGTGCAGTAGATGGTAAACCAACAAGAATGAGTCTTCGTAGCCTACCCCATTCATTTACAAGCCCATTAATTAACACGCGGACATCGTCGTTAATAGGTCAATGCACAACATATATGGCCTAGTCCTACCAATGGTACTAAAATCTAACTAGACTAATTAAAAATGTTTTTGGTCAACGTTGAGCCATAACAATATTTGTGCATTCCTTAGATTAGAACACCAAAGCGCACCAGTCATTTTAGAAGACTTAATACCGGAAAATAAGCGACACAGACATAGCTCCTTATTCTTTGTCCTTTTATGAATATGCATAATTTAATAATATAGTCCGCATTTTTCTAGATATCCATGTCAGTTCCGACGCAGTGTGTTTACTGACTGCATTATAGCCCACCTAAGTAGACTATATACATAAAAGGTGTGTAGTTCACAAGAAAAAAAACATTGTCTTAAATCATATTTTACCTCAAAAATGTGCAGGCCTGAATGTTGGGTGTAGCTCTCTCTCTCTCTCTCTCTCTCTCTTTTACACACACACACACACACACACACACACACACACACACACACACACACACACACACACACACACACACACACACACACACACACACACACACACACACACACACACACACCCACACATACAAGTGCACGCACGCGCACACATGGCGTTGATACCATCCACTTATATGGCATATGAATTTTGCAGTACTTAAATAATTGTACACACCACACATGTGCATGATCAGAAGCACATTTTATGACACTGAGTTTATCTGATAATGAAAAATTAGGGACATTTGAAATAGATGAGGGAACACAGAGTGAAGGCATATAACTACAGTCGTAAAACAAGACCCCCTAATATTTTCTTTAGAAAAAATAGAGAAAATGGACTAAAGGTCCCTGGTGTGACGAACGGAATGAAAAACGATGCTACGCAGATCCATTCGTCAACAGACAATAACATATAGAATCTACTGCACTTTGTGTCCAAAGCCATGATCTTGAATATGTTTTTATCCTGAAAAGTTACGTCTACCGTCACGAACACCTTTCGGTTCCTGGACAGACAAACCAACTGGCAGCGGTTCATTAACACTTTCATATAACACTAAGCTGATTCGCGAGTACAGTGCGCTCCAGAGAAATACTTCAAAATCTCTAATCACATTCTATTTCTTTACTGAATGCACTGTATCTTACAGACCATTTAACAAACTCAGCTGATTTATGTTGATTTCAAGAATGAAAATATGTGCAGGCCACATGCGATTTGTTAGTTTCCTTTACAATGCTCCGCCGTTTATTTGATCCCTATCAGCAATAATTAATTCCCGGCTTCCAGACTTTGGGGTGTTCTTGAGAATGGTTCCCCACGTTTCCTATTGAATTACATCTGCTCCATTGACGCTGAAATAAAGACGCCAAGCCAACTTTCAGCCTCAGAATTTCTCACCAAGCTCTAAAGAAAAAAAAACCCCACGTCTTTCACTGTTTGTCTTTATTCCTCAATACCGTCACAGTCAACGAACGTGTCCTGAAATTTAACTACATCCAAATTCTTGGTTCGGGTCGCAGTAAAACGCCATTCGTTCACTTGAAGCAATGAGGCGCATTGTTGCGCCTTTTTGCAATAAATTTGAGGCTACAAAGTTACAAAGTTATTGTGAAACAAATATTCCCCAAGAAAAATAAAAACAAAATAATTGTTTTTAAAAAATTTCTTTTCAATTGTAAAATGTACAGTTTAAAAATAGGGCATGTGGATCGATACCGCCACTCATTTCAAATGACCTGACGTATAAAAATACTTTACTCAAACATTTTCAACAGTTCTAAAAATTAGTGTCCCTACGTTTTTTCGAGACAAAATTACAGTGCTTATTAACCATTACAGCGTCCAATGCAAGTCTTTGAAAATGTAACTAATTATCATAAATCAATAACTTACCAGGACATATGATGTTCGTTTGAATGAACATTTCCAATATTGTACATCAAACAGCTTTGTCCCACTTCTATTTCACCCCTCGTTTAGGTATTTTTACTCTCTCCACACTCTCACCCTTAACGTCTGAGTAGGCTATCTGGAGTTAATGGTAGAGGTCTCTCTCTAGAAAAACCCAGTGGTCTTTGAGGATGATCTAGTATGAGAATTACAAGGAGGGTTCGTTTACGGGGAAAAGGCCTATGAGATGTGGAGTTTGGACATAACTGCCCACGTAGGACTATACGTCACCTACAAAACGCGCTTTAACCTCCCCCATAAAATGGGAACCTTGGCGCGTCTCACATTAGCAAACTCAGATGAATGATTTTGCACCGATGACCTTAATCTATACGTTTCTTATACAGTTTTGATGACATACATCAACCTTTGGCAATGCTAATCTTTAAAACATTTTTATTTGTTTATTTTACTTTATTAATCTCTGATTACAATGCATTTTATTAGTTAGCCTGAAACTAAAGATTGACTAAATACTTTCACGTCCCTTTAATGTGTACAGAGAAAACATATAGTTTAATTGAAGATGAGGCTTGATGACTTGAATTCGGACCGTAGAATTACATTTTGCATTTCAATAATTTACTTTGCATCATTTGGCATATAACACACGCACACACACGCACACACACACACACACACACACACACACACACACACACACACACACACACACACACACACACACACACACACACACACACACACACACACACACACACACACTGTCATGAAATGAAATGAAGTATTCACATTTTAATAGGACTTCCATTGTATTTACATTGGTATTCTGACGATTATGACGATAATTCCAAATGCATGCTTCCAGTCTTGCACGCACCCACGCAAGCACGCACGCGCACACCCCTGTACACTATATTGTAAGATTTAGGAAGAATGTAGGTAAAAAGAGCAGCGACCATTTCTCCAACAACGAAACCCCTGCTTTGAGTGATAAAATTAATAATAACAGCATTATTATCAGCAACAACAACAACAACAACAATAATAATAATAATTTCTTATCATTGTTGAGGTAGCCTCGAAGTAACTAAAGTTAATAAAATTATAAAGTTAATTTAAATTTAAAAGGTAAGTACATCCAAAGGAAGAAAGTAAGTGCCATTCAGGACAGCAGAACTCAACGAGGGACAGAGGGCACAGCAAAGGTTAATAAAGATCGGGCCAGCCCTTGACCTATGCTCCTTTGGTTTTGTTATTTCTATTATTAAGTGCTCGTTTTCAATGAGAGTCCAGTCTCTCAATTTGGTTGAGGTTAAATTAAGTGCTTGTGTTTCTATTGTTGGACATATTACAAGCCTGTTAACTGGCTGCCCACACCATCAGGGCCATCTTTGCTTGTTTCTTTCTTTACAGATTGAAAAATAGTTTACAGCTCAATAAAATCTAACCATGTTTATACATGGAACTCGAAATTGTTTTTAAAAACAATGTTCTTTCCAAAGAACACTGTGCAGATTGCTGTCGTGAGTTTTTACATATGGCCTACATATGTTGAGAAAAAAAATTGCAGAAGCAGAACTGAAAAAGGATGATGGATAAAATTTTAAAGTAATTACTTTATAGGCTTTTAATAGGAAACGAAAAATAACTCAATTGAAACTATGTTATCCTTGGTAGATGTTATAAATGGTCGGTTACGATGTTCAAATATTTTATATATATTAAGAAAACCCAAATATTTTCCATATTTGGAATTGTTTCACAGTATGTAGGCTATCAAGAACTGCGTCTGTGAAACGGAAAGGCCTACACATGCCTACCTTTGACAATACTGACCCCTAGCGGTGAATATTTTCCCTGTTCTGTGGTTCTATTTTTAAATAAGTTTCTAATTAAGACCCCAATATATTTACAGTCGTTCACTTGATATGTAGGCAATACAGCGATTCAACCTTTAAAATATGTAATAATATGCACTTAAATCAGTACGTTTACCCTGGTTTTAACTGATATTTCTTGAAACATATACAAAGTTACTGAAGCACCGAAAAGCTGTCCGTCATTTCTTTAAATGAGTCATTTCTTGTTTCTTGGATGTGCCCATAAAAAAAACAAAAAAAAACCTTACAAATATGCTACGCAAAATAATAACACAGCCTGCAAACCATACCGTGTAACAACCATGGCACCACTCTATTTAGGTGTCTTTAAAACAAGAAACAAATAATCTTTGGGGAAAATGAATATGCATAATGGGTCAAAAATACATTCTGCGCAAGTTTTGATAACAGAAATTATAAGCAATACGCTACCAAATAATAAAACATGGTAGGCTAATCTTATATAGGGATGAGAAGCCATTTACTTTCGATAGCAAATAATCCCTTCGTCGCTCTCGGTTTGTTGATGTAAACAAATTGACAAGTATTAGTTTCTATTGTAGGGCAGGCTATTTCCAAACTTTCACACGAAAGCTTACTATTCCATTAAACGCATACATAGCCTATAATGTTTTCACAACTTAGGCTACTTTGCCAAGCTAGTCCAAAATCCTATAGCGTAAATGCTGTATATTTTTTGTTCATTTTCTTTAAATTGACTGCAAAAATCTCGTCCTCCCAAAGAACCATGCCTATAGGCAGTTCCTTAATGTGGTGTATGTAACAGAAGACTTTATGCTAGAAAAAATTATGCTAAACATAGGCAGCTAGCAGCGGAACCATGCATGGTTATCAGCATGCTTATCAGTCACTGATAACTCACGATTTGAGATCCTCAATATGATATGACGACTTTTAATTTCTCGTTTTGAAATATTTTATTTAATTTCATAATGGAAATATATAGGCTAATAATCACAATGTAAAAAGTCAACGCGAATAGCATTACAATAGCCTGATATTGTATATAGCCTAAATAATTTGTTCTAAAACTATGAACTAAATGAACTAAAAACTATAAAACTAAGTGGCTATATGTGTTCGTCTATTTCAGTCTGATGCCTTTTTTCAAACGATGAACATGTTTGACAATGGATTTATTCGATCTATGGAGTCATAGTCGAAATATCCGAAATGATGTAATAATCATATACTGAATGAATATCTCAGTGACGAGTGGATATAATTTTTTATTTATTTAATGCATAAATTGATTAATAGAATACAAGTGTTTAGCCTGCTACGCTGTCTGTTCAACATTTTTAAATCAGAAGAAAATTACACAACCCGTCCCAAAACCATTTAAATTAAATAATCACTGAACAAAATCGCTCACATTGGGGTATATGTAAATATGGAGGTATAATGGTGGTTATCTCTCATAAAAGCAATTGGATTGGATTAACAGAAACGTGGCTTTAAGGACCTTAGTAGGCACAATTATTTTAAAAAGATTTAAACGTCTTACGTAAACGTCATAGAACAGCATTGCGTCAAAACCTTTGCTAAATATTAAGCAAAATATTTGCTGAATTACAACTTTTAAATTCGCCTATGCCATTTAGTAGATCATGACAAAATATGCAAGCAGCCTATAGGTTAAAATAAGAATGCGTTGTTTCAAAATTTGAAACGTAGGCCTATAAGCTCACAAATAAAAATTCATTTTAGAGCTTGCAAAATTGATATTAGTAAAAATAAATCAAGATGGGGCGGAACATCATTGTGAACGTGCTTGTCGCTGATTGTTGACCAAGAGCTTATCGCCACATTTAATAAACATAGATCAACTGAATCAAATGATTAACCAATGGCAATAAAACAACTTAAGCATAGCAACAGTAACACCTAATACTAATACACCTAGTATCAATTTGCATATTTTTTTTATTTTTATTGAAATATGTAAAATATTTATCTTATCATTGATGCTGCAGAGAAGCAGTCTTTAAAAAAAAAAAAAAACAGTGTTTGTATTTGATTCTTGTATAGTTCATTACGTGATTTTTGACAAAATATCGAGAAGTTCTTCGATTCATTCGTGTTTTGTCACATATAATAATAGGGTAAATGTAGTCAAAGTTATTGATAATAGATAGGTACGAATCTGTTTCAGCATAGCACTGCGTCATATCTATAGCCTCTGAAAGTATCCCATGGTAGCCTAGTTTATGAAACCTCAATGTAGTGAAGAGGCAGACCTTCTGTCATTATGACTAAAGCTTTGAAATGTCACAAAACAGTGATATGAAGGTGTACACTAGGCAACAATCAAACAGGTATTCGTGTTATTTAGTTATGTTAAATAAGAACGTATAGAGGCATCCAAGGTGGAAGGAAGAATTTAATTGCATATCTCCACAGAAAGTATACTCAAATGACAGAATAATATTTGATTCAACACTTGAACATAGATTACAGCATACGCAAGATAACAGAACACAATTAGCCCTAAACAACTTTTTATATTAGCCTACAGGAGTATGTAATGCACAATTGAAATATTGTGCAAATGCAGAACTAAGCTAGGCATTCATATAGATTTACAATTGCAGATACACTATAGGCCTACGCCTTCCCAACGTTTCAAGACAGGCTTTATACAGACGAAAAGTCTAAACGTCAAGTTTAGGCATAAACAGGTTGCATCGCACGTATCGAGGGCACGGCGAGCAGTAGGCTACCTCAGTTCTTCATGCTAGCCTTATGCATTGATTTGACATGGCCACATATCCCAAGACCTCAACTCACCTTTATCCATATTATGGCCTAAATCAGTGACGTGCATTAGTGAAGGGTATGGATATTAGGTGTTCTTTCCAACACTTACTGTCACTACAGCCCAAGTGTCACAAGTGTTTCAAGGCTGAAAGTTGTGCTCTCGAATGTGCTCAATTCTCTGGCTTTGCTTTGGGAGCACATGACCGTTGATGTGATAGCTGAGAAGGTACTGGACATGTTGTGTGAAAAACGGCTATGGGCTTGGTTTCGTGAGGTAGGAAAAACTGTGTTCTTTACCGTTTTCTATTTCAGTAGCAAATTACAATATAGGGACTTCGTGGTAATTGTGTTCAGCCGACCGCCTTCTTCTGTCAGGTCCTTTGAAACGAATTCCTGGCTATGTCACTGCCTGTCAGACGGTTTTGCCTTGGCAAAAGCTATATAACCTTCAAACTAGTCTTGTCAGCCGACTCGGATACTGTAAAAGTGTTTGCTGATATTGCTTGTTGTTCCTCCAATTAGACGTAGAAAACAAAGCTTATTGACGTAGAAAACAACTGCTTATTTAATATGATTCAGCTATAGCCTAGACTATATGAGAATGATGAAGCTTGTTAGTATTTATTTTTTTGCTTTGGAATGCAACATTCGTGTCCTTATCGTATAATGATCTGGCAATTATTTTTCCTTCTACAAGAAACTTCGATCTGAGAGAGAGTTTAACGCCTTTCAATCGCAGTCCTTCAATTCTGGGATAATCTTAACAAATATAGCGCCCCCCCCCCCCCCCACACACACACACAAATTGCACAAGGCTGATTCCAGCAAATTGTCATTATTAAACTGTCATCTTCTTTCTCATACGCGGAATGCGTAAATCGCCCTTCAAGTCAGAAAGTCAGCTCTTAGGAGGCACTCCAGCGGAGGTAAACGGTTACTATGACCACAGATAAAATGCCTGTAAATGTAGGGAACTTAGCTCATACTGTGGTGTGAACAGTCTTAGCTCATACTATGGTGTGAAAAAAGCGAACACGGAATATTAATAGTCAATGTTTTTTTTACATTTTAAAATACTATTAATAATATTAGCCTATATACAGTTTCTTACCCATTAAATAAGCTAAAACAACAAATACAATGCATTCATAATTATCGCTGTTGCAAAATGTAAAAATGTAGGTTTACTATTCAGCGGTTTTATATATATATATATATAGGCCTATAAACAGAAAGTGGAACAATGCTGTCAAATGGCAAATGCATTTACACGTTCACATGTTCTTGTATTAGCCTAGCAGCTTCCTTGATTTAAAAAAAAAAAATGAAAATTGATATTAAATTAGCTATAGAAAAGTAGGCTATTGAGAGACAAACCCAAAATTAAACACACATCCGAGACGGCTAAAGCCAGCATTCTGTGATTGATTTCTATATCACATGAATGCTTTATAATAAAATAAAAAAAAAATAAAAAAAGCCCTTTCCGGGTGAAAACGTGTTTTCTGATCTTCTACTGCCACCTATTGACTTGTGGTGGCAGCCTACCTTAACTGCAGTCCATTTCATTCTTTAAAGGTTGTATCAGCGATTTTGGGTGGAAACATAAATGATCACATTCATCTGATTTTTCCTCACGATCCGCTAGCTGCCCGCCCCATAAGCAGGCCGTCAAAAAACCGCGTCTCTGTAGGCAGCCCATGCTCCGAGATCGTACACAAAAACACAATGGTACTACCAAGTACTCAAAACCAAAATAAACAGTATTCCAACCAATCACAATGATCTGCACAAACGCTAATACTCTTATCTCGCTGAAATCTTGACGGATTTACAAACGGTTTGGTTTCTTACAAACGTTATTAACGTGGTTATAATTCTGGATGCTTGAACACTATTTTTTAAAACATAACATAATTATTCATAAGTATGTTTGTTTGGGATTTCGCTTCAGAAGTGACGTCACGTTTGTGCAGATCATTGTGATTGGTTGGAATGCTGTTTATTTTGGTTTTGAGTAGTTGGTAGTACCATTGTTTTTGTGTACGATCTCGGAGCATAGGCTGCCTACAGAGACGCGGTTTTTTGACGGCCTGCTTATGGGGCGGGCAGCTAGCGGATCGTGAGGAAAAATCAGATGAATGTGATCATTTATGTTTCCACCCCAAAATCGCTGATACAACCTTTAAGTAGTCGTTGACAAAGGAGCACATTTACGTAGGTAGTTTAGAAATAATTTTTAAAAGACCCTCTCTGAAATATGGTAGTTCTAGGCAACCCGCAATGCTAAAGGACCGAATTACATCTTCCCTAAGATGCATTGTTGACTTGCAGACATTAAAACTGAAATTAAAGATGAAAGTAACCAATGGGCCAAGGGGATATTCTCCTTGTGAAGGTATTTGCTAATTAACGCAACTTTTACGCATTATACTGCCATTGTGCATAATACCCCCACCCATTTTATTTTAATTCAAAGGCAGTCCGTTTAAAACAAACTGGGCAAACAGTGGTGATTCACAATTTTATTGTGTCCACCCTCTCCATGATCCGCATAAAAGTACTCTATGCATTGTAAGTGAAACAGACACATATGAAGGCCTATAGCCTAAATTAATTAGACGACCTTAGAGCCAAATTGATCCTAATTGTCAAATTGGTTTTAGACAGAAGTGACTGGGAAGGGATCATGAGAGAAACAAGATCCCTTTTAACTCTCATATTATATTACTTTTGGGAATTGTCTCTCCTGCAATTCAAGGAATTCTATGACATCATTCTGCAGTATTTTTATTGCACGTCAACGTCTCGAACAGGAAATCATTTTTTTTCATTTGGATATAGCATATGTATTGCAACACAATAGAATAAAAGTTCAATAGCGCCACCCCGAGGAAACAATATTTTACCGATCTACACAAGACAGTTTTTTCCATTGGGGAAGGTAATTAACCCTAAACTAAAGATTTGACTATATTGTAAGAGTAATAAAATTGAAATTCACAATTTTAAAACAATTTATTCTCTTTTACTACACTTTAAGAAAATCAATAAATCTGCAATCACAAAATCCATATGGCTCTCCCTTTGTCAGTTTTTCTAAACACACAGTATGTATTGAACATTCTGATAAATTGATTATCAATATTGCATTTTTTTTTGCCTGTATGCTTCATTTTGATTGCTGCGTGTAATGTTGTTGCGAAATGACAAGGCTGCCATACATGCTTGTGTTGCCTAGTGGGAAGAGTGGCAGTGAGCCAGAAAAACAGAGGCAGAGCAAAAAAAGTTGTCTTTATAACTTTAATAATGCTATTACGTTAATAATTATCACTCATGCCATATGCCAGTGCTGGTTGGCTTACTACACTTCAATAGTTTCATTTTTAATTTTAACGGAACTAAGCTGAAGTTAAGGAGCTAGCCAGTCATGCAGCTGGTTTAAGGAAGCTGTGTAGTTAGGAAGGAAGCCAGCCAGTAAATTAAATGAGCATGTAGCTGGTGACACCATGTTTTGTTTAAAGAGTAATATTCCAGCCAGTACAGCTACACTGGGCTGATGTAGGCCCTCTGTCGCTGTCTGTGGGAGATGTTTCCCACAGACACTGTGCTCAGTGTGCTTTCTGGGGTTAACAGTTACAGTTTTAGACATGAACCAATATCATGTGGGGTTTGTATGTGAAATGATAGAGAATACATTTCAGAAATAGAAATGAGCTTCCCACAAACATACAGCTACAAAAGCAATTTGCAAAAAAAGCAAATTTTACTAAATTTTTAAAGAAGAAGAATAAAAAGAAGAAAATAATTGCAAAAATAACCCATGTTTGGGACTTTATTGTGTGGATGTATGAAGTTTTATCTGAATTCTGTGTGCTTACATGAGGTCAGAAGGTGCAGTAGTTAGTGTTCTTAAGGGCTAAGAGTCTGTGGTCATTGTTGTTATTTCTGTAGGAAATCCTGAAAAGGGCTAAAACTGTATATGTATGGGGAATGCCCCGCCAAGCCGTAACTTGGCGGATGGCATACCTGACAAATTTGAGCTATGTAGTAAAGTAATGTATCGAACAGTCTATACAAAGATTTTGAAATGGTCCGCAGTGATATTATATTTACACACAGAACAACATAACGGAATCTATGAATATAAGTATTGGCCGGTGTGGTGAACGCAAATGAAGTTTTGAATGGAGAATCTCAATTCAAAATTGAATTTAGTCTCAGACTAGGCTTAATCTGTGTCCTTGAAACTGACCCTATGTGTTTAGGGCACACTGATGTTAATTCAGCACAGCTATCTACAAAAACTTCCTTGAGCCTACTGAAGAATGCAGTTTGCTCAACACCATTGTAGATGTATGAGTGCAATATCCAAAGAGCAATGTCAGCCACAGTCCTTTGAAGCATCACACAAGTGACTTGGCTGATTGTGAGCCAATATATCTCGTCACTATGACAGAACATTTGACTTTCACTGAGTTTTGGAAACCTGTTTGGAACCCTAGTACCTCATGCTATCATGGCTACAGATACTCTATGTAAGTCAGATATATTTCCAGCTAACAAGATTGGGGCAAGAGATTATTTTTTTATTTTTTTAAATGACTTTCTAACGTGTGTTTAATGTTTCAGCCGGAGCATGGACATGCATGGTCATTGTTGGAAATGCCATGCAACCCTGGAGAGGAAGACGGGGAAATACACTGGAAATGTCCTGTTGGGTGTTGTAGTTCTCATACTCTCTCATAGAGTTCCGTAGAGGGCGCTACTGAGTCGGCATGCTGTGATAACTACAGCTTTGAGATTGTGTCAATTGTGTGTGTCTTCAGTTCCAATATGTCAACCAATGATCAGAGAATCTGTGATAACTAAACTTCCCATATCTACAGACGTGCTCAAATTGGTTGGTACCCCTGGTAAAGATGGGTAAAAAGGATATAAAAAATTAACCGTTTGGTAAATTAGCTTAATCTCACACTGAAAAAATGAGAAAAATCCAACCTTTAATTGACGTTAATTTATTATGAGAAAATAAATTCCCTCATCAAGAAATAATTATTTTTAACAAAACCACGTTGGCCGTAATTATTGGTACCCCCTGCATTTATATGTTGAATAAAGTAATAATTTTTAATATTTGGTCGCATATCTTTGCATGCCATGACTTCCTGATGTCTGTGACCCAACAACATCAAAAGACTCTTGATATCTTATTTGCTGGTACTCTTACAAGCGATACTAAATGTCTCTGCATTTGAATGGATCTCTATGGAAATTTGGGGGTGGGACTAGATTTAGCTGTAAATTACACTGGAACAGTATGGAACACATGGTCGGCTAAATGGCTCTAAGTCATCAAGGGTCTGACGTATAAAACAAGCCTTAAACCATCACTTTGCTGCCAGAAATACAGAAGATATGGATGGATAACTTGAATGGTTTCTTCTCCTGACTTATTTTTCCAGAGTTCAATAGGAAAATTTGTCAGGAGAAACAACCCTTAAAGTGATCCATCCATATCTACTGCATATCTGGCAGCAGAGTGATGGTTTGAGGCTTGTTTGATACCTCAGACCCTTGATGACTTAGAGCCATTTTACCAACCATGTATTCCATACTGTTCCAGCAGAATTTACAGCTAAATCTAGTCCCACCCCCCAATTCCCATAGAGATCTTTTATATTGGTTTCTTGGGTAGTTTTCTAAGTTGGATGTGTGAAAAGTTACAGTTCTGTCAGGACAACTCACATATTTAAATGACATGTTTAATGAATGAATGTGCTACATAATTATTTTAGTTTGGCCGTGAATGGATCTGCTTTAGTACTGCTCCGGAGCACGGGCATCTCCCCCCGCTAAACAGATGACCAGAAACCCCCCATACTAAAGCAGATCCAAACAACAGGTGGAAGCTTGGGTGGTGGAGGGTAACAGCAAATTTCTTTTAACACAACCCGTAAGCAACAAAGAGCAGCGCATCAGCATTCAAGCAGTACAGAGAGAACTTATGGTGTATTCAAGTGGCCCACTCGGGAGGATCGTGTGTGATGTTTGCTGTGACGATGGTCCCGTTCGTTATGGTAAAGGTGTTCAAAAAAGGTGTTTTTGTCAGCGGCAAAAAAACATGGACACCCGCAGAAAGCTTATGCTTGTTTGGCTGGCCTCTGATCAGCATTTGCAGTTACAAATGTTTTAAATAACGTGTGCAAAAACGATTGAAGATGAAAACAAACGCAGAAGACTACATACACCACGCAACGGGTCTCTCTAGCTCCAGATCTCTCCATGGGTTCATTCCAATTGCTTATTTTAACTCCTTGCATCCTTTCTTCGCTCCTTAGCTCCGCCCAAAGGAGGACGCGAGGAAAGGATGCAAGGATCAGATACGAGGATGGAGGAAACGAGGCAACATGCATTAGGCAAATGGAACGTCCTTGCTCAATCAAGCGTCATATTATGCGCACCTGCTTAACTATAATGCTTTTAACTTATTTTTTCATGAATAAACGGTGCTTTTGTTAGTTAGAAACAATGAGTGTCATTATGGATTAGCGTTTTATAATACATGGAAAGGAACGGTAAAATTAAATTTGTGTAGGGGTGTACCTGCGACATGGCAGATGTGAAGAGTAGTGGATAATTACACACATTATAGCCTACACGTCACACGTTCCGAGAAAAGGCTTCCGCAAAGGCTACACTTGTGTTTCTTCACTGAAGCACCGTCCGAGAGCCAGCTCGTTCCCCACTCATCGCTCCTCCAAGGAGCATTTAGTGGTTTGGAATGTCCTTAAAGATGGCGAACCTCGATCGATTTCCAGGTCAGGCCAGGACAGAGGAGAAGAGGACGGATAAAATAAGCGACTGGAATCCACCTCATGTTTACAGATGCTCAGCTGTTTAGCTAAAGATGGCGAACCTCGATCGATTTCCAGGTCAGGCCAGGACAGAGGAGAAGAGGACGGATAAAATAAGCGACTGGAATCCACCTCATGTTTACAGATGCTCAGCTGTTTAGCTTTGACCTTTGACGCATGTTTCGTCACCTTGTTATCTCGGGGACCTCAGGAGATGCCCGAGTTGAATGTCGGATTTCCGAGATCGTTGTCATTAACTAGTCACCATCTAATCACCGGGCTGTCACGTTCAAATCCTTTTTTCTTCTCGTAAATCGGAAATATTCCGACTTCCGAGATCATTTGAATAGGCTACACCAGAATTCTTGGCTTAAAAAGGGACGCTCCATTAGAGGTGTGTGCATGTGATTGGTTGAGTATGTGACGCGTGATTGCTAGCCGACCGTGATCGGCTACAGCGAGAGGTTCTCTGACCGAACTTTCTTTGCGCACTTCGTTTGCGACGCTCATATTTTATTTAAACCCAGATGTAAATCTTTGCTAGATACCACTGGAATCATCAGTCAAGTATATGAGTAACACATGAAGCTTCTCTTCCTTTCGCATTTCTCAGACAGGGTAACATTGTGCCATTGCGTTCGTATTTTAATTGCATGTTTTTTTCTGTTGTTTTTGTGGTTATTGCATGAATAAAGTAAAGACATTAGTATTTTCCCTTGCGCTCATTTGTTTTTCTGCTTGTGTGAAAGTGAGTGGGAGTGGTGTAGTGTAATGAATGGATCAGTGAGATGGCAGGGCTCGACTGCAGAGGAGGTCAGTTGGCGTGGGAGTGATATGTCATCACCAGGTCTGGTTATGCCGCCTTTGGCTGGATGACAGGGGCGGAAGAGTCAGGGGAAGTGATCCGCACAGCCGCACCTCCGACGCTGTCGGCACCAGCCGTGAGCGAGGCAGGGATCTTCAGCGACCTTCACATCTGCAGCCCTGGGGAACCTTGTGTTAATCACCTGCTTATGCATTTTAACAATGGGTCTGGGATAGACTGAGGCTAAAAACAATGTTAAGCCATCCCGCCTCACAAGACTCTCCATATAATACACTTGACATCATGGATCTAGGCCAGATGCATTTTGTAATCTGAAAGATACAGATAGACATGCTTACAGTTACTGTGGAGGGTAGCACATGCTGTCAATTAAAATATAACATTTATCAGAGGCTACAGTTCCAGAGCTGGAAGTTCAGGTTGTTTGCGAGGAGGACAGCAACCTGCCCCTGGAGTTGGTCTTTGGTATCCAGGGGCTGTCTCTCCAAATGTGGGAACCTCAGAAATCAATACAATTACAAATACAGTGTAAATACATACAAAAAATCATACAATAGTGCTCTTTGCTGAAAGTTGTACACAGCGATTTAATTTTAAATACCAGCAGGGGGCAGTGTGGTGCTAGCAGTGTGGATGTGCCGTTTCTCTCAGAAGCTGGGGTGGTGGAATTAGGATATTGTGGAAGGCTGTGCTTGTGGGCGGGGGCGGGTGGTAGGAGAGAGGAGCAGAGTCAGAGATGTTCGGTCGGATGAGGACCGTTGCCTGTCCAGGCAAGCCTTGTACCTTGTGCTTCCACAGGGCCCTGGAGCCCGGGGCCACGTGGGCTGAGGTGAGGAGGAAAACTAAAGGTTTAGCATCAAACAGACCCAGAACATATTCACACAGGGAGTTGAGTCAAAGCAGCTTTAGGGCTGTAAGATAGGTACTGAATTAAAAACACAGAAATACAGGTTCCAGAAATGTAATTCCCATAGTAAATTTTGGGACTTCTCTGAGCTCAGTGCACATCAAAATCCCAAAACTACATACAAGCGATTCTGATGTTGCATGAGAAAGCAACCTGATTTATACAATGTGTTTATGCTTCAATTAGTCAGCTACAGACGGACTGTCTGCACAAAACACTGGTGTCTCTATGAGGTAACATTAGCACTATGTCATTGACTTGCTAAAAAAAAGATTTTAGCTATTTAGTCATTTTAGCAAAATAAATAAATTAATATGGAATAATATCAAAAATATCACATTTTTAAAAAGTTATGAAAAACTGAAAACTCATAAAATGGGTCTAGGGGTTCTAAAACCCAGACAGGTTGGTCTGATAATTTTATATTGTAGAAAGTGATGTAGCAGTAAATAAAAAGCTAGGTAATCTATAAGAAAGTCAGAGGAAGAGTAATTAAAACAAGCTTCACTCATACATTTTCAAGAAAAGCATCTGACTAAAAACCCAAGGGTGGGGATTTATTAAATATTTTAAGCAGATTGATAGAAACACTTTTGTACTGTATTTTATCAAGTTAAACCCAGCAATTATCTATATTTCAAGGATGATATAGCTCGGAGGCAACAATGCATCAACACATACAGCACAAATAAAATAAGAACAGGAGACACCAGAACATGTAATGCATGGGTCCTCAATCTTATCCAGTAAAGGCTGGTGTGGGTGCAGGCTTTTGTTCCAACCAAGCAGTAACAAACCGGATTCTACTAATCAAGGTCCTTAGCAAACACTCTAGTGGTTGATTAGTAGAATCAGAATCATGTAACTGCATGGCTGGAACAAAAGCCTGCACCCACACCTGCTCTTTCTGGATAAGATTAAGGACCTAATTTAATCTATTTCTGTAAAATACTCAAGGAGCATTAATGCATAATAACTGGAATACCCAAATTAAGAACAAGGTATGGTGGTGTTTTAAAGAAAAAATATAATCCCGGTTTTGCTTTCAAGTTGCTAAAAAGGTTATCAACATGATTTTTCCAGTTTTCATCTAACCAAGTCCAGGCCCAAAACATTTTCAATCAATATTCTGCAGTAGAGAGGTTAAAAGTAAGTGGTAACTATGAAAAATAGGTGCGACTGGTAGTTGGTGACTTTGTGTGGCACAGTGAATTCTGTATATTTGTTCAAATTGAGTACTAAATGCTTATGTATGTGACATTGTGCAAACGGGTGCTCTTGAAAGACTATTGAGAAAAGGGGGCCAAACAACAAACTCCAGAAAAAAGAAAGAAATGAATAAATAGAAAACATTTCTTTACCAGTTCACTCTTTCTCATCATCACTATTATTTCAAAACAGCCATGAAAAAGGCTGACATATTGAAAAGCTCTCTCAATCGTGAGAAATGTTTAACAGCTAGATAGCTACGTATATGGTGATATACGTAGCTATCTAGCTGTTAAACATTTCTCACGATTGAGAGAGCTTTTCACCTCAATCTGATTTTTGGCAATTAATTCCCTTTGCTAACATCTGCCAACTGGGGGTGTAGTGTATAACTGCAACAGTTTGTAATAGTAATTGAGGCAGTAATTGAGGTGGCAGAGACTGCACAACAGAACACAAAAGAAGAATCCACAAAAAGCAATAAAATGCCATTTTCACAATTAGGCACTCCTGATAATCATGTCTGTAACAATTAAAACAGCACACTATACAATAGCATGTCTGCACCATGCTGCACATATTATAACACAACATTTATAGGTTATAGTTTACCTTTTAATAATAAACTTATAGTTTACCTTTTTGTTGACTGCTACACTGCTGACTAAAACATGAACCAACCAATTACAAGAATACTACATTGCTGTTGCATTTGCGTTATACCTGACAGCTTGGTTTTCTTGTGTATCTGAATTTTTTTTCAGAATGCAAGATGCCTTGGGAGTAGACATACTTCAGAAGATTAATTAAATTTATCATATTGAAAGTCCCTAAGCCCGTTCCTCCATGTGGGATTTTTCATAGGGCTGATATTGGTATCCACCATTTGGTTTTTGCCTTTTTTTATATGTCTTCAAAAATGGCTGACAGAAATGTATTTGCAAGGGTGGCCCCTTGATACGATCTCCTTCTATGACTTTTCAACAAAAATATTGTTTGTACTCATAAAATCATAAAATTCCAGTGCCACTTTCACATGAAAAAGATGCAGATTTTCAGGATAAAATACATGCAAAACAGATCACCCACTCCAAATTTACTGTACTAAAGCTGGCATACTGACATTCAGGGACAAACCCTCTGTTTACGTGGTGATGTCAGAAGAAACATATAGATGATACAGAGCTGAAGTATCTACTCTGAGAATTGTGTGTCACATGGCTTAGCCACCATCTTGGAAGTAATTTCCAAACTTGATTTAATGTACATTTAAGGCAGATGTTACAGACTGAGGGCTAAAAGCTAATCCACTTCAACTAAAAGTTAAAGGTCTGTAGCTACCTACAGAACGGTGCAATATGGCCATTGGCAATTTTGATTGATATTTAGTTCAAATGATATATGAAGAAACCATACCACACATCATTTCCAAGTCAAAAATAAAACTTAGTTGAATAGTAAGTTGATTTCATAAGCCAATACTAGAAAGAAAACCTCACTGGCCATCTTTTAGTGCTAAAATGAGCTTTATAGCATGGTCTATTCTGTCCAAGACAATAGTTATAAACATAAGTCCCTAAGATAAATTATCGGAGGTACGGTACTCATCTAGATAAAGAACTGAATGTTTTGGATGCAAATCTCAAATATTTTTCACTGAAATAATATATTATATCCAAGTCATTGCTTTTACATGGAAAATGAACTTCTTTTATATTTATATACTGTAGTGACAAAATGATTCACTTTAATAAAATGTGCCACTGATAATATGTCTATATCTAATGATACTATGTGGTGCGATTCTTGCTGTTGTGCTTGAATGGTTTCTCCTTCATAAGCTTTACCACATGGGCACCTGATTAAATGTGACACCCATAAGAGATGTTTTTTCCAGTATGTGGGTACTTAAAAGACTTATACTTTATGGCACTATTATCCTGTGGAAACCATCAGATGCAGAAGCCAGTAATATTTTTTTTACAGAGCAGGTGGAACATCTGACAGGGCTGATCCTTTAAATTATTTTTCCTTCTATAAACAAACAAGGGCCGAGAGTCACAAATATAATTTTCCTATCTGGTGATGACACAGTAACAATGTGAGCGATTCAATAATTACGAATGAACCTGACCGCATTACCTTTCCTCTCAGCAGTCTTCCCCATTAAGTGTGGCAGGCTGCGCACTTGTACATTTGCCATATTGTCAAAAGCAGCGGTTGTTTTTCTTTTATATGCCTGCGCGCTGAACCCTGCAGTCATTTCAAACGGAGCCCGAACTCAATAAGGACAGTCATCTCTTTCAACCTTCAGACAAACAGACTGCAAATGCAACCTCTCCTTTCAGTCAAAGTGTTTGGTGCCGGTACAGCTGGCCTCTCAACATCCAGCCAATCCACCAGGTCCAAGCCTCTGTCTACCACAGACATGAAGACACGGATCAATACACAATTACTATTGATTTCTCCAGATGACACATCCACACAGAGGCTTCCTGAGGCATTTCATATTCAGTAGTTGGGGCCGCTGCCTAGGTGTTGACAATGTAACAAGATCTATCCCCCACCTCCACGTCCTATATTGGAAGATCGTAAGACTATCTGGTGGCACGCAATAGCAGGAAGCGAGAGTTATTGCTGCGACAAGTCAGTTATCATCTCACTGCTTGCACGGATGTCATGACGTCACGGTCGCATGACTGTCTACTCATTCACCAGTCACACCCTGAATGTGAAAAGTGAATCGCCACCTTGCTTCTGTCAAGATCCACACATTACTCGCATACTATTCAGGGAAACATGCATGATTCAGAAAGAGCACACAAGCTGAACTACTTTTGACTCAGATTTTCCCTCAGGTAAGCCTTTGACTGACACCATTCCATGCAAAATGGATATCAATCCCATCTCTTTCCAGCTGGATAATTTGGTATACATACAATATACTTTATAAATATTTCAGTTAATGCTCGCATGGACTAACGCACAATGAATGACTCTACTGACTACTAAAAATACTTGTTTTGACTCACGGTTGCCTACATGCCTTTTCTCCAAAAATGAAAAGTAAGCATAGGAACACGTTAGCGTTTTATTAGGTGTTGACCATTTAATAAATGGTGTAAGAGTTTACCATCTTTTTTTTTGTAATTGAATGTGCGAGCCATTCTTTTTAGAGATAATTGTTTTGGATGAAAAGTAAGCAGTTTGACCCCACCAGTATCCTGCTGAGAAATTTCTTTTTTTTGTTACGTTTTGATATTCAAGATTGTGTAAGATATTTCCATCAGTGGTACTATGGGTCAGTAGCACAATTATGCATATTATACAAAATGATGCCATGTCCTGGGCCTGCTGGATGGCTCATCCTGTTATGACACTGCTCTAGTGCCGAGAGGGTAGCAGCCCTATAGGGCGATGCATTGGCTGTTGCGTTGGCCAGGATTCATTAATTATGCCCCATCACACCCATCGGGCACCTGCAAACTCACCTGTCGAGCATCACAATATGTCTTTTTTTGACTCGTGTCTGTGCGAGCCTGACTTGTGAACTATGGTGGGATAAGAAGCGGTGGCCGACGTCACATGATTCAGGGGATAACATACAGTATGTTTGAGGATTAAAAGAGGATTCTAGTTTTGACTCCGACCTGGTTTAGAAAGGTTTTTACAACAACAGTCCAAGGAAGAAGAGTGATATCTTTCCTCTTCAGCTGGAAAACCTGTTGAAATGGCAAATTATACTTTCAAGAGTGCACTGGCACAAAGGCCAGGATTTCTAAGTACTTTAATGTTGTAGTACAATTTGGTGTTGGTATGAACAAAGACACTACCATTATCATATATATGAATAGGATTCTTCAATGTGAAAGGTTTGCAATTATGCCAATTGGCACAATGGAAAACAAATTTGACTACTACACAAATTAAAAATAATTTGATAATTTTATAATTTTGGGAACCACTCACAATGAGGGTGATCATTTCCCTCTTCTACTGAAAAATAGGATTTACTCAGAACCTGCAACTAAAATGCAGGGTTTAAAGACCAAGGTTTCAGGTTTATAAAGTTTCAAAGTGCAAATGATTTATTGCATGACATAAAAATAAATTTGGGAATACTATCGTTTTCATTACTGTGTACTATTGTGGAATTTGATTTCTACAATGACAATGTAAGGTTTATTTATTTTTTTTGTCCGGACTGACTTATTACGTGAATACTCATTTAACTGTACAAAAATGTTACATGTGGAAACAATGGAAAGTTTTGCATTCTGAGAAATGAGTTATCGTTTAAATGACATTATCATCCATCATCTAAATTGATTAACATATCTGGGAAAAATTCTGAAACATGGTGAAATTAGAAGCTTTTTCAAGTGTAACATTTTTCCATAAATTAAAAAATCTACCAACAACCACAGTTTTTCATTTATTTATAAAGATACAATATTACATGGTGTAAAAAGTGTGATTACTTGGTAGAAAATTACATTAATTACATCACTGACAACATGAAATGTATATGCACAGAGGTTACAGAGAAGAATGAAAAAAAACAAAAAACTATGGTAGTTATTTCCTTTAAACAAAATGCGTGTCGGAGTGCATTCCACAGATGACCACACAGGGTTCCTTAATCACACCGGATTTTTCCGCACGTCAATGATTGCCGAGTTGCCGGCCAGGGGCCCAGTGTTCAGGCTGGATCTGCGGAACTCCCTTCGCGGTTTGGCGATGGGCGGAGGAGGGGGCGCCCCCCAGTGTCCCGCGGCGACGGCGGACTGCAGCACCCGGTTGGCGGGCGGCTCGCCGGCCGCGCGCTGCCGCAGCTCCTCCATGCCGTACTGGTCCTCGCTGGGGAGGGAGGACCGCCTCCAGGAGGGCGGGAGGGGGGCGTGCACCAGGCTCTCGTCGGGCCCCCTGGCCTGCGGCCTCTCCGCGCCGCTCCCCGCTCCTCTCCCTTCGCAGTGCGGTGCTGAAACAGCCGTGATTCAGCCTTTTTACCCCACGTTTATGCCAAAACGCTGTGCTTTACTACTGAGGCCTTGCAATTAATGTCATTGCTTTCACTACAGTCACATGCTAAGAAAATCAACATCCAGCGTCACCAGACAGTCCCTGACACGGAACCCAAAAACAAAAAGGGGTAGGCCAAAGAACACCAGGAGAAGATCGGCAATAACAGAGATGGCAGAACTGGACCCATCACGGAAAGAACTGGAGAAACTGGCCCACAACAGTACAATGGAGAGCCTTCAGTAGTTGACCTATTCTCCCCATGTAGCGAAGGGGTTTTTAGTAAGGAGGTCTTTCACTATGGTATGGTGATGAACTTGCATAAGCCTTAAAAGAAAAAGGACCTTTACCTTTGCTCTGTTCTGCAGGCTGGCTGGCCTGAGCGCACAGCTCCCTCAGTTTATTGCTCAGCTCCTGGTTGGCCCACTTGCAGTGGCTGAGCTCCTTGCCCAGGTTGTGGATCCAGCCCTCGTACTGCCGCTGTCTGCCAATCAGACCCTCGTCCATTTGTTCTGACCAGGGAAATAAAATAATATAGACCCACACACACACACACACACACACACACACACACACACACACACACACACACACACACACACACACACAAACGCGTTTAGAACACGCACGTGCAGGGACATGCAAACACACACTGCCTCGTCGTGCAACTGGGGGGGGAACTAATTAGTTAATGAATGACGGGTCAAACTTGGATGTTCGGAGGCAGTGAGGAATACGCTCGTTTCATATGTATGAAAATGTGCCGGCTGCCCGTTCTTGCTGGCAGCTCCCTGTGAGCAGCTGCGTGGTCTCCTGGTGTGTAGGTGGGGGTGAGAAGGAACAAGTCTGCGCCGCTCTGGGCTCCCGCATCCGAGAGCCTGCTGAGGCGCGCGGGCGAGCGGGCGTACGGACGGGCGGGGCCGAACCTCGGCACTGCTGCAGCAGGAGCTGGACGCTCCTCTCGTGCTCCTTCTGCTGCAGGGTGAGGCGGCGGTCCGTGTCGAGCTGCTGCCGCTCCAGCGCCGCCTCCAGCCACGCCAGCTTGCGCTGCTCCTCGTCCGAGCGCATCTCCATCTCCGCCAGCGCCACCTGCAGCCGGCGCTCCTCCTCCCGCAGGGACACCACCTGAGGCGAGCGCGAGCACACGCGTCAGCGCCCGTGAACCGGTTTTTTCTCCTCAGAACTTAAAACGTTGCGGGAGTCGGCTTCCCAAAGGTCGCCGGCGGCAACGACAGGCGAGCGGGAGAGAGAGAGGGCCGTGTTTCGGCAGGCTGACCTTATCAAAGTATTTGCACAGCAGGGCGCGGGTCTCCGACGCGGACAGGTAGCTGAGCTTGGCCATCAGGTTCATCTCCCACTGGGACAGCATGCTGGCGGATGCGCGGAGCTGCCTCTGCCGCTGCGTTATGGCCTCGTTCTTGTACTCGATGGCCGCGTCCAGGGCCTCGATGGCCTCGTCCAGCTGGAACAGCGTGCGCTCCTCCTAGGGGGGGGGGAAACGGAGGCCCGTTAGCAAGCTATCTTGCGCCAATCTCACACCCTATCTTGTGCCAATCTCACAAGAGACCCAGCAGAAACACTTTGTTCGTTAAGCGTATTGTCAATTCGACGCGTGTATTTCCCTTCAGATCTTAGCCTTATACGCTATCCGCAAAGAAGACAAATGCGACATTGAACAGGCAGCAGCACAGTGCATGGCGGCTCCGGGTCCCTGGCGGCTCACCTCGGGGGAGAGCAGGCTGCCCTGCCGCAGCTTGTCGTCGAGCTCGGCCCGCTGCTTGAGGAGCTGGTCCTTCTCCTGCCGCAGGTTGGAGATCTCCTGGCGGATCTGCTGCGAGTCCTGGGCGCTGGAGCTGCGCAGCTGCCCGTTCCTCTCGCTCAGCTCCCGCTCCAGGGACTCGATGCGCCCCGACAGCACCACCAGGTCTTTGTTCAGGGCCTGCGGGGGTGGAGGGGTGAGTTTTACACGGCCGCGGAGGAGCTGAGGTCTATCGATCCGCTCGCTGCCGTCGAGCCGCGCGACCGCGCGACCGCGGTGCCGGGTGGGGGGTATCGATTCCTGTGAGGGTTCAAGGCAAGTCGCGGGCCCCTGTGAGGAGACGCTTGCACCTTTGTCTACAGCCATAACGAGTAAATGAATGCCTTTGCGTGCGTGTGTGTGTGTGTGTGTGTGTGTGTCAATGTGCTTGAGTATATTATCCTTTTACAGGAATGGAGAGAGTACTCCTAATGCATAACAAAAGCACACATTCTAGGGTTCATCAGACGCTGTTTCGTGTACTAAGTTTAGACAAAGTGCTGGCGTCTTCCAATCAGCACACTAACTGGCCTACAGTCAAACCGGGAACGGCTCAAACCGCAATGAACTGGGAGTGCCACTTCCATCCCTGCGTTACAATATTTACAGTTTTACACTTCACACATGCTGTGACTAATACAGGCAGCACAACCGGCGCCAGGTCTAAAACACGACGACCCGGAGCGCGCGACACGCAGCTGCTCGGCTCGGAGTAGACCCACCTGGCTTGAGCGGAGCCTCTTGGACTCCAGGCCGCTGCGCTCCTGCAAGAGGGCCTCCTTCTTGGCCAGGATCTCCTCTCTCTTGGTCAGCTCCCCCTCCAGGCCCTCCAGGCCGCGCCGCTGCCCCAGCACCCTCTCCATCTCCTCGTCCAGCCATCGCTTCTGCTCCTCGATCTTCTGCCGGGGGGAGGGGGGGAGAAAGGGGATCTTTAAACGGCTCCTTCCGTCGGTGTGTAGAGTCACCGCAGTGTGCATGCATTAAACGCGTGAAGAAAAAAAACGGAAAAAAAAACGTGTCAAAACAAGTCTTATCGCCGCGATGATAAAAATAAAAAGACTTGTGCCCCAGGAATCCAGGTTCAGAGTGGCACAGGCAGAGAGACGAGGTGGTGGGGGGGATGAGCCTGGGCTTGTAGCAACAAGATACTGCAGTGTGACTCACAATTATAGTGTGCAGTGCCCCACAAACACAAACACACACACACACACACACACACACACACTTGCTTTTCTCACAGAATAATTTGTAGGTCATAGCTACCAATTAGTGGGCATATCCCTTTTATATCAAATAAATTCCTGTAAAAATGCCAGTTTTGAAGCGCGCCAAAATGGTTTCTCTATCACTTCCAGGTAGCATAAGTAAAATACACTTCACTTCAAATTACCCGAGTTCAACTTTACTTCCTTTCCCCTTGAAAGTTTCCTCGTTTAACATTTCTTAGACACCCCCGCCCGCCCCCCACACACAGAAACACCCATTTTACCTTCCCCTGCTCTGTCAGCCACAAAGACATTGAGCTCCAGAGCTGCGAGTACACACTTATGAAAGCACAATGGCGGGCCCTGTTTCCCGCTGCTGTTTTTAGCTCTCGGGGAGCGCGTCCCCACCTGCTGCTCCTCCAGAGAGACCACCGAGCCGTTGCTGCCGCTTCGCCTCTTCCTCTGGAAAGCCGCAATCTCCTCCGTCTTTATCCTCAGGATCTTCTGCTGCTGCTCGTTCTTCATCTCCAGCTCCTGCCCGCGGGGGAGGGGAACAGCGTTTACCAGGCCGTCCTCACACCTACATGCGCCGAGCGGCAAAGCTCTTTATCCGCCCGAGCACAAAGGTCCATTATCTGCCTCTGTCACCTGGGAAAACCTGGACCTAGAAAAGCAGAGCCGGGAGCACTGCACGATGCCGGCGTTTCACGGTGGTTCAACTCAAAGTTTGTCCATTTGCTAAACTGCAGGAGCGTTTATTGGAAGAATGGAGCATTAATGTTCGGCCACTTTTTGTACCACTGGATGAAATGAAAATTAAACAAGAAAAATTCTAAATCAAAAGGAAATGACTTAAAACTCCCCAATATCTACCCACGGAACATTCCTGCAGTTACAGAAACGATGTACGGCGTTCCGCTAACAGACGGACGACAGATGTGCGGCGAGGCCGTGACGGGGGCGGGGCGCTCACCTTGACGCGGTGCTTGCCCCTCTGCATCTCGCTCTCCAGCCGCCGCTTCTGCTGGCTCTCCTGGCGGAGCCGGCGCTGCAGCAGCTCCTGCTGATGCCGCATGCTCTGCACGTTGCGCTCCAGCTCCAGCACGCGCCGCTCGCTCTGCGCCGACAGCGAGGCCAGCTGCGCCGTGTCCCGCTGCTTCTGCTTCAGCACCTGGGGGGGGGTGTCGCACGCGCTCAGTCCAGGACGACCGCCTCTCCGGCGGAGGAAGGATCCGGCTACACGCGTGACGTTTCGCGAACGTTCGGAGTGCCCTAGTCTTCCAGCCTCCGTCTCCGCATGGTTCCCCGAGTTGCTCGGTTAGTAACGGGGCTCACCATGAGTGCAAGGCAGGTTGCCTCTATAGTTGGCGGTCTACATCTTGGCCGTCTTATTAGCCAGCTATCGCTGGACACCTGCAGGGAGGGATCTGGTGCTTTTGTTAGCCAGGGTCCCTGCTGCTCCGACAACATTTTGCACGCCCACGGGCTACCAGTTATTGGCGGTGAGAGAGCTGCTAGTATTGTATGGCCTGTGGTGTAGTAAATAGAGAGCATTGTATGGCCTGTGGTGTAGTAAATAGAGAGCATTGCATAGCCTGTGGTGTGGTAAATAGTCACTGGCTTGAGGGCATGTGCTTTAGGAGAGTACTAGAGTGCACCTCGTGTGGGAGCAAGAGGCCCAGAGGTGACTTGAAAAAAGGTTGTAAATGTGCTACATCTCTCAGTATTTGTGCGGCGCTCGTGGCGTTTCTTCGGCGGCTGTCCGTACCTGCACTTTGCTCTGCGCTGCTGCGATCTTCCTGCGGCACTCCTGCGCCTTGGACCGATCGGCTGGGTCCCGCGCCTCCTGCACCTCCAGGTCCTGCAGCTGCCTCTGCGCCTCCATCAGCTCCGCCCGCGCCTGCTCCGCCTCCCCCTCCAGCGCCGAGATCTTCCGGCTGTACTGCTTGTTCATGGCCTGGGCGTCCTTCCCTGCGGTCACAACGCGGCTATTTAGAACGCTGGATTTAGCATTAGATGCAAATCATTAAATACACTGGATTTTCAGAACAAGAATGCCAGCAATTTGTTAAATACACTGGATTTTCAGCATTAGAATGCAACACAATATATACACTGGATTTTCAGAACACAGAACATATGCAAATCATTAAATACACTGGATTTTCAGAACAAGAATGCCTGCAATTTGTTAAATACACTGGATTTTCAGCATTAGAATGCAACACGATACATACACTGGATTTTCAGAACAAGAATGCCAGCAATTTGTTAAATACACTGGATTTTCAGCATTAGAATGCAACACAATATATACACTGGATTTTCAGAACACAGAACATATGCAAATCATTAAATACACTGGATTTTCAGAACAAGAATGCCTGCAATTTGTTAAATACACTGGATTTTCAGCATTAGAATGCAACACGATACATACACTGGATTTTCAGAACAAGAATGCCAGCAATTTGTTAAATACACTGGATTTTCAGCATTAGAATGCAACACAATATATACACTGGATTTTCACAACACAGAACATTAAAAACACTGGCTCCTCAGAGCCAGAATACTGTGGCAGCCAGTTACCTTTCACACAGAAAGATTGACTTATTAAAGGGAGCCGTTTATTTATATAAACAAAAAAAACATTCACTTTCAGGCTCCAGTCTCAGTTTTTTAAGGGATGTTGGCTGGTCTCAGTAACAGCCAACACCGACAGACAACAAAGAAAGGGAAGCTTTGGAGCTAGAGAGCCTGCAATCCCATAGTGCATTGCTCCATCGCATTTTGTAAACAAAGACCTCAGGCTTTTTAAAATCGAATAATAAAAAAGTAAACAATTTTTCAAGTGGGAACCAAACGAGAGATGTTCTTCATTTACGATTCCTTGCATTTTCTGTTTATATTTGGATGTTCCCGTAACTTTACTATTGTTTGTTGACTGGGATAATTTAGTAGGAAAACCGTTTTTAAAAAAACAACAACTGCAAATTGATAACAATTATAATTAATGCATTTAATGCTGCCATTTTATACAGTTCCCATAATGCGGGCTGGGCTGATAAAAAACGATTACTGTACAATCACAGGCCTTAAAAGGCGAAAAGCAAATGCTTTCCCGATTTAAAACACCTACACATTTTAGGCCGAGCCATCTACTTACAACACAGCTGAAAGTGTTTTTGGCACGAAACAAACAAAAAAGCTTTCACTCGTCTCACTGAAAAGCATAATTGTTCCGAAACAGGCGCGCGGTTAATTGTAAGCACTTAAAACATTTGCATCATAAAATGCCCGTGGCACAAGTCAACCCCTTTTCCTTTGTGAGAAACTTGCGCTGCCATTTTGTGAAATTAAGCTGGAGTGGCCGGGAGGGAGAAAGAACAGAGGCTGACAAACTAACCTGTCTTCACCAGCTCTTTTATCAGCTCCTCTTTCATGCGGATGTTGATCGACAGCTCTCGGATCTTCTGCTGGGCCTGGAGGAGCCCTCGCTCCAACCCGGCCTCTCCCGGACCCCCTCCCAGAGATTCCCGCACGGAGCTCCCTCCTCCACTGCAGTCGGCTGAAGGACGGATAGACATCTCAGTACTGGCACACAAAGAGAAGTGTAGGGCTCGTATTCACAGTGTCTCAGAGTGGGAGTTCTGTTCAAGGGCCAGGTTTCCACTGTCCATATCCTAACCTAAACAAAACGGCACTCCTACTCTGAGAATGGGCCAGAAGAGTGGTCGTCCAGAATACTAAACTTAATTGGAAAGGCCCCTAAGACTGTTTTGTATGTTACTCAGCTCCAGAAAACTGGATGTTAAAAACCAACAAAAAACCCCCAACCACTTAATGATCCAGAGGGCTGTGTACCTGATGCGTACATGGTAAAACCATGGCAACTACCCACCCGAATTTGGAATGTCAAATTCGCAAACTATGTACAAGCGTGCTAAAATACGCCCCCTGCTGCCAGCTTGGGAGAGTGAAGACAATTTGCGGTTCTTCTTCGAAACACGTGGTGTCAGCCAGTTGCATCTTTTCGCAACACAGCCACAAGTCGCGCACATGCAGAGCGGGGGTGGAGGAGACCCAATCATACACGTGCGCAGAGAGCAAGCCATGGGCGCCCAGACTGCCACCAGGAGTCACTCGAGCAATGAACACCGTTATCCACGCCTACTGAATCCCTCCAATACATCCCTCAGGCGACGCAAAGCCAATTGTGAGCCGCCTCGATTTGATCCGAGACCGTGGAGCTCAGTCATGCTCAGCAAGCGACGCTTTTACCGGGTGAGTTACCCAGCAACAGGAGTGCATTCTTAAATCCTTGATATCTACAATGACTTGCAGAAAGCTTATAGAGAACAGCAAACACAAGAAGAAGCCAAGGGACACTGGCTTTCAGGACAGGAAGTGAGCACCACGGAGAGGAAAACTAAAGGTTTAATCTGACCATGACAAGGTGAGCTATCCAGCCCCGTGGATCTGTCAGCATGTGCGCTCCACTCACATGTGCGTCTGAGGCCGTGAGAAGGCAGATGGCTGGGCTCTGGTAGCAGGGAAAGATTCCCCGTCACTCTGCCCACTAAGCCTCCGCACAAGCCCTCCCGTTTCAGCCAGGACAAGTTCACATGTCTGCAAGACATTCGACACACAACCAACATGTTTTTTACGGAATCACATCAGACTCTCCATCTTAATTTAACTGTAGGCACATCGTAAGCAGAGATAAGCAATTGTAAAAGTCCGGACACACAACTTATTTGTGCAGCTTGATGATTTTCATATGACATCGATCAAAATTTTTTAGTCATAGTTAAGTAATGAGAAAATAAATGTATGCTCTTTATTTGAGACTGCTGCTAAGAAAGACCCAGCAATGAAAATGAGGGATTGTACGATTCAACCACTCATTATCCAGACTAATGACACTTTGCTAGCGACTGTGTGAAGCATGATTTCGCACTTCCGTCTGTCTCTGTTCCATGTGATGTGAAGGTCTTCACCCTCCTCCTCCGCTTCTGGTGCCTCCCTCCTGCCCGGGGTCTCAGGGTCATGGGGGGGCTCTCCCTGACCGAGCGGGCTGCTCTCCTCCACACCCTGGGGCCTGCATGGACCCCTGTCCAGACAGTGGGCCTGAAACCAAAATGACAGTGACACACGCTGCGTAGCTCAGCTCGGTCATTTGTGCACCGTGGAACCTGAATTCAATAGTGAGGAATCGATTCCAACCACAGACCGGGGCAGCTCACGCAGCACATTCCCAGTCGTCAATAGTTTACCAGTGGTTTACAGTTATAATTAGGCACAATGGGTAAATAATCGGACCCTAAAAACTGGTCTGGACTAGCGTTTACCTCTAAAAAAGGGGTCCTTCCAGCATCCCCGTTTGAGAAAGGGCCGACGGGCGCCGTGTTAGCAGCAGCGAGCCGCATGGAGCTTATGGGAGCCGTGTGAGGCCTCGCTTTGACGTGCACCAGCTCCATGTGCCCCGGCTGGGAAATGAGACTGTGCAGCTCCGTGATCAAGTCCTGTTGCTCCTGAAGCCTGTCGCTCTGGGGAGGACAGGGCAGCGTGAGCCCCAGCGATCCGTTACACATGTAAAATACTACAAATTACAGGGTATGAAATTAACTTTGTCACCCACTGGCCAGAGGGGCTTGTGGATTCAAAAAAAATCACCAGCCATTTTCAACATTTTACCAGCTGCGTTACCTTTTGCAATATAACGCAACCTGGTTGGTTACTGGCCAAAGTGGCTGCTAGAGTTAAAACCTTACCAGCCATATTCAAAATTTTACCAGCATTCGGCTGGTGGCGGGTGTTAATTTCACACCCTACAATAAGGGCATGCCCGGCCTGGGGATATACTCGTTCGAATGTTTCTTTCAGTGCGGTAACGATCATCGCCACCATGTGGTGTATTGCCTTTCTTTCCGTATTTTTTTCTTTAATCATACCTGATGCGGTAATAAACATCCAAACTTCAGTCAACGTGAAATGCTTCCAGAAAACAAAATCACCACTGATATCTATTGGTTGTTGATAAGACAGCCAATCAGCAGCAAGGTTGTACAGCTTCCATATGATTTGTTTTTGTCAAGGCCTTGCTGCTCATTGGCTGTCTTATCAACACCCAGAAGATATCACTGGAGATTTTTTTTCAGAAGCATTTCACATTGCTTAAAAAAAAAAAGGATAATTATCGAATATCGCACAGCCCTACTACCAATGCCCAGACCACTCAGCCTTTCCAGGTCTTATTAGAGGCAAGTCAGTGTCCTGCCAGCAGAGGTGTAAGATCCAGTGGCCAGAAACTAAAAGTCCTGCCATGTGTTTCTTCCACCAATTAACTCAGCCAGCTGACTTCACCAATTAGTTATATCTCCTGGCTGAAGAATTGCGCCAATTAGAAAATCCAGGGGATTGGAACAAAATACTGGGGAGGACCTTTACTTTTTGAACCTGGATTTTACACCTCTGCCTGCCAGTAGGTAGCTTCCATTCAGTACACCAACCCATGTGGTAAAACCTGGAATGGTTCAATCTGCTCCCATTGGGAGCGTCATTTCCATGCCTGCGTTAAAAACCTGGTCTTACCTGCAGTTTGTACTGCTCCATGGCATCCTCCAGGGCAGCCAGGAAGTCTGTGTTCTCTCTCTCCAGCTGCTGAACTCGGGCGTGCAGCTGAGACGTGCGGTCGTCCCGGTCTCTGTCCCACTCATCTGCCCCTTGCTCTGGACCCTAAGACACACACATCACACCAGGGCTGCGTTCAGAATGGCTCCCTATACGCATTATAGTGCACTATTTAGGGGAATGGTAATTCTGAATTGAGAACACTGAGAATTAGTACATCATACAAAATGGCTGATTCCCTAAATAGTGCACTATAAAGTGTATGGGGAACCATTCCGATCGCAGCCCATATAACGTGTGGTCTCCGTCCATCCCAAAGAGCTTCCTGCAGGACTCTTCTCCCATTTAACTATCAACCAATTGGAACTCAAAATTAATTCTACATTCTTGGTGAAAAGTCAAGCACTATTTTACAATGAACAGCACAGAAGGGTTTTGGTGGACACCGTCACCAAGCAGATACCAAAATAGTGTGTGTGCTACAGGCACGCGCAGCCGGCTGGTTACCTGGTTTCGGGCGGCTCCGCCCCCTTTCTTCAGAGCACTGCTGCCCTCGATGGAGGTGCTCTCGATGCCACTGTCCAGCCCAGAGGCGGTGGTGAGCTCACTCCGCTCCTCCTCCACGGCGCACAGCCACTCCTTCACCCGGAGCACCTGCCCCGCACTCAGCGTGCCCTCCCCCTGCAGCTCCACGAACAGCCTGTAGGCCGCGTCCGTGCACGTCCTGTAGTGGGCGCTCTCCGCCTGCAGCTTGCCCACCTCCCCCCCCGGCGCCCTGGGCTTCCTGTCGGGGTCCGGCCGGGCGATGATGCGCGTCTCCGAGCGGTGCCGGTTCTCCAGGGCCCGTCGCAGGGCCCTGATCTGCATCTCCAGCCCTTCCGTGCGGTCCGGCTCGCCCTGGCAGTTCACCACCGCCTGGTTCTGAATGTTCCGGGCCCGCTTGGCGTAATTCAGGGTGTTGAGGCTCTCGTCGAAGTCCGAGGAGGAGGGGCTGATGCAGGCGATCATGAGGGTTTTGGCATTCCCCCCGAGTGAATCTTTTAAAATCCTGAACAGATAAAATGAGACATGGATTTTCTGGCAGCAGAGAGAACACATCTCACATTCAACATGCGGGTCATGGTTCAGTCATATTGGTGAGATATCGGAGGGTTTTGACATGCACCTGGTGATTTTAGAGTCCCTGTACGGGATGTGAGAGCCTCTCCTCTTGGGGTCCCCCAGCGCCCCGATGACGTTGCCGAGAGCCAGGAGCCCGCTGTTGATCTGGATGCTCTCCTTCAGCCTCTCCCCGGTGTTCCCCGTTTTGAGGATACGCTCTGAGCCCGCCAGGTCGACGAAGTGGAACTTGGAGGCGAGGATGTGCGGGCCGACGGCGGCCCCCTGGGAGCCGCCGCCGCCGCCGCGCCGCTGCTCCATCAGCACGGTGAAGATGGTGTGGGAGCGGCTGGAGCTGGGGTTCATCTGCGTGGCACCCGTGTGCCTGGCCGTGTTCCCGCTCTCCAGGAGGCTGAGCACCTCGTCCAGCCCCTCCACCTCGCACTCCTTCACCCCGCACAGCACTGAAGACGAGACGCACACACAGCTATGACGCAAACGCCCCTAAACTCCACTCTGCACACCTCCTGCAGCACGTCGTCGCATAACCACCGCTCCTACCCCTGAACGCCAATGCCCTTTCGGGTCAACATGTATGGGAACATGTACGCTCTTGTATGGGAACATGTACGCTCTTGTATGGGAACAGTGCTTGTGCACGACAGCATGCGATAAGAAGGTTTTTTTTGTTGTTGCCTGCAGCCCATTTCAACGAGCACGTGCACCATATGGGTGGGGTGATTCATACCGATGTTGCCCTTGTCGTCCTCCCGGATGTGGATGTCTTTGCTTGCCGTCTCCACCTCCAGCAGGTCCCTGAAGTCCTCCTTGTACACCTCTAGGTAGGAGACCCTGACGGAGAAGTCGCTGAGGTCGTTCTCGTCCAGCAGCTTGAAGACCTCGGCCACGGCCCGCGGGATGATGCCCTGCTCGTCGTCCCTGAAGGAGGCTGCGGCCAAACGCGTGCGCGCCGTTAATTTCCACCCCCTGCTCGAGCCCACACGCCCCGCTCCCTCATCCGCCCAATATCTCAGATGGAGAGCAGGCCTGCTCGGGGCTGCATTATCGAGCAGTGGCAGCTGCACTGTAGGAAGTGCAGTTGGCTTTGGTTTAGTGTGAACTCCTTCCTTTCCCTTCGCCTTGGCGCCTCTAATGACAGCAGACTTCCAGCTAAACCCTGCGCAGGGGATGCTCGCTTCCTGCTCCTCAGTGCCATGAACCTTGTTATTCACTTTTCAGATCTCATGGAACTAAAACCATGACAGACATTTATTCTTATAACAGTATATTCAAACCGCCTTGATGAAAATCTATTCCACACATGCAACTTTTGCTTTTACAGGGCATGCAAGATCATTATCCTGGTCATGTGCATCGGTAGTTCACCTTACAATTTATTTAGTTGGGATATATCCAGCTGGACCTTGACATAATCTTGAGATAATGTTATCTTGAGGGAAAAGGCAATAATTAGAATAGATTTGGAATATACAACAAACACATTTGTATGACTGGACGTACCAAGCACACAGCCATTACCAAGGTCTGTTTATAAATGCATGCTCAACCACTGAAATTGCGAAAAGATTTTCATTTCCCATGGAATAATAATTTCAGAGACAAGTCACTCACAAATATTGGCCTCTCCGATGGTGTATGTCTTGCCCGAGCCAGTCTGCCCATATGCAAAGACAGTGGCATTGAAACCCTGGAAAAAGGCCTCAATGAGTGGTTGGACACACGCAGAGTAGATTTCCTCCTGGCTGCTGCTCTCCTCAAAGACATAGTCGCAGTGAAAATGGCGGTCATGACCCAGCGTGACCCTCTTCTCCTCCGGGTCAGCAGTAATGCAGCTCTCATGGCTGTGCAGCAGCTCCTTTGGCAACAAGGGGCGAACTCTGACAGCCACTTGCACTGCTGTATCCTCAGTCCTGCCCTGCACTGGGCCTTTGGGAGACATGGGTCAGCCAATCAGCAGACCCCGGCGCACCTGTACTTCTGACCCACCGCTGCAGCCATTGAAGGAGCCAGGAGGTGCAGACTGTCAAAGAGGATTCAAAACATTGAAAAGTCAGCAGAAGGAACTCTCACAGCTAGATTGGACAATGGCTCATTGAAAGAGGATTCATAATGAGAGAAAAACAAATGCTCTAGCTAGCTCATTATGCGCTACCAGGTTACTAACTTAATCAAAGTCAGTAAGTGACAGGAAAAGATAGGAACATTGAAGCAGAGCCCAAATGTTTACCCAATTAATTAGCTAGTCAACTAGATACAACTAGCTAACAATGTCAATACTATGACTGTTTCAGTCAAAGATTCCATGATCAGATAATTTTATGAAAGCCACTAACTTCATCAGCTACTGGTCATTACAAGCCAAGCTTAAGACCAGCATGCTAGCTGTAAAGTTAGATAAATATGAGGTAAGTTAAGCCAGGGTTAGTCATTTACAAGAACTATCAAGTGCATCTTGACTTGAGATCAATCCTCCAATAGAAGCATAACTAGCAATTATGGAAAATGAAATTCCTTATAATTGTTAGCCGTGAGCTACATCTAACTGGCAACCTGGCTACTTAGCTAACGTTACCCCTTTCTTAACATTGGCTGATTAGGCAGCTGGCAAACTAACTGCTGTTGTGCAACCAGCGTAACACAACATTCAAAGCTCCATTGCACGAGGAAACCATTGCGCGCGCATAGGCGCTGCTTAGGAGTAGTAGCATCTCGTGAGTTCACCAAGTTGCCGCTGACTAGCGGTTCGAGACGTGAGTACATTAGCTAGCTAACGTTACACAGCTTGCTGAAAAGGTTTGTATTTCCACACAAATTGAATTAATTAGCCTGGTAGCGAACATGTTATTCAGAAACACACACTTTAAATAAATCAAATTTACAGAACAAACTACTAATTCAAAACACCCATATAAATTGTTAGCAAGCTGGCTAGCGGTTAGCTAATTACCTCTCGCTAGTAAAGCCTAGCCAAGCTAGCCTGGCAGTAGAAATGTTAGTTTAGTTGTGGAATAATAGCTAACGTTATGTTAGCAATGTAGTAACTTACCTTTTAGTGTATATTACGAACTGTGGTGCAAATGGGGCATCTTCGGTTTGAAAATCGCATTTGCACTGAAGCTTAAAAACTCTTCTGGGAAGTTTTCATGAAATGTTTCGGATGTTTTCGTGTTCCAAGATTCCCTTCGCGGCCCAGCCTTTGGGCAGGATTTGGGAAAAGCCAAAAGTTGCAGTGATGTCATCCAGTCGACTTTGCGTATGCCTGACAAAAATGATCTGCACCGCCAGTAAACTCCTCTACGACAGTAACGTAATGCTTTTGTATTATTAACGTACAGTTACGATAAGTTGCTAAAATTAATAATAATAAAAAAAATCATCATAGCGTGAGTGTTAATACCATATAATTGTATTTTTTAACTAGATCTCGCGCAAATCATATCGCATAAGCTTAAGAACACACACATTACTGTTCTTTGCAGCTTTTGATGGTTTGAATGTAGGCCTAGTATCGTGCACACTGCACAGGAGCTCACCAGACAAACGGTCTTTACATGACCGTTTATTGGACCTGGCATTGAAGTTAATCTTTTGTAAGACTTGTGCAGAATGAACTGTTGCTCATAACGCTTTGACTTAGACTCAATTAAATTAATGACTGATTCAAGAAAAACATTACAGTAGTTTTCATACAGCGTGTGTTACACAAAAATGAAATTCTGATTTGTTTAGAGACTTTGTCCTTGGCCTAAGTCTTCTTATATTTGACACCCCTTATTGTGAGTTCAATGAGCACATAAAGGTGTTGTAGTAATCTAAGCATTATTTAGGCTACCTGACAGCTAAAAGAAAATAATATTTATAATGCACACAGTATTAGGCAGAGTAGACAAGGAATCTTTGTACACCAATACCTTCCTTACTACCATTGCATTTACATGGATTTGGCAGTAGGCTACAACGCTGTATACGCCTTTTAGGTTTGTGCAGTGTTCACTAAATCACTGGAAGCTGCAGAGTGTCATAATGAAATCTTCTGATACCATAGCCTATATATTGTGGAAAAAATAGTGCTGGAGTAACAGCTTGTTTAAGAGTGATTTATTCACTCTTCCTTACCCCTACTGTTGGAATGTAAAAGAAGCACAGATTTTATTCTTCAGTAATTCAGCAATGCATTCTTAAATTCTTACTGGAATTGAGTTTTTGCATTTAAAAAAAACAAAACAGCCATTTGGTCTTGTCAATAATGACCCTCAAGGCTGTAAAAGCAAAGAGTCTATTCCACACTGACTTGCACTAGGCTGAGGTTGATCATTCAGAAAGGGTTGCCATGGTGGTATCCATGGAAACATCCTACACCGTTCTCTGAGAGTTGAAGGTAACACCCACTCTCATTGTTCACTGTCTGTAATGCATATTCATAGCCACGGAAGAGCTATTACAAAATGCTTCTATTAGTCTGCAATCCATGCATCTAGCCAGCATCTTTCAGCTGTAAGAAAGCACATACAAATGAACTATTTCACCAATTCACGCTTTCTTTTCAGAAGAATTCTAATGAACTGAATAACCTTGCCTTGATATCATCTTAGATAAAGTTGAGCAGTACATATTTGCACATTGCATTTTATTTTGTAAAAAGTTAGCCTTACCTGAAATCATATTAGGGACTTGTAATTTAACTTAACTTTAATTGCACATTTCTCTTTAACAAGATAAACTAGTGAAGAATTGTAATATAAACCCACAATAGGGTAAGGATGTACAGATACCCTCAGTAGGTAGATCCAACTGTTAGGAAACCTAAGGAAATAAATATAGCCAATATGTTACGTTATATGTTTCAAGATGGGTTTTGGCAAGATTTAAACTGTGGCAATATACATTTTATTGTTGAATTGAAACTGAGAAACACATCTGAGTCAAATTTACTTTACTGTTTGGATGCCACACTGTAGTTGATTTTCCAAGCTGTGAATAATATTGTCATCATGGCCAATACACTCCACTTAAAGTCCACTCACTTAAAGCACTAAGACGTCAATACAAAGACCAAAGAATGTATGTTTTAATTTATTTTACACAGTGAACAATAATGTTACTAACCAAGTGCCCAGAAAATACAATCTTCTTTCTAAAATCTTCTTTCCTTCAGTTCTCATCAATCTCCCGATGCTTGTGGTCCTTCAGATGCAATCCAGTTTGCTTTTTGATGTGAACAGAAGTAGCAAAAAGCAATATGGGCAACCTGAAAGAGGTTCATGTCTTCCTTTGTGGGGCTATGACTTTTCCACAGTTTGGTTTGGTGAGAGGGCTCTGGTCATTGAGGTAGACTATGACTTGTTGTCAGGAAACTGTTACAACAACAAAATCACTAGTCTTCCACGGTGTCCAGCACCAAAAAAAAGTAAAAATTTAAATGAAATACAAAATACAACTACACAAATTTATAGCAAGCAACTCAAAGCTATGTTAAGTGCAGTTTGCAAATTGCATACAGATGCGGCACATTTAATCACACTGCGTAGACTATTCAAAGCAATTGTCAATTGATCATGTGCTGCCTGTCTTGTCATACTGTTGCTGAGGAACTCTTTTTTCTTTTACCAACAGCCATCAGCCTTGATTAAAAGGCTCGCTCTGTGTGCAGAAAAAAAAGGACGTTGGTAGTATTCATGCATTGCTATTCCTATTGAACCTGTGCTAAGTATGAACAACAAGATTATAACTTCAAAAAAAATAAAAATTAGAGGAGACCATATTAACTCAAACTCAGAAGATTTATGGCAGAGTTAACCACAAGGATTTACTGCAAACAAGATAAAATACTTTCAACAATTATAAATGTGATCCTTTTTACGGTCTCGGATGCCATGATGTGTGTTGAAGGGAAAGAGGCAACATAAATCTGGTTGTCTATAAATAATTAAGGCTTTCAATACAGAACTGATACTGGTTATAAACAGAACAGTGGCATGTGTGACAGGAAGGAAGATGGTGTTCACACCTTCAGTATATATCCTGTCTTCTGCTGATATGCAAATATGCATTTATCAATTCTATTTAATAAATGTTCTATTCATGTTTAGACTGTTTAATCCTTTAATACAGCCTAGCCTATATTGGCTTACGGTACACATAGAAGAAATATTGGAACTGCTTCCTGAAATCAGTTTTTGTGCTTGTTCCCTTCATATTTATTCCATCATTGAACTATTGATTTTATCTGAGTTGTAATCACACAAGCAGGATTTTGATTTTCAAAAAGAAAATTTTAGAAATGAATATGCAGGCTTTGGCAAGCAGTGAAAAGTCAGTCATGAATGCAGTCTAAATCTGCTGTTCAAAATTAAAAACTCAATTTGCCCATAAAAGTTCTGTTTTGAATGAATTAATATTGCCATAATATGTGAAGTCCATGTGCCCTTTTCACTGTGTGATCTGAGACCACATCTCTCTTTCCAAATCCATCCTTTCATTTCAAAAGGCTGTCACCTGTGTCCCCATTTCCCCAGCCATGCTCAGTCCTATAAAATTTGAAGATATAGTTGGTTTAATAGCCGGGCTTTCAGTTTAATAAAATGGATCAATGAGAATAGTGCTGTTCTTGTAAAATTTGGCCAATACTCTGCTTATGCCTAGACCATGCAGTGAGCATATTATACAAAGACGCAGGGAGTAGTGGGGGGGTTGGGGGAGCCGGGTTTGGGGTTTGGGGGGTGCAGAGCTCATCAGTACACACGTGGAAAACAACAGAATTACACAGTACTGATATATGGAAAATAGTCAGAATAACAAACACTAAAGCCACTTTACAGTATGTAACAATCTTACACAAGAAACAATGTGTAACAATATGAACATCTCACATGGATCAGATCAAAATTGAAGCTAAACTTCCTTTGGTGCTTGGGACGTAATGTGCCAGGCCTGATTTCATTTTACATGCAGAATTATCTACTGAAAAACCGGGCACCCCTCAGTTGACAAACTCCAGCGAGGCATTTTCAGGAGGTGGAGCGCTGATCGTTGTGTACTGACTGGTCTCCATAAGGGCATTTAAATTCATGTGTTTCATAAAAGGTGAAAAGCAGAGTGATGTGTGTGGGAACAAATGATTATGGGGCGATAGCTCGGCAGGCTGCGGAGCCCAGCCTATCTGCTCCCCCGGTTCTTTGCATCAGCCGGTATGGAGCGTGAGCGACGGTCACTGTGACTTGTTATTCAGAAGTGGCGGCAGACTCATGTAGAGTGCACCTAATTGTCATACGGGGATTGGAAATATACGTTTTAAATGTCAGGATGAATTGTAGGTTAGGCTGCACTTAATATAATGACCTTAAAACCACACCAAAATGGAGATCTTCCATTTGCAGCTTCAAAATTGGAATTCTTGGATTTCATTTGCAGGTTTAAAATTCAATTATATACAGAAAGTTTTTTTTCCCCCATTACCAAGCCAAAAAAAAAAGAAACCCTCTACCGATATCTGCAGAATACGGTATGAAAAAATAATTTCGATCTGTAACTATATATAAATTTTATGATTCTTTCAATTATCCCTTCACCCTAACTCTCCTTAACAATAATGACTGAATTGACTTGCTTCAAGGTGGTGTGGCTGTCCCAAGTTCAAGTTACATTGCCCATTTATTTTGTATAAGGCACTGCTTGGGTTAGCGCATACAAAGACGATGGAACAATTGGTCGCCATTGTTCTGGAGTCAGTATTGTATAGAGAGTGACAGGACAATTCTTTGCTCTGAAGGTAAGGGTCATTAGCAACTAGCTCCTCCTGCTGCTGACTCATAGAGAGGTAATGGATTACTTTAGAAGCCAGGCTGTGAAGGGGAAATTAGTTTGGATCAAATATGTTTTTCCTATTAAAAAATATATTAGCTATAATGGGCTTCTCTGTCCCTTTGAATACCAGGGACTCTTTCAAAAATAATGGAGCTTGTCCTTGCATTCATTTATGCATTTACGCAAGACTGTAGGGAAAGAGCCTTGTATCAAAACCACCTCTTTCTACCTCCAGTTGAAGTCTTGGTAGAAATAATGGGTCCAGCATTGAATCATAATGCATTATTAAAGCAAGTTAAATTATGCCCTCCTATTTGAATGAATGTTTTTCATTCTATACTAATGGCCATGGAGCACAGTATGCAGAGGGGAGCCATGTGTCAAAGAAGAACAGTGTTCACTTCTGCTCTTGTGCCTTTTAAATTAAGGCCGGCATTCAATTAGCGCAGCAATGTTATTAGCAATGTCATAAGGTGAGAAGAGCAGTGCTAGTTTTTTTTTTATTGACAAAATATAGGATCTGATGATTTATATACAGAGAAAACACAAAAAAAGTTTTTAAAAAAAACAATTCAAGCATGTTTAATGCATTTCTTCAATTTCCTTGAATTGGAAAGATGCAATAAAGTGCTATCAGTTACATCAGCAAAGGAAAATTTTGTGTGTTATTTTGGGTGATATAATATGTGATCTACAGCAATAATCTATGATCTTGGGGAAGAGCCAAATTATTAATTGAATGCAAAAAAAAAATGTAAATTAAAAGACGGCTCCTACTGTCCTTTGATGAATTCTGACAAGTGTTCTGTATTGAAAAGCTATTGTTAGGAGAGAGGTGCAGTTTCCACAACCCCAGATGAACCTTCAGATGAGGGAATTGTGATGTAGTTTCTGAACTGTGTATTCCTGGATATGTCTTATGGCAAATTACCTTGTTTTCATTGATCATCATAAACTAATAAACAAGAACCTGATGAATTTGGCTAAAACATGCATATTAGCATATTTGTGCATTTGATTTGAAAATCGAAAATACATTTAAGGCTGAGTAATTCTCAGCCTCACTTAATTGTGCACAATCTTGATACTGTAGTTACATATCCAACATTCACATTATTGGCACAAGCATGTTGCAGTGATTAAGGGGCTAGGCTTGTGGAGCTGGGCTTGTAGCCCAAAGGTAATTAAAGGTGATTAAAAATAAATAAACAAAATAGATGCCCCATGGCAAAACAATCAGGTGTTAAACTCATATTCCTGTCCACACAATGGGAATCAAACAAGGATGCAGGTGGTCTTTAATTCAATAGTGCTCACCGAGAATATCCGTGCCCTTAAGGTGGCTCCCTGCCTTTACTGTCTAACTCGATTGGTTTCTCATTGAATAAGCCTGACCTTCGGGGAACACGGTGGATATACCTTAAATGGCTGTTCATTCATCCCCTTAATTCATTACTTTTGGCCGTCCCTGGGCACTGAGAGGAGCTGATTAAGAGTGTGACTTACAGAACCCAAAGTGACTGACCCCCTCCCCTGTCTCTAGGAACAAGAAAAGATATCGCTGGTAAGATCTGCCCCCATTGATTTCACATTTAAAGGCTGACAGGGGACGAGGGGCCGTCTGGAGAGAAACAGGGCAGAAGGAATGAAACTCTTGAGCTGTTCTGTCCCCTGGATAACCTGTCAAAGCCCTGATGACTGCTTCCACGAATAGAGGAGACTGTACAAAGGTCCCCAAATTATTCATGCCCCGTAATTGACTTAAATGAGTTCTGAAAAATGGTTAAATCGTTGGTATCATCAGACAAGCAGAAATAATTAACGACGATATGAGAGGAGCGTGCCGTGTTACAGCAGCTTTGTGTTCTCCAAGCGCGAAGGTCCGTACTTGAATGAGTGAAATGTCTTCTCTGTGGTCCTTCTACAACTGGCTTTAGTACAGTTATCTGTTTTTGGCTAAATGGGTAATATATGTAATAGTATGTGACATAATTGTTATTGTTGTAAGTGTGCTATCGGGAAAACGAGTCTGTCAACAAAGTCGACAGATTTTCAATAATTAGAGCTGGTGAGAGTGTATGATTTGTGGTAATTGCCTTGACTGGGGCTGTGCGCAGGGACGCTTAATTACCCAAGCATGCTCCCTCCTAGGAGTCCTGTGGGGAATCGCCTTTCATTTTTCCCTTGCAGAAAATGGAGGGCTGTGGGGGTGGAAATTTGTCCCGCACCCCTTCGCTCATTTCTCTTCACACCTGTCAAAGTGACAAAAAATTCCTCTCTGATGTACAATGAATACTTCCCTGCATCGTAACTATTTGTCCTGTACTGCAAGTTAGGGATCTACCATACACGAGTGGCAGTAACAGCGTGCTATGCATATCCAGGTTTTTCCCAACTTCCTTTAAGCTTACCTTCTACCCAGCCACACATATTTTCAAAGATAATCAATTGGCTTATTATAAATGTACAAACTGTACAATATAATTATTTATTTTTCTCTAAAACAGATGCGTTATGCTTAGTCGGGTACAACTGCAAATGCCTCTGTAAATGCTATGTGTAAATATAAATGTACTACATGTTTGCGCAAACATTCTTGGTTCTGAAAACTACATTACCTTTGATCTAATCGCCTCTGAAAAGTAACCTCAATACCCTGCGATGCCTGGGATTTTAGAATGTAAGAATGTGTCAGTTACTGGGCAAAAATCAAATGAAACACGTTTGGTTCAATGGAAGACTAAACAGCTGTGGTGCATCCTAACATTCCCAGATGTGTTGCTTCATCCACAACAATGGTACACCTTTTGAAATTTGAGAAAAGGACTCTGGAAGAACAGGAGCTGGGGTTGATGGGATCCTCAAAAATGTAAAAAATAAATAAAATAAAAGAGAAAATGGTCATCCGAGGATACATGGTATTGTATTCCATACAACGCCTTCTGTGTGATGGCGCACCTCCGACACCATCTTTAATTAGGCCCATATGGAGCATTTGCTGGACGCAGGCAGTGTATAAACACTCATCTGCTCCTACCCATACCACAGGCGAATAGTCAGCACGCATCCCACTAGGCTGAGCTGGTTCCCATTTTGAACGCCGTCCGAATGCATGGAGATTGACGTGGGGAGCGAAGTGACCTCCCAGCCTGGGTATTTCCTGTAGCAGTGTGGGTGAGAGCAGCAGGGAAGCGGAGAGGAGCTGGCTGTGCGCCTGGATGGCCTGGTGACTCAGGCCCCTCGCTGGGCTCAGAGCTGGGCCTGAGTCTGCGATTGTCCGTCTGGCTCCACATCCATCCTTCTCTCTCCACTCCACTCCTCTCCCCGTTCCCCTCCCCCTCTGCCACCGCCCAAACTCCGTCAGTTTAAATTTGCTTTGCTCCTTCGCCACAAACCTAACATTTTTTTCCCCGACTTCTTATCAGTTTTACCGTCGTTTTTGTGTAACCGTGTGCCGATTCAAACAACAACCATAGCAACCGACAGAAAACACCTGGACACTGCACCTGTTTGATTGTTCAAGCCACTTCCTGTTGGGTGGTCATAACCAAGGCAACCAAAGCTGAAATTAGCTGGTAGTGTAAATCCATATAAAATGGTTGGATGTTATTTGTGTGCATAATTCACATAAGGTGCGATAATCTTGACTGGAGTTACTAATTCAGACACAGTCCCATCTGAGAGACAAAAAGGGAAACAGAAGAAAAACATTCACTCACAGACGGTGATGAACATACTTACAGTGCACCATGGGTAAAGAATTTTTCATCTCAGGCAAGATATTCATGGTTCTTTGCAACTGCTCCTTCCCTAACCTTGAAAGTGGAGATGGACCAGCACCAGCTGAAAAGCACAAAACCTTTTGAAATGTTTTATGGCAGTCAATAGATTTGAGATTCTTCCGTCACACTCTTGTTTTGTGTATGTAAGTATAGGTCATATGACTGTTTTTAAGAAATCCATTTAAATGTTCAGACTTTTTCACATCTGAAAAACTGTTCATACTCCATGGGTTTGCCATTTTTTTCTGTGTCAATATAAGCCCTATTTCCCTTCTTAGAGCCTGCTGATAATTGTTTAAACACTCCTGGCCAGTTTATTTCCTTAGCAGCAAGATAAGACGTGACTCATCCTGATCTTTCGGGCTATGGACAAAACAACAATCTCACCTGCTCACTTCCAGATTACTTTTATTCTATTTAACAATGTCTTCTCGGTACCTGCACGCGACAACGAATCCTGCCAAGCAACACCTTTACTGCTGCCGCATAACATGTCAGACTCCAAAAGTCACAAAGGGACTATTATCTCAAAATACAGCAGTTATGCAGTACAAAGGTATAGGTCTCTTCCAAATGCTTCTTAAAGGTTACTGTTCACCCAAAACTACGTTTGTTTGAACGTTTGTTTGAATAACTAAAGCATTTTCTGTTGGCTAAATAGGTAAGGTAATATAATAAATTCTATAATGCATTGTAGGTTGAAAATGTCTATCAGAAGTTGAATTATACATGTGTAAGGCATAGAGGGTGAGGATGGAGTCGATTAACACACAGATAATAGTCCCATGTAACAGTCCCATGGGCTGTAATCCTGCAAAATGGCAGTGACAATGGCCACAGGACCCCCCCTCCTCACACCCCACCCCGCCCCCATACACACACACACACACACACACACCACAATATAGACATTCTGGCATGAGGAGAGCAATACTGTGGGAGTCATGTCATTGCAAGATGTCATTGGAGGCGGGCCCATCCACATTTACTAAAAGTTACTAAAATCATCACCTGCCAGTCCTGATACAAGTTTCTGGTAGGATTACTATTGACGTCAATGGTCATTCTCTGTACACAGTAAAATGTCCAGTGTTAATTCAACTCTAACAGTGTACACATGAGCCTAATCTGTCCAGAGCAGGCTCATATGTATACTGCTAGAATTGAATCAACACTGTTAGAGTTGAATTAACACTGGACATTTTGCTGTGAATTTACTGTGTAGATATTTTAGTTCATCACACAATCACATAAAAACCTGTGTAGAGCAAGTATGGTGCATTAATCCAATAAGTATACACGTGCTGTGGCTATATAATAAGAAGGAATATCTCATTCGGAGACCAGTGATTTCAAAATAATAATGTTTTTTTATGATCACACCTACGAGTAGCCTATCCTTGCATGTGCTTGAGCATTCAAATTATGTATGGCTGTAGTATATCTACGAGATATATGATGCTGCTCTGTATTTACCATTCACATCAAAGACTGTTCTCTGCAGGACAGGGGAGATAATATCAGCCTCCTCAAGTGTAATCTTGTTTTATGAAAAGCACTTGCTTTCATACAAGCAGGTGCACAATTCTGAACAACAAGAGATTTGGAAAGAACGGAAAGAAACATATTTCATCAAAGGCTGGCGCTCATCCTCTTAAAATGTACGGTTTGTCGCAGAGCACTCGGTTCAAGTCGAGCCGATGTCAGTCTATCTATTTGTCAGTGTCTAGGCATTCATTTTGAGAGCGGTATCAACAGATGCGCCGAAGCATCGCTTTTCCCCGGACGGACGTGATGACCCTCGCTCTCCTAATACTCCACGGGGGCTTCTGGCACTGCTTTCTCCCTCGTCTGCTGCGCCGCGTTCACCCCTAGGCCTTTATGAAAGACTAGATCAAACACCGTGGCGCAGTGCCCCCGCTGATTTCCAGGGGACTGGCCGGCCTCGGCGAACCAAGCCACTGATTGTGATTGCACTTCAAACGCACCTCTAAATGGCTCTCTTTTTTTTTTTACACATACTCTGTCACGTTTTGATGTTACTCAAAACACCTCGCGGTCTTCAGACACGGCTACTCCTTCAAAAGCAGATTGCCTTCTCCAAGGTTAGGCGTGAGACGCAAACTCACGCCATGCCGTTCCGGAGCTGTTCAGCTGTACCTCCCACACGTTCAGATATTCTCTTGGCATTCTTTCTTATCACTTCAGCCCTCGTGCTATCCAGAAACATCGGAACAACGGACGCAGCTTTATTTTTTTATAATCAATAGGTTTGTTGTTACAATAAAGCATGCTGTTGTTACAATAAGGACATTTTGAACAGGCTCTAGATCTGTACAGTGATACGATTTGCTCTATTCAGTAAGTTATTTTCTTTAGCAACCTTAAAAAAAAAAACTGTCCTAAATCACTGTAAATATACATTTTACGAAGAGTTTCATCATGTCACTATGTAGCCAAACTGCGTTAGAGACAATTAATAACCTTTACCTACAATAATTGAAACAGGAACGCAAAACATCCCTTTATCAGTAACAATGATAGTAATTGCCATTTGTTTCTGTAACAAGTTTATGATGCCACTTTCAGCCAAATGAATACTATATATATACAAAAAGGATAACTGTAGATTCTCTGTAGAATATTGGACAGTTTAAGTTAATCACTACATTTGTATCAAGTGCATGACTTGTCAATTTAGAAACACAGCTTCAGATGCTTAGCTAGTTATTGGTGTGAGTTGTGGAAGCACTCTCATCGAAGTGAAGCAGGACAATGGGGAATTCTAACCTTCTTAAAGCACGTCATACAGTCTCATTTTTCCTCAAGTGTGGATGGATTAAAATAAATGGGTTTGTGAAAATTAATATAAAGACAGAACGCATGGCAGGAAGGAAATCAAGTCCACGTGTTTTTTTGCTCTAAGGGAAGCTTTTATTTTAAGTAAACTAAAGAAACCTTATTCTATGTGTTAAGATAATTCTGACAAAGTACCGCTATTTCTACATACAGTAACAGCAGCAACAGCAAAGTAATTATCCCCATACAACTAATGGTACACAACTGATAGGATGAAGCTATAGATTACTCTGACATTTTCCGCTTCTAAGACATATTTTTTTAATTACAGACTTCAGCACCATGGCCACTGAACACAGGGCTGGCATCACTGAGGTACTGTCTCCAGCAGTGGCATACGAAAAACGATCAATTCATTATAATGGATACTTGCATAAAGCAAAAGGACCAGATGCTCAAAACATTGAATATTTACGACAGCCGAAGTCATACATATGACAATCCAATTGTTAATTATCTGTACATGTTCTGTATTCAAAGATCAAAAAAGCAGTGCATCCTACCTTCGCCCACTGCAACAAAATATAATTTACTAATATTTCCTTTTGAGACCAATAATGGGACTATATTACACTGCAAAAGAGTACCTCTCACTGAAGAGATCATGCGCAGTTATATTTGCGTATGCATAAACCCCAAGTTCTGAGTTTCAATCTCCTCTGTCAGAGTACTGGATGGGTTCGACAGGATATCTGCGATGAGATATTTTACCTCAGTCAATATGTTTTCGGCTTTCAAAGAAATAGTTCCCCAGGCACGCTATCATGCTCGGAGTCGGACGGAGTGATATGACTAACCAAAATTAAATAACACGACATCATTCATTCCCATTATTTACTAGTTGTAAAAGCTTAGTAACGTGTAACGTTGTTAAAGTTACTACAAACCGTAAAAGTAAACTATAACTGCATAACTAGGCTATATAAACGACAACTTAACTTTCACTGTTTTCGTCCTTGGAGTATAGGCCTAATTATTGTCTTCATTTATTTTAGGCATCTACACGTGAAGAGAAACAAAAGTAATGTGTAAAAATATCACAATCTGGGTATCATCTGTGAGCTAGTTACCCATATGATATAGCCTACCCTACAAAAAGAAAAAAAAAGACTGACATTGTCACTTCGTCAACCTCATCAAATAAGGAATGGGATAAATAATAAATAAATACAACAAGAGTGTTGTAAACACATTGTTTCGAGGATATTTGTGGTATAGATCTCAGTTGTCTGGATGCATCGGGTTTTAAAGAAGCGTAGGTGGGGGCACGAGCATTGTTGTATCTGGTTGCAAATAAATCATTAATCTAATGAAATCCCCCAGACAACTATAGGCCAACAGCAGATTACCCTCGTGGTGCTGAAAATAATTACTACGGCAACCAGGTTTTCTATAACAATTTGCGGATTGGAGCTGTTCACACTCGTGGTGCTGAAATGGTTTCGGTAGCGGTTCATTTAAAGGTGACTTAGTGACATTATGAGTTGCGTGCTTGCCAGACACCTTAACCTAATACTGCTTAGAAAGATTGCAGGCTCTTAACAGGAACAAGTAATTTGGCTAATTTGACGACAAATCGCCAGATCTGGGATTGGAACGTGCAGCATTGTGGTCGAGAGAGAGAGAGAGAGAGAGAGAGAGAGAGGGAGAGAGAGAGAGAGGGAGAGGGAGAGAGGGAGAGAGAGAGAGAGGGAGAGAGAGATAATTCTCAAGTCTCTCGTGGCATTGACATTATGTTACCACAAGGTTATGGTGGGTATACACGAAAAATAAAATTGATATTATGTAGAGTACCATACAAATACTGGGTTCATTCAGGGGCTTCAGTCTGGTAAGTAAATCGGACTCCTCTTGAAAATGCAACTATTATAATATAAGCTGATGATTTAGTAGGCTAATTCAAAATTGAAGCAATGAAAGAGCCAACTGACCCCGAAAACGTAGAACTCGGCATCCGTGAAGACGCACAATATATTACTTAAAAAACATGACAGGAAATTGTATTGCAATCTCCTTAGTTTTCTCCCACAGATTTAGACAAACCAGTAGGCCTGCTCGCACATATACGCGTGACATCAACACGTTATATGACGTGAAAAATGTTCAAGTGCTGCCTCATTAAATTACATCGCGGTTAACACTTCCAAGAAAAAAAGCCAGAAGCGTTACAGAGGGGGCAATCCGCACTATACTTCTGCAAAAACACGAGGATATAGTCGAACGGTCTGATATTGTATCGTGGAAGCGAACTGTAATAAAGTGTTTTTCACATGTAATTGCAATAATATGATAAACACGAAGACACGCACACGAAAATTCATTGTGGAGCGCCTTTGCTATCATCAGTAGTATTACTGCATAGCCTATCACATCTTGACAAGTTGGGACGCCAGAAACAAAGGGATACAGTTAACAAGAACGCAAGCTAATAATTTAAATCACTTACCTAAATAATATAATTTCGGTTCAACTACATAGAATAACAAGAATAGGCCATCCGTTATTTTTACCTTATGTAGGTTATGTATGTATGTAGGCATGCAGCCTATGTATGTATGTGTCCCTGTTAAAACACGCACACACACGCACGCACACACACACACACACACACACACGCGCGCGCGTGTGTTTACATGTTTGTGTATCTCAACAGGGACACACAAAACCGGTATAATCCGCACCGACAAACTGAAAAAATAAAAATAAATGCATTAAAAAAAGAAACAAACAGCGCCGTCAACACCAGCAACAAAACGCAAGGTATAATAAATACAACTTCATAGTAAAAAATAAAATCCATCACTTTTCATAAGATGATAAAACTGCCCCTGTATTCTACCTGTTGCTCTGTCCAGCATCCTCTTCATCTTGAACTCTTGCGACCCTCGACACGTTCCTTGTAAATCTGCATGTATTTTGATAAGAAAGAGGACACAAAGTGTATCTTGAATTAAGAACAATTTCAACTTACATTAATAATTCAATTATAAATCTACTTTTAGAACATTATGTATTAACTCTTGACTGCAGACACTAGGTCCTGCTTTATATTCTATCGTGCACAATGAATTTGTATCTTACCTTTAAGCTTCTGATATTTAACATTTTACAAGTCAAGTGAGTATTTCATTGTGAATATACTCACATCGTTTTAATTGTTTGCATCTTCGATGTCCATCAGATGTCGTGGTGTCGCTTTGCTTTGTGAGGTCTCTAAAAAGACCACGGTTTTCAGATGACACGCCAGCTGAATCATATGAATGTTCGCCCTCTTTACCCTTCTCTCTCTCTCTCTCTCTCTCTCTCTCTCTCTCTCTCTCTCTCTCTCTCTCTCTCTCTCTCTCTCTCTCTCTCTCTCGCTCGCTCGCTCGCTCGCTCGCTCTCACGAGAGAGATGAATAAAAAATACAACGATGTTTTCTGAATATCTCGATATTTGCTTCTGTCGACTGCTCGGCTCTCGGCTCAGCGGCAACCTGCGCTGGGGATGAGATGAACAGTCTATCTTTGTGCTATGGACTGAGACAAAAGCCACAGCTCTAGTTTTAGCTGATGACTGCCTCTTTAAAGCCCAGTTCGTCCCACAGGTGGCATGTCAATTTCATGAGCATCAATGACGTCACCATAAGGGGAAAGAGACGAAACCCCACTTTCATAACAAAAGTCCCCCGGGAAATTATGGCGACAGAACACAGATTTAAAACGAGCGCAGAGAACAAGATACGAGCGTAAATGCTCGCTGCAAAGCATGAAGCTACCACTAAATTAGGCTATGAAAGGGTTTAAAACATGTATCGCAGTTGTAGCTGGTAAAACTGGTCATTGTGCTCTGAAAGCCCCTTGCATTTCTGCACATAAATAACATAATTTAATTCTTACAAAATACTGTGCAAATTACCTTTGTATATACGCAGTTCATTATTTTACCTATATATATATATATATATATATATATATATATATATATATATATATATATATATATACTGTATATATATTTCAGTCTCTAGAATAGGTTTAGATTATTTCAATAGTAAAAAAAATCATTAGAAATTAAAAGTAAAAAAAAATTACAGACAGAATGGTTTGAAATTGTGTAGCCACATAGCTTATATCTGTCAACAGCAATACATTTATTAGAAGTTATTTGGCATGATTGTAATATTGAAAAATGTCATTGTAGGTCTTCTGATAGATATGCAACAAGCCAAAGCACTATTTAAAAGTTTACAGTTGTGTATAATATGTAACTGTACCCTGAAGCCTACATCTCTTTTCCCCCTTTGAGCTATGAGGCATCTGTGAAGCTCTGAGTTAGCATTTCTCCACAGTCTTTCTTGGGCGTCTGGCCAGAATGCTTCTCAGTCTCCGTTTGTATGCACTGTACATTGATTGTGCTTCTTGAAACATGGTGTGTCATTTTTAAAGTTCTTGAAAAATGTTTTTCATTTTGAATTGGCAACAGCACACTCTAAAGGCAGATTTGCACCGTCAAGGTAGTGCTTCATTCAGCCTCACAGGATACCTTTTCAAATCATTTGATTATCTTCAGTGAACCTCTGTGTTTGAATTTTGGGCCAATTTTAATTTACACCAGAAAGCAAGTACTTGTAGGAGGGGAGTATATCACTTTAGCCTGTAATAACATTTTAAGGAAATGTATCAAACATTGTACACCTTTAGAGCAGAATGGCATGCATAATGATGAAATGCCATTTTAAAACCTTTTGTGCCAGGTTACACATGACCTGCATATACAATAACATGTTGCTATTATGCTTCATATTTTTAGCATTTTAATTTTATGATGCCATTCTAACATTTAAACCACTGTGAATGGTCAGCTTATATCAATTGACATAGTGTACAGACTATGTAGACAGTATATAGAATTCTTGTTTGTGTGCATGTGTAGATTTATGCATAAGTGCACATTTCTGTACACATACTTATCTATTACCATCTGCCCACTGATATTCAAATGACATAAAGGTATACTACTCTACTAGTTATAGTTTTACTTACAATGTCCTACATTTAAGGCCTGATCTACTAAGACCTTTAGCATGTGCAAAACATTTTAGCACAAGCAAAACCAATAACATGACCAATGAGTGGTGCAAATCAAATACCATGACCAATCATTGGTCATGTTATTGGTTTTGCGTGTTCTAAATGGTTTTGCACCTGCTAAAGGTCTCATTAAATCAGGCCCTTAGTGTCATAAAATGCTTATCATAGAACATGTTCTCAGTATGTATGTTATGTTGTACATATAGTGCAATGCAGAAGTGATTCCCCCAACTGAAATTTGTCAGTTTTTATCCAAGCTGAACACCTTTTTTAAAATGCCAGCTTCTCCCTTTACAGCAATATTAATGTTATGTTAAAATTGAATATAACATTAATTATTGAATTATACCCCCCTTGATAACGATGGAAAAAAACACCATTGACTGTAAGACATGTTTTTTTTCAATTGTGTTGTTTTAAACCATATTGTCTGATCAGAATCACTGCTCTCCCCCAAGACACCAAAAGATTATTTGTTTTGTTTGGCTCATTATAGAACCAATCATTATGTGCTTGTGTGTGTGTTTGTGTGTGAGTGCACGCATTTGCGCATACGTGTGCGTGTGCACACACGTGTTTCCGTGATTGAGTCTGTACCTGCACGTGGCTACGTTTCCTGCAGAGATTGCACTCCAAGACTCTTTTCAAAGGGAAATGTGTCTTTATATGTCTGCTGTTGCGTACTATGAAATTCAATAACGTCTCCCTGTTCTCCCATTGAATATGATGTGCTGCCGTTGGTCATGTAATAAGGTTCTGAACAATGGTGTCTTCGAGGACTCCCCCTGAGAAAGTTCTGTATTTACGCATCTCCAGGGGGGGACCATCCCGATCAATATGGATGTGTACGGATGAATAAGGGGTATAAGTAGTCAGAGAAAGAGGTGGCGGTCCGGAGACATCAAACAAAATGGAAACATCTCAGACATTTTCTCTGTACAATACGCTTTCCATTGTCTGGGATATCCTGCCTAATTTGTGTACATTTCAAAGACAACTTACCATTCTTAAGTGCAGCTGATAAAATAGATGAATGAACAGGTATCTTATTGTTATTCAGTAGGTAATGTAAAATGCAACATAATTATGTCATGCTGTGATTACGTGGAAGAGGAACCCAGCTGGCCAAATTAACCAGCTGCTTTGTCAGACAAACAGACTGGAATAGGTTGCTTTCTGAAATAAGGAGATGGTGAAATGAAAGGTCACTCTCTGGTGCGGCAGGTCTACGGCTTTGGTTAATATTAATTGGATTCTATTGTTTCTTTAAGGTCTGGAATACTGTAGGTTGATTTGGCAAACATTTGCAAGGAGTAAACTATTAGTCCCTTCAGGGGTTTGTGGTCTAAAAAAACTTTAAAATACTCTAGAGAAGGAGAATAGGTGGGTGGTTAATGTTCTTTATTCAGAAGGAGCTTTTCATTCGCAGCTGGTTTTAATCAGCTGCACAGGCCTCTGGCAGGAGTGATAAGGGTTTTGTTACCTGACAGAAAAAGAGCAACAGAGTTCAAAGGTCACGTTAGCAGATGTCCGTATCAATGTTACACAAACCCACACTGAGCGATTCCTTGTTTGCTAAAGCAGGCTATAAGTAATTCATTGTGCTCAGTGAGATGGAGCATCTGTTCATATATGCCTGGGCCAGACAGACTCCTAATCACCTGCCAGAAGGTAGCGCTTTTCCAGGTAGCTGCACTCATAAGCTAATGACCTTTCACTGCTTAAAACCTCAAACACAGCAAGTGCTTCCCTGGGTCCAGCAATGCAAGGTTTCTATTAAGTTCTTGCCCGAGACGCAGTGTGCAAAAAGCAGGATGGTTAAAAATCAGGTGTGCAGGCCATGACATGGGGTACTGGGAACACATTATTAAAAGGAAAATGCATTGGATGTTGTGATCAAAAGAGGAATCCAATGTTGAAGGTGGCCAAGTTCTCGTGGCGGCTATATTTCGTTCACTTGGAGATGTAATTATGAGAAAAATACACGTCCTTTTCCTCTTAGCTGCATTTAGAGGGGAGGTACAATTGTAGCCCTCTGTATTTGCTGAGAAGGTTCTGCGTACACACATTAAGGAGTGAGAGGGTCATTCAGTCCAAGCCTGCCTACAGTACTTGACCTCCCTGTGCCCGCTCTCAATAGCATGCATTAGCTTGAAAATGGCTCAATAATTTTCTTCCAAATTACTTTTCCATCTGTACTGACCTGGGCTCCAGCCTGGAGCCCCAGTACCCTTTGAAACTCTCGACATTGTCCTGTTCTTTCCCTTATCCCTTCCCATGGCTCATTGAAAGCTATGCAACCAGGAGCAACTGTAAGTGCAATCCAAAATAATAAAATAATACTGAAATGGGCAGATCTACCACGCTCGGTGTATGTGTGTAAATGGATGATGTGCTCTCATGAATAAAAGGGTATAATGGGAGAGGGATTGTAATTTGGGAAGAGTCCAGTTTGCACATGGATACGTGCATCCATAGCAACACTTGTGCATCCATAGCAACAGCCTTTCAATCAGAATTGACAAACAGACAGATACAGGCATGGAAGCACACACACACACACACACACACACACACACACACACACGCGCGCGCACACACACACACACACACACACACACACACATACACACACACACACACACACAAATAAAATGATAAACACGTGCACAAGTACAGTCACCCTTCTGCCCACACACCCACATAACACCTTCGCAGAAATATGAGACAGACACCCCCCTCCCACCCCCCCCCCCCACCCCCCACACACACACACACACACAGACACGATTACACCATGCCAATGACACAAGCATTCATTAAAAAACAGGCATAAATACTCCTGTTTGCATCTTCAATGCAACATTCACAATAAGCTACAGCAGCATCAATAAAATACACAAACCAAATACCCATTTTCACTCACTGCACACGGCCATACAGAATGACAACGTTTAACCTTTCTCCTGTTTTCCCATCCCCCCCCACAAACAAATGCATTCAGTCTCATTTATAACACACACGCAGGCCTATGCACATGCACACATGCACACGCACACACACACACAAGCACGCCCATTCAAGGCTACACAAGGACCGTCATCTAGCATGGACGCCTCAATCTCTGTTGTGTTTCTCCTCTCCTTTCCCTTCATCCAATGTTTGGCTCTGTGTGGTTTCCATAGTAACCGGCATTAAAAACCATCCTGTACTTTAAGACGTATTAGACAATGAGTGGCAGGGCTCCCTATTAAAAGTAAATAGGGATGTGGCCCTGCAAACCAGAGCACACAGAGGTGCCGAGGGTAGTTTTGGACAAATTGTTTGCAGTAGCATTACTAGAAGAGACTTGCTGCTCAGTATTGTGGTCAACACCTCCAGCAACAGGCTCAGGCTCTGCCGAATACAAATGTACTGACAATTACTTTTAATGTTGTTTTTCTTTTTGTTTTTTTGGCACATTAACAACAAACACACAAAGGGAAGACAATGCTTCATTAAATAAATATATGTAATCAAAAATAAAATGTGCTTTGACAAAATGTGATTTAGTGATCTAAGTGATTTTCTTTTTTTACTGAGAAAGACTTAACTGGAAAGCTGGTTCTGTTGTTAGTGATGCCGCTATATATGTAAAACTGGGCATATTACTGCATACAATTCATCAGTGTGAATGGGACAGGTTGTGTGAGAGCGCCATCGATGCCATTATTCTGAAACATTCTGAAATCAGTTTTGACTGACTGAAGCAATAGTTCAGGTTGGAATCTCATGTTTCTGGGGGCAACAGTGACCAACCAGCTGACTGTCTCAGTAACCAAGCCCTTTAAGGCATGACCTGCGTATGTTCCAGGGACAGCGACATATTTGGGTATGTTCAGCATTACCTGTGGGGGGTCCTTGTAGTTTTCCTCTTAACCGTGTACATTGCACCTAATCCAACTGCATTTGATGAGGACTGGCAGGCGATCTTGCCTTTGGTCACAAGGTTAATGTACACCCATAGTGCCGCAAAGCATTGCATTGTGTCTAACCAATAGGCTATAGTCTACTGTGGTGAGGTCTTTTTTTTAATAAAACATTTATATTACTGTAAATATTAAACAATTATTAATATGTATTTTTTTTTATAATTCAAGAGTAAGGCTATTTCACAATTTGTAATGGCAAAAGCTTACAGATACAGCATGTGGTATAAACCCAGCATAAGGAATTGCAGATAGCAAGACTCATGGGAGCTTTAGTCTATATTTAATGAACTGAGTGAAGCAAATGTATTTGGTAACAACCAGTTTAGTTCACATGAATAAAAATATATTACGTTCAAAAATTTTATAATATGATATAATGCAAGCTGTACATAAGCCATGTATGATAAATTGACAAAATGACAGATAATAATTGCCATTTATACCATAAAACACTAGTCAACACAACAAATTATAAGCTTACCAGCCTTCTTCGAAAATGAACCAGGCTCCCAAAAAAACAAGAAAATACATAAATAATAATTTTAAAAAAATGTATAAATTTTTGAAAAATAGTTGAAATTCATATATTCGTTCAATAGGATTTTTTCAGATTATTAAATATGTAACTATTTTATCATAAGTGCATGCTGAAAGTGCCCTGTTTTTCTGTGTCAAAATGTTAGGCCCACCTTTTTCATGAATGATTCTGGTTTCTGTTTTTTCCCTACTGGCGCATAGGCAATCAGGTTTAAAATACCAAAGCTCATAAATGTTCTGCAGCAAGAGATGATGATGTATGGAAAGAAAGTGCCACTGTCAGTTCACCAGAATCATCTTGTGGTAGCGCTGTCGGAGTCTCCTCAGGGTGTAGGAGTCTCCTCAGGGTGTAGGAGGTTTCCTCATATTGCACAGATAGCCCAGGAATCTTTCAGAATTCCTGCCACTTACGTTCAAGTGAAGCTTGTTTTTCCTGATCAAGGAATATTTCAAACAAAAAAAGGCACAGAAATGGCTTGTAACTAAATTGATCCTCTTGTGATTTGGGCAAATAATCACTGACGGAATGGTGCTAATACAGGCTGCCAGACTGAAACAGAACTGTTTTTCGTGACTTTGTCATGACAACATAATCTATTTTGTTCCCCATTATTACAGAATCAGAATGTTGTGGTCAATATAAAATAGGTTCCTTGTTAGGTTAGAATCCTAGACCTAGGACAGGGGTGCAAACTCCAGTCCTGGAGAGTCACACATTTTTTGGTTTGGTTTTTGGTGCTTCAGCACAAGTGATTGATGTAAGCCTGATTGATGAGTAAGATTAATGTAGGCTGAGATAAGTGCACAGAACAAGACTTCAGAGTAACTAACTAGACTAGGACTTAGACAGGACCAGAGGTTTCAGAGGAACTAAAGAGTCCACACACCTTGTTCTCAAGGCATTATCTGGCTACTGATTGGAAGGAAAGCACAAATACCTGCAGAAGTGCAGCCCTCCAGGACTGGAGTTTTACACCACTAATCTAGAATGTCCATACACAATATAGGCATACAACATTTTTTAATGATGTGATAGTCTATCATTTTGTTTACTTTAGCTTTTTTGTTATAAATTATAATATCCTTAGTCAATTTACTCACAGTAAAAGTCAGTTAACCAGCCGTGCTTTCTGTTCTGTTACTATTCATCGGTGTTTAATGGCAAAACATTCTGTGGAACTTTACCTTCCTTTGCCTTTATGCCCTTGTGGGCATAACACATAAACATGTAACGCTATCCTATATATTTTATGGCAATGAAATAATTATGCAAGTTTTGCAATAAATATTAGAATATAATTCAATCCCTGTTATTTTTTTGGAATATGATCTTTCAACTTAACTTTTCTGTCAAGTTGACAGCCCTACAAAACGTCAATATATTGAATTTAATTCAGTATTTAAATAGTTAGCAAGCTACAATCACCCATGGTGACATTTGAACACAATGGCACCATTCTGTGGCCACATCTTTGGTGATTGTAAATTAAACGCAGTGCATGTAAAATACGTCATGCATCCGGGGGAATCGCTCCAATGTTAAAATTTCATTCAAACTGTAACTCTTGTTATCATTTTAATTGTTACGTATGTTAAATGAAAATAGAATGTAAAGAATTGTTTTTTCAAGAAGAAGCCATGACACAATCATCTGGTTGAAACATTATTTGGCAGTCCATATGGAATAGAGGATGTGCTTTAAGTACTGCAGACATAAAACAAAACTCCGACGTCCAACATCCAACCACAAACACATCCATGAATCACATGGATACAGCACAAACTTTTGCATTAGTTCTGCTTTTCGGTTCAGACTTGAAAATGGAGGACATTTTTTGAAAGGTCATGCAGCTATTCTTGATAACGCAGCAGACAAAAAGAATAATCCATTGCGCAAAATAGCCAGATAATGTCATTGCATTTGCTTTTTTGTACTTAAAAGCAATCTTTTCCATCATTTTTTTGGTTTGTTTTGTTTTTTGGTATTTTAGCAATTTCACAGCCTGTCCTGCATACCATGTACCATTTTCATCAGTCTATGAGAAACCTGGTTGCCTGCCCATTTAAGGCCATTTTGTACAAACTTGATTATTCGCATTTCCTGTCCCCAATTATCATATTTCAGATTTAATATAGTGTATATTTGAACTGGAGCTCCCAAGCACGTACGCCCTGCTCCGAGTTCTCCTGAAGAGGAAAGGTGCTTTATGTTCTCGTGAGTGTAAGGGTTGTGGCTGTGCAAGGGCTATCGAATGGAGCTCTCAAGTAGGCTCTGGCCTTCCTGGATGAATAGCAGATGAGAATTCCTGTCTCTTAGCCCTTGCCTAATATCCATTTCAATAATGCATCGCCAGCAGCCGCTAAAAGCCTGAGCGATGAGGAATATTTGTGTTGCATTTAAAACAACAGTAAGAAAAAATAGGCAAAACATAGGGAAGAGACCTCTCAAATCCTTCAGACAGAGAGAGATATTTTTGATTTCTACTGCATATTTCTTTAAGCACAGCTAGAATGTTACATCCTATGGTCACATCTTCAGAATGATGCTGTGGTAGATAATTCACACAACACTTATGTGCCCTCTTGTTCTTTTCTTCGTAGTTTTTAGTCTGTATTTTTGAACGTGCAGAAAAACCTGCTGTTACAGAAAATTGCAACTTTCATAATCTACATAGTTGGGGCAGGGATAATTGAACGCAGACCCATTATCCAGCACTCAGGGCCAAAAGTGTGGCCTCCTCCCGCTTTTAATGTCTATATTGTTACGACCCCGGAAGTGGACTGGACCCAAATGCACGACTCGAACACAGGAATGCCAAAACTCAATATTTTATTATGATCAGGGTAGTCCTGAGCATGGGGAGAAAGGCAAAAGGTGGTTAGTGTTCCAAGCCGGAACTGGATGAGCAAGACAGACAACAGAGCACGTAGCTCTAATAAATTATGCTTCGACCAATCTCCTGAAGCATAGGGAGAACATGAATGAGGACAGTCCAGGTATGATGCTGCGGGGAGCAGTGGGAGTAGGAGAAGCCAGGGAAGGTTATGGAGATGGACAACCGGTTTGGTGGAGCAGGGGATGAGCGGGAGCGGGAGCGGTAGAGCAGGACAGCGGAGCGGGGTCCGGGCAGGACGCAGGCGTTGCAGCAGGGCAGCGGCAGTAGCGGCACAGCAACAGCAGGGCGGCAGCAGCGACAGCAGAGGCAGGAGCGACAGCACATCAGCAGCACCGCAATTCTGGCAGTAAGCGGGCACCGCCGCAGAGTGGAGGAACAGGAGCCCAGGCTGCATGCACACACGTCAGGTGGGAGGCAGGGAAACCGCAACACAGGCAGGGATAACTGCAGGGACTGCAGGCTGGCAGACTGAAGCAGACAGAGTTAGTATAGCTAGACGGGACAATGAACAGCGGGAACTGCTGTTCCAGACTGGAGCAGACTTCGACTAGACAGAATAGCAGGGCGAGTAAACGCCGGCACAGAACATGACTTCAGAGTAACAAACTAGACTAGGACTTAGACAGGACCAGAGGTTTCAGACAATGAGCATTAGCGAACTGGCACAGGACAGAGAACACCGGGTGACTAAATGCAAACATTTAATTGGTATCAATTAGGTGCCGCGTGCGAATGTATGCGAGAGTGATTAACAGAGCGGAGAGTGTGGAATGCATGTGAAACAGGGAAATGGGATAGGCTGAGATAAGTGCAGTGAAACAGAGTGACACAAACGGGAAACCACGCCCAACCTGCAGCAAGGGGGAAAACGGACTATGGAGAGACAAACACGAGACAGGGGGAAAGGGAAAACACGGAGAACAATAGGACGGGAGTGAGAACGTTACATATTTTCTGCAATTCCTTTTGGTTTTTAAATTCAGCCAGTCCCAATCTGTTGGAATGCATACACACCATACCTGGTGTGTAACCAGAACAGATCAATTTATCATACAGCCATACTTAATTTTCTCAGATTTTTTACATCAAATTTTTTCAATACATATGTACATCTGTCCATAGAAAGGAATATGTGAACACTTCATTGCCACGTCACTATATTAGAAAACCAGATATACTGTTGCTGATGATGAAATGTTATAAATAGTCAAAATGTGTTTTGATGTTGTTTAAACAACAAATGCACAAAAGTCCCTTGTTTCAAACAGATCATTTAATTTTACTGAATATATAGTGCATACAATAATGAAATCAATAATATGCTAAGTCGATTAACGTATTCTGCCAATTAATGCTTTATTAGAAGTTAGCTGGTAGTCCTGAACAACGATATAGGCCAATTTTGTCTTAGTATTTTTATGATGTCATGTTTAAGTGGCACTGATTCTGACTTGAGGAACTTAAGTGCTTTTATGCACTCTCAGATATGCAGGACTTAAGTGCATCATATTAACTTGAGATGGCCCCACCTGGGTTTCCACTGAATATAATTTAATTATATTATATAGTTCATCCCGTGCGCATCGATGGAAACCGTGAATTCGCCGGGGGTTCCCATTCCTTTGCAGCTGTCCTTTAACCCATTATTCAGTGCTATAAAGCACGAGCGCCTTTAATTCTAAAATACAGTAATGATTTAAAGGGGCAGGCAGCACTGTGGTGCTTGGTACTGTCGCCTCACAGTGAGAAGGTACAGAGTTCGAATCCTGGCCGAGGGCCTTTCTTTTAAAAAAAACATTTGTTTCAGATTTTTCCCCATTTTTCTCCCAATTTAGTAGCCAATTGAACCCCTATTCTAATTAAATTCCCCCCATGTAGCAACCGCTAGAGAATCACCGCTACACAACCCCGTCAGCCGGCGGTAGGACGGGAGGGCGCCACGTCCTCTTCAGGGTGCGACTCCTCCTAGCTCCTGACCGTGATTCCAGCCCGCCCAGGGCCGCTATTGCGCGCAGCGATTCTCTCCAAGCCCCTCCCCCCACCCGGAAGCAGCCGCCAATTGCTGCTCCCACAGGGCGCCGGCCATGCTCGGATATGGCAGGACTGGGGCCCCAACCCCGATCCTCGGAGCACAACCGCACCGACTGAAAGTCGGCGCTTTTACCGCTGTACTACCGCGACGGCCGCCGAGGGCCTTTCTGTGTGGAGTTTGCATGTTCTCCCCGTGTCCGCGTGGGTTTCCTCCGGGTACTCCGGTTTCCTCCCACAGTCCCAAAGACATGCAGGTTAGGCTAATTGGAGGCTCTAAATTGCCCATGGGTATGAGTGTGTGAGTGAATGGTGTGTGTGCCCTGTGATGGATTGGCGACCTGTCCAGGGAGTATTCCTGCATCTCGCCCAATGCATGCTGGGATAGGCTCCAGCTGCAGCCACATGTAAGATGAATTCCAGTATTCTGGGACATCAGGCAATGTGGGACAGCAAAGCATTGACATGTTTATTGCCTGCCTTATCAAGAGCCAATCAAAATAATTATTGCAGAGAACAAAGTCACATGATTTCATTGATGTGATGTCCTAATGGTTCTCATGGCAAGTTTCATATTTGAAGGTCATCTGGCAAAATACACGGTAAAGTCAATGATGTAAGCTTTTGCTTGAATTAATGTTAAAGTTCTAAATCATGATGCGGGCGTTGTATCGGACAGTGGTGGTGAAGAAGGAGCTGAGCCAAAAGGCAAAGCTTTCGATTTTCCAGTCAATCTTCATTCCTACTCTCACCTATGGTCACGGTCTGTGTGTAGTGACCAGAAGAGTGAGATTGCAAATACAAGCGGCCGAAATGACGTTTCTCCATAGGATGGCGGGGCTTACCCTCCTTGACTGGGTGAGGACCTCAGAGAAGAGCCGCTGCTCCTCCGTATTGAGAGGAGCCAGTTGAGGTGGTTTGGACATCTGGTAGGGATGCCCCCCGGATGCCTCCCCTTGGGCACGTCCAGCTGAGAGGAGACCCCGGGGCAGACCCAGGATACGCTGGAGGGATTATATCTCCCAGCTGGCCTGGGATCGCCTAGGGATCTCCGGGATGATTTGGAGGAAGTCGCTGGGGAGAAGGATGCCTGCGCTACTCTGCTTGCCCTGTTGCCACCATGACCCCAACGAGGATGGACGGAATATGATTTTTAGATATATAATGTAGTAATGGTGGAGCATGGCATAAAATCATAACAGTTGATGGAAACTTGGTTCCTAACAGATGTTCATGAACTTGAAATAAAATGTTAAATTTTTACTTGCTGTATGTGGTTAAACTGTTGTATTAACATTAAATTAAATAATATACGTTCTTCAGTATACCAAAACACATTTTTTTTGTTGTTAACAGTAAACCTCTATTGTAATGCCTTGCATTAAAATGTCACTTAAAAAAAATGTCCATGTCCAAATGAAATGTTACTTTTAAAAGTGGTTTTGTATGTAATTACTTTTTCACACTGATTAATTGCTCTTTGCCATTTAAAAAAAATCAGTTATAATGTTCTATGAAGTTTCATAATGTTTACTTTGTGTATTTAAGCACTCTGCAGTCTGCACCATTAAAATATATTGCAATGCATTATATTATGGTTTGTTATTGGGGGTCTTATTATAATGTAGCCTATTGGTGTCCCACATTACCAATGAGCTCTCCCACATTCCCAAACGCAGATGGAAAAAAATGTGTTGTGGCTCAAAGCAAATATAAAGGTGTGTCATGCATCCTGTGAGTAAGATATCTATATTCTTCCTTTTAATGGATTTCAGAATTGCATTTTGCGCTGCGTTAATGTGTTGGATTGATGTTGAAACAGGTAACAGAAGGCAAAATGGCAAAAAGTCACCCACTTTAACTGACTTTACCTACGGCTGGTTCATACAAATATATGCATATATGAACTATGAAAACTTTCACACTGTGGACCCTGACCAGTGGGGAACGAGGCAGTATTCCCAAGACCATGGGAAATGAGGCAAAAGCCATGGAGGATTTGGAACTCTTGAGGTTAAATATAATGATATACTTGTGGTTTTAAATATAATTTAACACCACAAGTATAATATAATTATAATTATAATGACCTCTTTGGAGCTGGCTCATGGGTAGCTGTGTCCATACAAAATAATTTTAAAAAACTGGCCAGAATTGCATGGAATCAGTGGCTAGTACAGGTAAGAAGTCAGGGATACGGAACATGGAATATGAAGAGATCTAAGGACCACTGTGATTAATTAAACAAGCAGGAAATCCAGTAGGTGCACTCTGTATGAACACGACAGGCGGTGGCGTTTCCGTCAATGTGCAAGGGAAATCAGAGCAGATGCAAACCTTCTATCTAAGCAAATGAGAAGTCGTTGTGGAATGTTAGATAATAATAATAATAATAAATATAGCCGCAAGTGGCAATTGGGGGGTTTGAGCCGTTAAAAGCCTAAAGAAAGTCAGGTATATACGACACTTAAGAATATAAAAGCAACATGACATGCAGCTGTGCAATGATACACATTCTACACAAATCAGAAAAATATTTCCTGTTTAACACTGAAAAACAACATATGTCTATGGGAATTTTTGTGAATGTAGTCCATTGACTCGAGTGGCTAACTTTTGCGTTGGTAGACCAGGTACATCAGAATGCTCTAGGTTGTGATGGCAATATAATGGGAGTGTCGGGTTCAGCTGATCAGACGTGACAGAGGAGGAATCTAAAAGTAATCCACGTAGTGGAATCACCACAAAAGCGGAAATTAATCTGCAAAAAGAGTAGGGAAAAATAAAGAATAGGGAATAAAACTCCCGGCGTAAAGCCAAAAGAAAAAAACAACCCAGATAAAGTGGGCGAAGGCTCGAGACTCGAGCAGAGCAAAGGAAGGAAGAGAATAACTCTCACTCTCAATACGAGAAAGCACTAGACGGAGGTAAAGAAACAGAGGAGAAATAATAGCAATCCAGACAAATGGGCAAAAACTCGTAAATTCAAGTAATAGAAAGGAAAAGGAGAGAAACCTCTCACTCTCAATATAAGAGAGCACTAAAATAGAGAGGTAAAGATAATGAGGTAACAAAGGAATCTCCGAGAGAACAGAAAGGAAAACCAGAACGAGGAACAGAAGGTGCAGAAGTGCAGAAGAGAAAACAAAATCCAACTAAGGAACTCTAATATAACTAAAAGCAAGTCCTGCGTTACTTTTAAGCAGAGCTTAAAAGTGAAGAGGTCGCTTAGTACCTATACCGTACTGGCTTCGTGGTAAAGTAACACACAGCACAGAAGCGCCGAGACCGGAAGACGCAGAGCTTAAATAGCCTGAAAAAAACTCCTGAACAGGTGAAGGCAATGTGCACTAGGTAGCGGAAAAAACCCGGCGAGGGCGCCGGACCGCAGCTGCGAAAGCAAGCAAGCTGAAGAGGAATGGCAACCTGTGACAGGACCCCCCCTCTAAGGGACGACCCCAGACGATCCCTCAGAATTGTTGCTGCAGAAGGACCTAATCAAAATGTTCCTGGAGGGAACCCAGCGGATGGTACCTCCACATCTTTCTCCAACTCAGGAAACAAGGGGGGTTGATACACCAGCTGAGCCTCAAAAGGAGAGAGGCCTGCGGAGGCATTGCGCAGCGTGTTATGGGCATACTCCGCCCAGGCAAGATGGCAACTCCAGGTCTTGGTCAGGGGGTGAACCAGCCTCCTCTAGGTCACTGTTGGAACTAAGCTTGGAATGATGACTACGCCCACCCGAAGCGAGAAATATAGGCGAACAGCAGTGGGGCCTGCACTAGGGCCCCCACTGGAGGATAACCGCCTTGTCTCCTCCCCAATTTATATGGGGGCGGTGCTGCACCAGCCAAGAATGCCCTAGCACCAGAGGATATGCCAGAGAATCTACCAAAAATAACTGAATGGGTTCTACATGACCCTGGTGAGAAGCGCGCATGCGTAAGGGACCTGTGATCTCCTTAATGGTCCCGGTGCCCAACGGGCAGCCGTCAAGATCAGTAACAAGACAGGGCCGAGTGAGGGGATGTATGATAACTTTTAATTCCCTAGCCCATTTAACGTCAATGAAGCATTCCACTGCTCCTGAATCAATAAAGGCATCGACACTGACGAGCACCTATTCCAGAGCAGCTGGAGTGGTAATAACGTCAGAGGGAGGATGCCATTATGTCTCGCCAGTTCCCCTAGCGAGACCCCCCGTTTCCCCCCAACTTCGGGCACTGGTCTTTTAAATGGCCCCTACGTCTGCAATACTGACACCAGTTCTCCCGCGTCTTAGAATCCCACCATCCACCTGCATAGGCTCCTCCCGGTTAAGGGAGGAGTAGGTGGAAGGGCGAGGTGGAGGCGCTACCGAAAGAGAAGAGAGGTGGCGAGCTGAACGGTCTCTTCGCTCCCCTGTCTCTGTCTCCCTGATACGGTTGTCGATGCGAATGGCTGTGGTAACCAGGGCACCGAACATGGCAGGTGGCTCGAGCACTGCCAGGGTGTCCTTAATGGGGTCCGACAAAGCATTAAGGAAAGTCTCCCCTGCCAGTGCTCGAAAAGCGATGGAGAAGCCTGCTACAGTGTCGGTACCCTGACGGAGACCAGTTAGTCTCATGGCGGCCTCCTGACCGGAGACATCATGATCGAAGACCAACGCCATCTCCTCCATCAGCTTATTCGCATCTTCCATGATTGGGGCATTGGCCCGAATTAGGGGGTCAGCCCACGCAAGAGCAGTCCCAGTGAGAAGTGATAAAATAAACGCTACCCGGGACTCCTGGGTAGCAAAGCGGGATGGCTGGGCCTTTAAAAAATTAAGCACTGGTTTAAGAAACCCCGACATTTCCCTGGCTCCCCACCATAACTGAGCAGAAGTTGGAGTTTGGGCTCTCTGGTAGTGAGTGGAGTGGGCACAGGGATGGGGTTCACAGGTGCTTGTGGAACTGGTGGGGCAGCTGCGAGGGTCAGTGCGCGGAGACTGTCCTCCAAATCCCGCAGACAGTCTTTCTGGTAGTGCAGCTGATCCATCACCTGGCCCTGCTGAGCATGCATGGCCTGCTGACTCGCCTGGAGGGCACGAATGCCCTCCTCATGAGTGGCCAATACAGCGCTCTGGGTGGCCAGCGTTTGATCGATTCCCTGCGGTGTTGCTGGTCTTTCCATATAGGCTTTCGTGTTCTATAATGGGAGTGTCGGATTTGGAGGACCAGACGTGACAGAGGAGGAATCTTAAAGTAATCCACCACAAAAGCGGAAATTAATCCGCAAAAGGAGTAGGGAAAAAATAAAGAATAGGGAATAAAACCAAAAGAAAAAACAACCCAGATAAAGTGGGCGAAGGCTCGAGACTCGAGCAGAGCAAAGGAAGGAAGAGAATACCTCTCGCTCTCAATACGAGAGAGCACTAAACGTAGGTAACGAAACAAAGGAGAAATAATAACGACCCAGACGAATGGGCGAAAACTATGTGGAGGAAAACCAGAATGAGGAACAGAAAGCGCAGAACAGAAAACAAAATCCAACTAAGGAACTCTAATGCAACTAAAAGCAAGTCCCGTGTTACTTTTAAGCAGAGCTTAAAAGTGAAGAGGTCACTTAGTACCTATACCGTACCGACTTTGTGGTAAAGTAACAATGACAACACGGAAGCGCCAAGACCGGAATACGCAGAACTTCAATTGCCGGCGAAAACACCTGAACAGGTGAAGGCAATGAGTACCAGGTAGCGGAAAAAACTCAGTGAGGGTGCCGGACCGCAGCTGCGAAAGCAAGCGAGCCGAGGAGGAATGGGAACCTGCGAAACCTGCGAAACCGTGACACGGAGGCAGTAGTTATACCGGACAACAGCAGAATGACCAAACCAGAGACCATGGTGTGAGACTATAACCTCTCCCTTCTCTTTAATTTGAAGCAATAATCAATTTTTCTATTAGAAAATAAAGTGTATTATTACACTGTAATATCTCAGTAATTTACTTACTTATTTTTAGTCTCCCATTTTTTAATTTCCTATTTGTTTCCTAATAAAATCTCTATTTTATCCTCTAATTTATGTTATGTATCATCCATCAGTCTCTAGTGAAAAAAAGGTACACTATCCAAAGCAAACAGTTGAAAAATTGTCTTGCAGCAAAGCGACTAAGATGCCATCTTACATTACCCATGTGCCCCACGGCTATTGTTTATCCAAATAAAATTAGCAGAAAATTAAGTCACCATCAAATTAAAAATACCATCATATTCTAAATAACTTCATGCAATCAGTATACATTTGCCTTTTCATTTTACCTTTAACTGAAATATGGCTCCTACAAATATGTTTTCAGCTATCGCAGCCTTAATAACCATGTCATGCTGTGTCCGAATCAGCACCCTTACATATGCTACTATTGAGTAGGCAGGACGAGAAAGTTGTTAAGTAGGTAAAAACATTTCTAAATGTAGTATACTTAAAACCCCCGTATTATATACAGTGAGAACCATAATTCATTGGACAGTGACACATTTTTCTGTAGAGCCTTTTATATGTTTTATATCAATATAAAAGTATGGATTACGGGCGAACTGTTCATAGCCTTTAAACGTCCACACTGCACCGCCGTTGTGGGTACTAGCTAAGATACTGTGTCTGGCTACGGGCGGAATTTTGCTGAGCCTGCTAGAAAAACACAGCCTCACCCAACTGCACTCATTTCTCTCAAAATTAATAACAGCTAGGAGCATTAACTTTCCATTCAGGTTTCTCAAATAGGAACAGTTCTGCCAAGTTGTCCAAGTTATTAATTATGCAGTAAGTTTTTGAAACGTATTAAAAGTAGCCTACCTATAAAATCTCTTCACATAAATAAATAAATTGTGACCATCATTTCACGCCACTTAACCTTGACTCCTTTCAACTTGGATGTTCAACATAACCGCTGCATTAGTAATAATTAATTGTACTCACGTTTACTTCTTGACGCACAAAATGGAGAATCTGAGGGCAGTGAATTAATAACTTGAAACCTATTAAATGTAGCCTACCTATAAAATCTCTGCACATCCTTAAATAAATTAAGTGCCCATCATTTCACCTGATTTATCTTTTACTTCTTTCAACTTGTTGGAAGTTCAACATAACCGCTGCGTTAGTAATAAATAACTGTACTCACATTTACTTCTTGATGCACAAAATAAAGAATGTTAGGGATAGCGCGAGGGCAGTGAATAGGCTTGTTTGCTTGAACATGCAGGACAGCAGTTGCGTCTGCTAATTGCACTGAATTGTCAGCAGGTGGGTTTCTCTGCACTCAGGCTTCGGGTGGAGACGAGACAGAGCTGGGCTTTTGCAGCCTCCACATGTATGTACTATGTCAACTAATTGTTTTTATTTGTGTTTTAATTAGCAACTCTAATTGCATATTTTTTTTTATTTTTCATAATTATTCACTTGATTGTGCCGTTTGAGTGCCTACAGAGCCCCACTGGAGGATAACAGTTGAATTACAAGTTTAAATCCCTGCGAGTCATGTGGTTAAGATAAACTGGTGGCCCTGGTGATAGGTCATGGCCAATTTCATAAATTCCATCCCTGGACCATGTTTATAAAATTTCAGGATTATATTGAGCCATTAATTAGAAAAACCTTTTTTAAGGTTTATATCGGCCCCCATAGATGGATGCTAAAGTGGTATCTCACAAACGTTATTCTCGAGTTTTGTTAAAATTGAATGAAAGGTCAATGAGTTATGGCCAGTTATTTGATAGGCCATGCCCAATCTCACATTTATTGGCTCACACTTCCCATAGTTATTGTCCAATACAGCTGGATTGTAGTTAGCAAGTATAATTAGGTACACTAATGATATGTACCAAGTCTGGTCCAAATTGGTTAAGAAACAAAAAAGCCTTAGGGAAAAAAATATTTTGCATATCAGGCAAATTAGCAGAACATCCAATATGGCGGACTTGTGATATTGTGAATGCAAGTACATGTGCTTACAGGGAATACTCATAGCAAATTTGATGTGAATTGGACAAAGGGTGTGGCAGATATTACATTAAAACTGTGAATAAATAGACATTTTAATTATAGCTCCACCATGAGGCTGATTGAGGTGAGATTTTAAACACTTAGGATGAGTGTGCCAAGTTTCAAGTCTCTAAGATGTACCATCTCACGGGAAATTTAGCAAACATGCAGAGAAAATAAGATTGTTGTTGACTTCCGGAGAGGCCACACCCAACACCCCCCACTGACCATCAACGGTGCTGCTGTGGAAAGAGTGAGCAGCACCAAATTCCTGGGGGGTGCACATCAGTGAGGACCTCTCCTGGACCACCAACACAGCATCACTGGCGAAGAAAGCACAGCGGCGCCTCTACTTCCTCCGCAAACTCAAGCGAGCGAGAGCTCCTCCACCCATCATGTGCACATTCTACCGGGGCACCATTGAGAGCATCCTGACCAGCTGTATCGCTGTGTGGGGCGGGAGCTGCACTGACTACAACAGGAAAGCCCTGCAGCTTCATACACCAGGCTGTCAGGAAGCTGAACTCTCTGCCCCCCCCCCCCCCCCCCAAAAACAATAAACACTCTGGACTCTGAACCCTGAAACACATGGACTCTGAACCCCGACCTTCAGTTTGAACTGATTCTTTGCACTATTGCACTATTACAGTACGGTACAATATATCATGCTGCTATACGGACTTTTTGCACAATACAGTACATCACTGTTTTTGCACAATATATCATCCTACTATACTGACTGTTTGCACAATATATCATGCTTTTTTGTACTACCTAACATATACATAAAACTTCTGCTGCTATCTTCTTACATATTTTTATATGTTATATATTATATAATATATATATATATATTTTACTTTTTGAATAGTAGTAAATGTCTTATCTGTTGTGCACTTTATTGTGCCCTTCGGGCTCAAACCCTAATAATAATAATAATAATAATAATAATAATAATAATAATAATAATAATAATAAATACTTGGAGTAAGAAATATGAACCTATTGGTTAATTAAATTAAAATATATTGCTGGAAACAATTTACTAAAACACGTTTTCTCAGTTCTGCTGATGTTTATAGATGCAATACTGTCTTTCGACTCATGAAATAATGGCGCTGTGAAAAGCTACTGGTTTCTTTTTCTCTCTTTGCGACTTTTTGTTGACAGTTAACGTTACTTACATGTTTTACGTATATATATCTATGGTTTTACGTATGCACGCCTTGCACGGCGCACACGCAGCACCAGTTAGAAGTTAGCTAGGGCAATGAGCTGTGTATGTTATTATTTGCCAGTGGAGTTTGTCACTAGCGGTTTAGCAGATCATATGATTCCTTGCTTGTGCTAATAAGTACGATCTAAATTATCCACAATAGGAATGTGTGTGTTGTAAAATGGGTTTAATTTTATATTAGCGTGCCCTCTAATGCGCAGGTAGCATGTTGGCTATATACATAAGTTAGCTAGCAACATCCCATAGTCGCTTAGCGCAAGCTAATAGAGATTCAGCGACTGCATACATAGGTGGCAGGGGCAGAATACATTCACTAGTAACGTTAAACGTTGAGTCACTGCTGTGATGGTTTCAGAATTGCTAACACTATAACGCTATAGCTAGACATCTAGCAATTAAAAAAACTGGCTAAGTTAACTAGCGACCATCGTCAGTATTAGGTGAGTGACTGTTCTATCCACATACGTTAATCTGTGATGTTAACGTTAGTTGACGTTGAAATGTTTTTGTTAATAATTAGCTGACTGGATGCAAACACAACCCGGCTATGCCTATGATCGGTAGTTGCCTTCACACTGCCGGGTGCTGGATGGCTATCACTGTTTGGCATTAATGTTACAGCAACGCTAACGTTAGTTTTGCTAGACACTCACTTAGGTAGACTTGCTACCTATGGTAAGGTAACGTTTTAAGCACAGCAATAATTACTTCACTCATTCGTTCACGAGCTTACCAGCTAGAAATGTAACGACAAAAAAAGTTGGTTGTCATATTGGGCGGATGGGAAAATACATGCAGGATTCCAACTGTGCACTACTATGTAGACACTGAGGTGCAACTGGTGAATCTAGCATAAGTCATGCACGTTGTGGAATTGACATTAGCAAGCTCCGTGATTGTCTACATAACCGGTATCAGTATCACCTGCAGTGCTGTCTGTTGACATCATGTCTCCTTGGGTATAGAGGATTCCCTTTAACCTGAGCCATTAATTCGTGTCATATGACTGTGATTGCCTGAAACTGTAAACATGGATGCCCCTACAAATTATGAAAATGCTCTTTAGTTCTTCATTGTCTTTCATACGTGAAAATAAAATGTATTTTATGTATTGTATTCCAAATGTAACATTTAATAAAAATTTTGTCATACATTGCCCTCAACAACTGAGTACAGTTCACAATAGTGGTTGAAGTATTTAACTTTAACATCCAAGGAAATCTTTGAAAATACAATTGGATCTAAAGTAGAAGGAGCATTACTCTCTTTGTCTTGGTAACCCTTATTTTGTAACCCAAGGCAGGTGAGAACGTTCATAGGATGGAGGACGAATCCCCCACGCTGAAACCTCGTCGCATTCAGAACCAGAACGTGGTCCACCGACTGGAACGGCGTAGGATCTGCTCGGGCCGTGCCGGAGCACACTGGTACCGGGTGCGCTGTTTTCACCAGAACCTCTTCCCAAATTTCACGGTGGTCAATGTCGAGAAGCCGCCTTGCTTCCTGCGCAAGTTCTCCCCGGACGGACGGTGCTTCATCGCCTTCTCGTCAGACCAGACTTCGCTGGAGATCTATGAATATCAGGGATGCCAGGCGGCAGAGGACCTGCTGTTGGGACAGGCGGGGGAGACCTTGGCGAACGGGAATGACCAGCGCTCCCTGAACATACGGGGTCGCCTCTTCGAACGTTTCTTCTCTTTGTTACACGTCACCAACGTGGCTTCCAATGGGGAGCACTTGAATCGAGAATGTAGCCTCTTCACGGACGACTGTCGCTACGTCATTGTGGGCTCAGCGGCCTACCTGCCTGAGGAGCCCCACCCACACTTCTTTGAGGTGTACCGAAACAATGAGTCTGTCACTCCCAACCCCCGCTCCCCTCTGGAGGACTACTCCCTGCACATAATTGACCTGCACACCGGCCGCCTCTGTGACACGCGGGCCTTCAAGTGTGATAAGATCATTCTGTCGCACAACCAGGGCCTCTATCTCTATCGCAACATCTTGGCTGTCCTCTCTGTTCAGCAACAGACTATTCATGTTTTTCAGGTGGGGCTCAAAGCTGCTGTCCAACATGATTGTGTAATATTGGGCTGAATGGCCTGTTCTCGTCATACTCTTATGTTATGTTATGTAACATGGAGGGTTGCCTATGTCATCTGCCAAGGTCACGTATGTAAATGCCACAGTATCCAAGGAAATGAATGTCCCAGGATCATCTCTACAACTCCAGCCTTTGAGAGTAGAAAGTGCATTTTGATCCTTGATTAGTGTCTAAGGGGATAATCTATATAAAACGGGGACATTAAACTCTGTTAGGTGATTGGGAAAATTGCCTCTTTATTTTCAGGAGCTTTCAAGCCAACCTTTGAACCTAGTCATTCTAAATGTGTGTACATGTTTTTCTGCTGCTGATCCTCAGGTGACCCCAGAGGGAACCTTCCTGGACGTGCGGACAATCGGCCGCTTCTGCTATGAAGACGACCTCTTGACGCTCTCGGCTGTTTACCCGGAGGCCCAGGCCGAGGGTCCGACAGGGCTCTCGCGCCTCTACAAAGAGAAGACCATCAACTCTCTGAAGCACCGGCTGCTTGTGTACCTGTGGCGACGGGCGGAGCAGGACGGCAGCGCGACCGCCAAACGCCGCTTCTTCCAGTTTTTCGACCAGCTGCGTCAACTGCGCATGTGGAAGATGCAGCTCCTGGACGAGCACCACCTGTTCATCAAGTACACCAGCGAGGACGTGGTCACCCTGCGTGTTACTGACCCCTCCCAGGCAAAGTCCCTCCGAACTTCCCACATTCTCTCATAGTGGTTGAATTGACATTGAGGATGTTTAGCTTTTCAGGCAGTAGCTTTTCATTTGTGTGGACAAGGACTGTAACTTTGTTCTTAAACAGAACTTGACTTTTTAAAGCCAATTAAACTGTAATTAGTGGTATAGCAGACCAATTATTTGCTATTTTAAGAATTTGCAATGTTTTCAACTTTTGTTTGCTTTAAATGACTTTATCTTGTTGTTGAATCAGCAGTCAGAAATGTAATGACCATTCAATCGGCACTTTAATTGCGAATGAATTACCAGTTCCATCAGGCAATTCATACCCCTCTTTCTTGCGGTTCCAACCTACAGCCGTCCTTCTTTGTCGTATACAACATGGTGTCCACCGAGGTCATGGCGGTTTTTGAGAACACCGCCGACAAGCTTCTGGAGCTCTTTGAGAACTTCTGCGATCTTTTCCGGAACGCCACGCTCCACAGCGAAGCCGTGCAGTTCCCCTGCTCCGCCTCCAGCAACAACTTTGCCCGGCAGGTTCAACGAAGGTGAGCGCCAGAAAGGGATAATGAGCCTTCGGGGGGGGGGGGGGGGGGGTAATGCTGCACCAATTTGCAGTTTTCTTATCCCTGTAGTGTTTCTCCATAGAACCACTTCTGACAGCCCTCAACTGTCACCAGCGAGGTGTCCTGCAATCTTACGTGCCTTTTATCGCGCTTTCTTCCGGGTAGGTTTAAGGACACAATTGTGAACGCGAAGTACGGGGGTCACACAGAGGCAGTGAGACGGCTCCTCGGCCAGCTCCCCATTAGCGCCCAGTCCTATAGCAGCAGCCCCTACCTGGACCTCTCGCTCTTCAGCTACGACGACAAGTGGGTGTCCGTCATGGAGCGCCCGAAGACGTGCGGGGATCATCCAATAAGGTTAGATCGCTGCCCCCACGCATTTTTTCATATGCCATATAGAGGTGTGATAGATATAAAGGTGTGAAAATTATGGCTAAAGATACTGTCTAACATCCTCCATTCGTTCTACTATAGCCGTTTTGAAATGGCATGCATTTTTACATTACATTATGTGTGTTACATTAACATTAAAATGGGCTATGGGTTGTTATTCTTGTTTTATCATTTTCGTAGTACTTGCATGCACATTTGCTGGGGGTGGGGGGGGTGCATTTATTTATTCTAGCATCCCTTGATTTAAACACATTTTCCCTTTCTTTGCCATTTTAAATCGGCTGTTCTTGTTTTATTCGGTAGGTTTTATGCTCGGGACTCAGGGTTACTTAAGTTCAAAATCCAAGCAGGACTGTTGGGACGACCCATCAATCACGCCGTGCGGAGACTGGTGGCTTTCACCTTCCACCCCTTTGAGCCCTTTGCTATATCAGTGCAGCGGACCAATGCTGAATACGTGGTCAACTTCCACATGCGCCACGTGTGTGTCTGAAGAGGAGAGGAAGGGACCAACACCTGAGGACAGTGCTGAATGGGGCAACCCCTTCCCCCTAATTGAACCAATCAAAAACAGTTCCCCCCATCCGTCTAACACAGCAGTCAATGATTGCGACCTCATGGGGATCTCCCCTTAGTCTAAGACTCCAAACGTGATGACACACTGCAGATGCTAAAATGATCATGGTGGATTCCACAATATGAAATGGTGGAATTGTGCTCTGACCTAAATTTGTTCAATTGCATTCACCTTAGCAGTGTTCTAAAACAAAAGCTTTGGTTGCAATCGGTCCTTTGCTAGTGGAGCTTTGTTACTGACACGCTTCCACGCGTCACATCTGAATCTTGCTTTTAATTTCTTTTGGTTTAGTATTGTTCCGTGTTATTAAACATCTGATTTTAAATATATTAAATTTGTTTTTTAAAATTCTTTCATGTCAGGAATCTGTTGCAGTACATCAGAGAGCATTGTAATCTGCAGAGATGTGCTTCAGGGAAGAACAGGTTGGTATATAATGGAGCTACTATGAAACCCTTCATGCCTCAGATCCAGACTCCTATTATTCCATTGGCTTTAGCCTCTAATGCTATTTTAATACCATTTTAATACCATTTTAATAAGGTGAAATAGACTCAGAGTGACTCAGAGTCCACATCTTAGAGAGAAGAAAAAAAAACATGGCCATGACTTTTTAAAATTTTACATTAGACTTTATAATTAGTCATCAAATTCAATGTGAAATAGTGCTAGCATTGTGTGATAAAACACAGTGAAAATAAAATAAAGAAGGCTTAGGAGGAATAAAGAGCAGGAAAAACATTTATTTCGGGGTCCATTGTAAAGCTTGAAATACAAGCCTATTCACAAGTACTGACTGGCCAGTTTGAAACTACTCTGAGACCTGCTTTGATTTTTCACACTTGCGTATTTTCATATTTTCCTGTTTTGGGCATTACCATGAAATGTGAACAGAGCATAACCCTCTATTGTCAACCATTGGATTTATGCATATGTCACTTAAACCGAGAAATCAGTCCTGACCTTTGTCTTGCGTGAAGCTACAGGGATTGTTTAGCTGTTTTTATTTGGACAACAATGTGTAATTTGCTAGCACAATTTATGCAAATGTGCATTTTTCATTTCATTTAGTTTGTAGAATATTTGAATATTCATTCAATATTTGTAGAATTGTTCTCTTACCATTGTTGGACATTTTTGTCTGTCATTTACTTCCACTTTGTAAAGAATTGGTTATCAAAAAGTTTTGTTTCTCCAATGGTAGGCAAGGCATCTTACCGAGCATAAAAGCATTCCACCTACCATTATATAAGCCATTACCTTGAGCTGTTAACAGAACGAACACTCATTACCGTGTATTGTATATTCAAGTCTGTGTCTTAACAGTACAGGAATGGTTCTGATTTTAGTCTGGGTTTTGCTGGTTGATATAGATAGTTCCAGTGTTTGCAATAGTCCATCTTGATCTGACTGAACCTGTGCACACAGTGCAAAGGGTAGTGGCCCCAGTTTACTTTAAGTCGAGCTAATGCTAAGTCACATGCATGGCTATTGGCCAAATGTGGATGGAAGCCTTTTGATTAGGGCCAGCCAGCTGTCCGAATAACCAATCCAGTTTATGAGATTTCCCTCTAAGCTTGCGTTTTGCTATGGGCACGTCGACTGAGCTGTTCTCTTCTTCAGCTTGATGTGGTATGCGAATGGGGAAAAAAAGGATGCCCTTTGACAAAGAGAGAGAAGCAAGATGTGATCCTAGATTTCTGTGTAGGCGTGAGTAGGTGGGTGTTGCATGCATATGTGGGACTCCTTCATTTACCTTGGTGTAAAGGTGTTTCAGGCATGAAGAATAAAACCCTATAGGAGTTAGCGCAAGTACAGTAAGATCACGCACAATAGGAAAAAAAGGTTAGCTTTTCAGGGTATTTGATTTAAGAGAAAATTAAACCTTGTGCTTATATCGGTTTGGATGGCATAACTTTTTAATATCTTTTTCCATCTCATAGTTGAGCACATATCTGTCATCCATCCACTATTTGCACTGGTTGAAATGACAGCCGTTCATCCATTCAAAAGAACACTTTTGTCCAGGAAGAACTTTTGTGTGTGTTTGTGTGTGTGTTATGCTTATGTCAAGGTTAAGCCAGTTTTTGGTTAAGCCACAAATTATGCATGCTTTATACTAGCTATACACACTGTGGCGATATGTAACGCAACCCCCAATCTCCAGTGAGAGGTTGCAGAGCCTGGAGCCTTATTGGTTGCATTGAATAGAGGTTCACAATCTTTGTGTTTGATTAAGCGTGATGCTGAATATCTGTTTATTCATGGACATATTCATTGGACTGGATCAATGCATAAAATCTGTTCAGTCAAGCACATGATAGCATCTGTTGTCAGAACGTCGCTCAATTCTGCATCTCGGGACACCCTCCTCCTTCCCCCCCCCCCTCGCTGATCTCCAACATGAAGAAAATGTCGCGTTCAAGAGGGCTCTTATCTCTTATCTTCCAGGTTTTTCCCAAATTTCAGATTTTTGGACATACTGTATATCAGTGGTCCCCAACCCTGTTCCTGTTGATCTACCATCCTCAAGGTTTTCATTCCAACCCTAACAAAGCACACCTCATTCAACAGCTAGCGATCTTGTTACGCTGCTAATTAGTAGAATCAGGTGTGCCAAATTAGGGTTGAAAGGAAACCTACAGGATGGTAGATCTCCAGGAACAGGGATGGGGACCACTGCTGTATATTAATAAGACCACATATTCAAATGTGTATATAATGTTAGAAATGGCAACTATTAACATTGATATAGCATACTATTTTCAGGTGCGGACCTGAATATTCTCCAAGCCAGGTTAGAGAACATGCAACTATAATAACCATAGAAAAACACACTCTGGAAGTAGCATTATGCTATATAAAACAAGGCAAGGCAATGTTCAGACTTGAGACCGATAAAATGGCTTTTAGATGGAGATACAAATATCGTAGAGCACATAACTATATTATTTATGAACCGTATTCCTGCAACTGAGTGTTAACACTCGGAGAGAAACCAAATGTCTTGTAAAGTCCTATGAAATCAGATAAAGTGAGTAAGTCCCAGGCAGCTGCCATTATCAAAGCCATGTTAAACGGAGGTTACCTGGAAGGGACAGCAGGTGGTGTAGGATTAAGTGTCCATCCAGCCTCCTGTTACACAACCTAATTGAACGCATTCATACTCTTGCTGGACTGCAGGAGTGGAGACGTGGGTATTGCTACTTCTATGTTGATTGATTTGTTAGTAAGATTTCCAGGTGGTATTCTCTCACCAAGATGTTTTGGAAATTCAAAGCTTCTTCAATTGTGCTTTCAGTAGATTCAAATAGATGATTTTAAAGATTTTTAAAAGACGGGCAAGTCTACCACGGAATCCTCGTAGCAGAACAACATCCTAAATGCCGCATAAAACCGAAATGCCACAATTGCCCCGTTTCATAGCAAATGCGCTGTGCCCATTGACATATGATATCATGGTTTTACGCCGATTCCTCTCCGCTATCTTCTATGACACAGCAGAATTAATGGATGAGTTTCTTCTCAAATGTAGAAATATAGCCAATTAATAGATTTGTCATCTTGGATAAAACAGATTGTGGAAACTGCTCGCTGCACACAAGCTCTGAGTGTGTCCAGTGCATGGCTGCTGGCTTTGGGGAGCTGGCTGACTGATGAATCCATCTTGGCAGCAAGTGTAGATTCTAAACAAGCAAATTGGTAAGAAGAGCTGAATAACTAATTACTCTATTAAAGCTCAGTAATAAGGCGAAAGATGAGCAGGTATTCAGGCATGCCGTGGCTGCTGGCGTCAGTCATGGCAATACTACTACTCTATAGGCTTGACGATGTTGACCAGTACCAGAATTCCACATATTTAATATTCCACTGCCTTAACCGATTATTTGACATAGCGTATTTGTTGGTGCAATGAGGACTGAAATGTACTGTTAAATACTTAATGAATTATACTCAGTCTCATATCTACAGTATGTAATGAAGTTGGTGTCATCCATAATATCTGCTTTGTAATAAGAAACAGGTTGTCCTAAATTATTCCTTTTTTGGAAACCAGCACGGATAAACACTGCGTTAAGATACACAAGTTTTCAAGATGTCAACCAAATTCCTGGGGGGAAAAAAAAACAAAACGGTCAACTAATATCTCATTCTTGACCAAAGATGAGCGTCTTGTGTAGCATGTTACCAACCCTCAATAGGGTTCTTGTAGTGTTGGGCATATGCTTGCATTTAGTCACTGTATGTAATCATATCAATCCTCTTCAGTCCGTGTGCTTCGTAGCATGGCTTGTGGGAAGGCAGATGTGCACAGTCGGCCTGACCTTGGTTGCTATGGCTACTGGGCGCACAGAGTCATATACACTGTCTGCCTGGAAACTCGGTTCCTGCTAATTGCTGTTGTCATGGCAACAAAGCACCTGATGTAATCGTGGGAAAGGGCACAAATCTTAAATGAATACGTTTATTTATAGTGTTTAATTCTACTTTGGTGTTTGGGACACGGGCGTGGTCCATGGGCTGGGGGGGTCAGACAAAGACCAGCCTTTTAATAGAAGACAGCGGACATTTCATATGATTTCACCGATTGGAGGAACCTTCTAGTTGCCTCCAATCCCGGCTATTAGTTCTGAAGTGATTCGTCCACCACCTGTTTGATGGTAATTTCCTCCAATCCGGAAAGAACCCGTTTTGGGCAGGGTCATTTTAAGGACTGCAACATGATAGACTTGCGGCGCCATTTTAACCTTTTTTTATCATCATTTAATAATCCTTCACGGGTAGCCAGGAGACTAAAATGGAAGATGTATTATTACCCAACAATAGTGTAGATTTCTGTCAGACTCTCTATATTCTCTCAGTATACAGTGCACTTATATGACCTTCATTCAATGGCTAATCTGAACTAAGAGGGCTTCTTTCATGTGAAATGTTTTACAATTTAAGGTGGGTAATAATCGACATATGCAGTGAAAGTAACAGTCCACGTTTTTGTGCCAGCACTTAAAGGGCACGAATGAAGGTGGGAAATCAAGATAAAACCTGACATTGGAAGGCTCCATTAGAATCAGGACCTTAGTGTGCTTACTGCCATTTAGGGGGCAATGCAAAAAAAATGATGTGCAATTTAAATTTTTTACATTATAGTTATTATATTGTACTTGGACTTCCGGCAATATTTAGAGAGGGAAGTACAGTATATCAATGGCAATGGATAGCATCTCGTACACTTACAAAACGGGTTCCTCCTGGTAAATTAACAGGGAAAAAAACACTTCTGTTGGCCTCTCCCTCGCGTAATTACTACCTGCAGATGCACCACTTGCACCTTAAATAGACCCAGCTGAATCTAACACTCAGATCCCCCCCCCAGTACCCAAACCGTGCCAAGACCTTGTGTTAAACGGCTCTGTGCTTTCATGCTAAGAGTACTGGGTGGTGCAGTCACGTAATTCACAAACCGTCATTTAGTGATGCTTTCCCGTGCGATTTACAACAATCTTTGCATTCAGAATGTAGCACCGAGGCGTGAATGTTTTTCTTGTGCTGTTGCTGAGTGCACACACAACTTGTGCGATTCAGTTGCGGTCAGGGTAATGCAAAGGTGCGATCGTCTCCCTTTGAGGTACAGGCGCATGTGTGAACACAGCCTCAGACACAGATGCGGGAATAGGTCGGGGCTTGTTTGAGCGCAAAAGCACGACTACAGAGCGCTTCGGCAAATCAAAGTCAGAAGCAGTAATTCAATATAACTGATGAACATAAAGTTTAATGATGAGAACGGGCCATTCAGTCCACCTTGGCTCATCTTTTGACTTACTACAGAGAGCATATACAACCTCAATCAAATACATCTGGAGTCGTGTTACCCTTGCGCAGACTGAAGAGATAAAAGATATCATTCGTGATGCCACCTCCAATGTTTCTGTGACAAAATGGGCTGATATGTTAAGGCCCGTCCACACCAAAAACGATAACTATAACGATAACTATAAATATATCGTTTTAAAAATCGTTCTAACTCAAGTGGACAGCGGAGTCCACACCACAACCAGACAGTGACGAACGATATCGTTGGGATCACTTTCAGAGCGATTTGATTAACAATATTATTGACAAGCTGCCGATAAAGCTGGAGAGCGTGCTTGGTGCCACTGTTTACAGAACGTTATCGTTCATCGGTGTGGATGCTCACATCGTTATCGTTATAGTTATCGTTCTTGGTGCGGACGGGCCTTTAGAGCCCTTGCGGGATAAGATTGAGGACCCCTGTGTTCGAGCAATTTCAATGTTTCACCGGTTACCACCAGCAGTTCCATCAGAACATCAGCCCTTGTACATGTGTCTTTTTGAGGTGATCCTACAAATTAAATCCTTGCAGGAAAAAATACCTGCTCTGTGGCTAAATGCTAATTTATGAGATTTATGAGCCATTATGATATTGTCCACTCAAACTGTAATGGACAGGCTCTCAGCCTATATCCTAGACATGCCTAGTTTCAGTCAGGACTCTCATTACTCTGCTGCAACCAAGAAGCTTAAAGTTAAACTTAAACCAAGGCGAGCTTTGTCCTGTCAAACAGTGACATTATCAGGACTTCAGTTTGGATGATCATCAGACCACTAGGTTTGATAGTCGTGTGTCCAATACTACTAGTTATTTTCCTCTGTCTGTGTGTGTGTGTGTGTGTGTGCATCTGCCCTTGTGGTGGCTTGAGCCGTACAAGCATTTTTTTTGGAATAAACAATTATTAAATTATTATTATTATTTTTTTTTTTTAAAGTACTTTTCTAGTAAAACTTGTTTATAAAGAAAGGTTCAGCTGTGCATATTTCCCACAAAAATGTAGTTTCCTTCTTTATATCAAATCCATTGTACCAACACTGGTGGAAGCCAATGTGTAGCGCTGTACATAGGCTACAGTAGGCCAATGTGTCACGCTGTACATAGGCTACAGTAGGCCAATGTGTCACGCTGTACATAGGCTACAGTAGGCCAATGTGTCACGCTGTACATAGGCTACAGTAGGCCAATGTGTAACGCTGTACATAGGCTACAGTAGGCCAATGTGTCACGCTGTATGTAGGCTACAGTAGGCCAATGTGTCACGCTGTACATAGGCTACAGTAGGCCAATGTGTCACGCTGTACATAGGCTACAGTAGGCCAATGTGTCACGCTGTACATAGGCTACAGTAGGCCAATGTGTCACGCTGTACATAGGCTACAGTATAGTCCAATGTGTCATGCTGTACAGAGGCTACAGTAGACCAACGTGTCACGCTGTACATAGGCTACAGTATAGTCCAATGTGTCACACTGTACATAGGCTACAGTAGACCAATGTGTCACGCTGTACATAGGCTACAGTAGGCCAATGTGTCACACTGTACATAAGCTACAGTATAGTCCAATGTGTCACGCTGTACAGAGGCTACAGTAGACCAACGTGTCACACTGTACATAGGCTACAGTAGACCAACGTGTCACACTGTACATAGGCTACAGTAGGCTATTTGGCCCCTCAAAACCTCCTCATAGAGGCAAATCTCTGTACAAGGCTTCAGTGAAGGCTTGTTGTTACTGGCATGTTCATGTATGCAGAATACTGCAATGACAAGCTGACAACTCCTTTGTTTTTATGTTAACCTTTATGAATCTGGTATAACTATAGTATTCTGAGAGATGCAGGGATGCTAATGGCAGCCTTCATGAGTCACTCAGTAAGTGTTTTAACCTTTCTTTCTAATTCATAAATTTGATACCTGGAACCAGTTTTTGTTTTTTTTTCCCCCAAAGAGCCTCAAGGTTACAGTGTGTTGCCAAGAACTGGACAATTTTTCAAAAAACTTATTTCCGCATGTCAGCATTTAGTTCGCAAACACTAATCCATATAATCTAAAGTTGTAGTTCTGAAGTTGTATATCATTTACCAGTCTGTGAGAACAAGGGTGCATATGGTGCAGCATTCAAAGGTTAGCAAGCTAGCCAAGTACATACACTATTACTTTATAATTTTGCACATTCACTTTTATTCATTAGATGGTTAGGTAATCAGTAGTAGCCACAGATTTCCAGTCCCCGTGCAGGCTGGACAATGGAGGATAAACCTGAAGGTAAATTAGGTAGGTGGTATAATAGCTAGGCTATTATACCTAGCTATTATTTTTATAACATCTTTATAAGTTATAACAGTTTTAAATGGTCAGCTCATTCACTATTAGTGTTTTAATTAGTTATATTTTATTCCAGCTCCCAAAAGGACACAACATAGCCTACAGTAGTGTCAACAGACAGGAGTTAGAAATCAATCCATTTACATGGTGGGCGTTTGTAGCTGCACTTGCTGACTAACCTGCTGCACTACAACAGCCTTGCAATTCATGGTAACTTGATGATTAATGGGGATGATTAAGGTACCGCAATATGTTCCTCGCTTAACAAGTGGCTTCAGAAAGTCCTATATCAACCTCTTGGTGTCGGAGCATGGAATAACAGATTTAAATTGAAAAGCCAGGAATAAATAATAACTTTGCTTGCATTTTTTTCTCCAAGAATAAATAACTTGTTACAAGAATGTAAGAAAGCTTCCATAAACTTAAATGCGATGCACGTTAAACTCGTCTTTATGTGGGTCAGTGTGACTCCATTTCTTAGTCGTATTGTCCGGCCCTCGAGAATTTCTGCAGTTTCTAGGGATTTCATAAAAATGCTTGTGAATTGGTTACGACTAATCTAATCCAAAATAAAGTCATATCTGCACCGGAATCTTGTTCTACAGAAAAAGTTTCAGCGCACTTAATTCTTATCCCAACTTTCCTATTGCAGAATTATGTTTTGCAGCTTGACTGATCGTATAACTTCATTTAATTCAAATTAGCTCATGATTCTGTGTAGGGATTTGTGATTAGGGTAGCCAAAGTAGGCACTGCCTAGTGCAACAAATAAAATTATTAAATTGTGTACGACTGTATTAATCTGCATTGCATTTACCCGCATACTGTAAGTGTTTGTGGTCATATGCAGCAGGATATGTGGTTACCTTCTACCTGTATGTATGCACTTGCTAATATGTTCTGTGCACTTATGAGTGAAGCCAGGCGATACAGTGATGCCCTGTACCCATTCCAAGTCACTGATATTGTGAAGTTTTATCAAGAATGACAATCTGAAGGCTACAACACAGTAAGTTAAGACACAGTAAAACGTGTGCATCAAGTCAGAAAAGCATCTCATATACTCACTGTCATTCAAAGGTTTTTCTCATTGTGACTGCCGTAACGTTACCGGACGGTTTTAACAACATTAATGGAACAACCTTCAGGCGGGCCTGATCACGGTTGTATGGTTCCTACTTACTCTGCGACGTAAACCAATTATTCCATTTTATTCTGAGTGTGCGCGATTTGTGTTTACGACACGTCACCTTATGTATCCCTTGTCTTATTTTATAGTGTTTTGAGACCCATGTTGGTGATAATGCATTTATATAAAATTTGATTGATTAACTGAACCCAATCTCTGGCATTTCTCTGCCATGACGTCCCGTACTAACTCTATACACTAACATTGCCACACCTTTGAAATGACTTGAGCCATTTATCAAATGGTTTTTGAATTTGAGCCTACATACTCCAGCACGTTGGTTCGGTATGATATGAAGTATGGCAGATGTGCTTAGTTTTATATTAGTTAAATGCAATCGGTTTGCTGCCCAAAACGTATGATGCAGTTTTCATATTCAATTAGCTCTTTGGCCAATGTAATGTTGCGTTTTCAATAATGCTTATAGATTTCAAGCAGCAAAGAGATCACTGCTCAGCGATGAGACGGGCAGCGCCGGCGAAAACGCCGCTATGGCCAATTGTGAGTGGCCCCACAGGGCTCCTGGCGACAGCTGGCCCTGTCACGGTCAGCCTTCAATGTCTGCAATCTCGTACGTGTCACTGCGCCAAAGGCACATACCACAGCTGGACCCGGCGTTTGGGATTACAGACGTTAACCTGCGAACCACGTGCCCTCCCCGGAATATATCTGCGCCGGAATCGATCTGCACGCACCTCTCTGACAGAGCGAAAGCGATGACACGCCTCCGATTTTCCCCATTTCCCGCTTCCGCGAAGCGTCTTTGCGGCGGCATCTCTGTAAAAAGCACTGAACAAATAAAATTGAATTGAACCGATTCCCTTGGGCGAGCGCTCCAAATAAATCAATTGGGGGAGAATTCTCACAGCCAATAAAACGCAAAGGTGTACAAAGGACCAGACCCCGGTGCAATTGAAGTCTGAGGAGAATCATACGGGTGTGTTAAAAGCAGAGGCAAGTGACAATAGTGCCCCCCACCCCCATTCCCCACCCCCACCCCCAAAGGTAAAGAAAAAACACAAAAAAAAGAAAGATTGTTTGAACGTCGACTGAAACAGAAAAGGAACATTTTATTGGGTAATTCACAGGCGGACTGCAGAGTCCCCGTAGCGCACAGTATGGAGAGGAAGTCTGTCCTCACATTCTCCGAGCCTTGCGTGGGCGGCAGCCGTTGTGGGGTACAGGGGTGTTGTCAGTGATGGACACGACCTCCAGCCCGCCCATTGTTAACCCCTTAATGGCAGACTAAGAGGAGAGAAAAGGAACATGAATTACCGTTTGTAAAAACCTGTGCTTAAAGCGCAAAGTGGCTTCCCCTGATCTTACAGAAAAAAAACATGAACAAAGCGTAAAAGCCTTGCCAGTTGTCCGTTACAAAGAATTATTTTTCTTTTCTTCATGACCTGAGCGGCGTAGACCCACAACCGCTTCCCCTTCCGCTGTCATTTTGCTTTCTTCAAACACGAAATCTCGGTACAAAATGAAAAGGTTTTCAGTGAAGGATATTGGTAAAGAAACACTATCTACATGCCTTCAGGGCTTTCATTCTGTTTCCTGTAGTTTATTCAGTCTTGTCAGATTTGTGATTACTGAGCGGGCTCTTGTAAAAGTTTATAGAGTATTCCACCCTTACTACTCCCATTAATCTAGAGTTATCTACCCGTACTGGACTCTTTTAGACGAGCCCGCACAACAACCCCTCAGTGTTGTCATCTATCTGATACAGTAAAGCTCTCCAAAATACGGCTCGGCGGAATAAAATTGGACGCGTCTAATAATTTGACGGGGAAAAAACAATAAGACCCAATGCCGCCGTTTCCTAGTCATTATTTGACATCAAAAATTCCAGCTGTCTGTAAACGTGGCTGAGAGAGAGTGGACTCCCACAGCCATGAGAAAAGCCCCCCGCTGCGCGCTGGTGGTGCGCTCCTCATTACATGTCCCCCCCCCCCACCCCGACTCCATTTCCGCCTCGGGCACACGCCCGCCCAGGTGGCGGCGGGGGGTCTGGCGAATGTCCGCTGCGGGCGCAATGGAGGTGACTGCCGAGGCTAAAAATATGGCGACTCGAGATTGGGGCTTGCGGCTTCTGCCTCCCGCAGGGCAAGCAATCTGAACAGGAAATCAAGGACGCTCCTAATAGAATAATGAGAGGAACGAGCTGCAGTGGAGTTAAAGAGTGTCTCGCCGAGTCTCGTAAAAGCTCATTGGACTGCAGCTACGTCTTTGTTTTTCGAATAAACAAATAATTACTGGTCTGAGCGATGAAGGTACGACACAAGAGACGGGCGTGTTCATCCTGGAGAATCGACAGTTAGCCACAAATGCCTCCCGGCAACCTGCACGCAAGCACTTTGTGTGTGCTGTGAGGGTAAAGAGTGAACGGGGCCAAAATCACGGTTCGTTTCCGGATAAATTAGTGGCAATTAAACACATTTTAAAGGATGTATGGGACTACTAAGCCTGACCGGAGTACGGTTCTGTGATTTACCCTGTCTCTGTGTTCTGAGAGGGCATTCCTGCCAGCCCGCTGTGGCTCACCGCCACTACACCGAGAAAACTGCCCTGCAGACCCCGGTGCCCATTATGTAATGGCTCGTCATTGGTTGGGCAGACAGGTGGGTGGGTCTGGTTGTGAGGGGTGGACAAATAGGGTGGAGGGACTTACCTGCCTACCGGGGCCCAGGCCTTTAACCAAGACGCGCACAAATGCCACTCCCTTCGCCTGCGCCTTCTGTCCGTAGGAAGACAAAGCAAGACACAAGGAGTCAATGAAGCACAGGTAATAAACATAAATGCTTGGAAACAATCAAAGGACAAGGAGGCAGGAAATATGCTAAACACAATACACAAACACAATAGTCTACCCTCTATATTGCTCTCGTATGCATTCCCATCTTTACAAAGACAAATGGTTTCATTGGGTTCACACTCTAATTTGTTTTTGCCCTATATTTACATTTACTGTATAAAATTAGTGTCGGGCAGAAAATGCTAAATTTTGCGCAAAAATAACATACAATCAAGGTGGTGTTGCAGTGTTTGAGGTGAGAAAGCGCAGGAAACATCACCTGCGGGTAGTGATAATTATATTAGACATGTCATTAAATGCTGAAAGGAAGAGGGAGAGACTTCATCGTAACTTGAAAATGCAGAAGAGAGTGATTCAGTGGATTTTGTGAGGGCCGTCTGTTCTTAGCCACTAACTCTAGGAACAAATGTATTCTCTCCTGCGGTGCTCACAGGGAAAGGCAGAGACTGCAGGTCTGCACTAACCTGCTCTGACCATGTAAACATATAAATATAGACAGCGATGCAACAGTTTGATCATCATCAACAGATTCATATTGACAGTTTATGGCAGGGGGTTTCCATTTGCTCTGTGGGACGTTATAATCAGATTATGGTTAAAGGTGTTGGGCTGTCTATATTCATAAGTATTTGCACCATGAGGATATATCACATTATTACTCCTGAAACCCCACTAGTAGAAATCTTGTTGGGAGGCAACAAGAAATGCAAAACTCCCTATAAAATCAATGATGTGGTGCTGCCACCTTGTGGAACAAAGTTGTAATACCCGAAAGGTGAGCAAGAAGGATATTCATTTAATTTCTGAGTACTGAATGATTCACCAAATTGCACAATAACCACAATGTGAACACGGGACTTGTATTTTTGCATAGCTATTTCTCACATAATGTGGTTTAAGAGAGTAAATAATCCCTCTAAACATAAAAAGCACATAATTAAGAAAACATCTTACATCTCGTGAAAATTCTGGGATTGCAATTGTGGTTGGAACGAAAACCAGAATACTCAGTGGTCCGGTCTCGCAGGACCAAGGTTGGGAACCACTGCTCCTTCTAAGATAATTCGAACTTTCTTTGTGAGCTAGTACATTGTTTACTGTAAGGCTGTCTTACCACTGCAGCTGAGATGCCAGCAGTTTGTGCAGCAATGGGGGTTCCTTTCTTGGCATTTTTGAATCCCTCTGTACCGCTGGATGTTCTGATCATGTATTGACCAGTGCTGTCTGTGACCTGGATATGTGTACTGTGGGGATTACACAATTACACATTGTTATAGTTTCAACATATTCAAAACAATAACTCTTTTCCTTGAAGTCGTTTGCTCAACTCACATGCACGTGTTCAGTTTTACTATTTGTTAATGTGTGGATATGAAACAAATTATGATTCTAGCTGGCTGGCTTAATGGACCATACATGTTGCTTTGAAGATTTCTGTAAAAGTACCAACAGAATAATTTCAGTAAGCATTTGTGCTCCCAACATTATTTTCTACAGTCAAATTTCTGAAGAAAAGATCCTTACTTATTGTATGTGGCCTTAATGTGTGCAACTGGCAACTCTTCAAACTTCTTTCCTGCCCATCTCAATGAACTCTCCTGGCCAGGTATAGGAGGATAGATACTGCCAAAACACATTTTCACAAATAATTTGGCATACAAAAGGAAATATTGCAAGTGAACAGCAAGAAGAAAGTAACGCGAATTCACTCCTGCTGCACTAATACTTGCAGAAGATTTTATTATCGTTTTTATTTTATTTAGTTATTTTACCTGAACTGAGTCTTTTCAGAAGGATCTCTGTTATGATCTAACGTCACAGACTCCTGCAATCGTACTGCACTGGAACACACAGCACGTTTTATGTGCCCATTTCCATACCTGAAAACACAAACAAAACCCACTTTTATTTAAGAAACGTTATTAACAGGTCACGTTATTGTAAGCAAAATCAATTTTGTTTCATATCTCCAATGACAGCACTGCAGGTCTTGATTAATGCAACATTATTGTAAACATTATCCAACTCGCCATACATCGACTTTTAACATTCCCTTATATTGCACAAATACTACTCTGACACTTATCTATGACTCAGCGGGAAATAAAATAAAAATACAGACTTTGGCTTTGAAATTTAATTATCAGCGCACAACGCTTCCGACTTACTCTGCAAAGCTTCCTGTATTCGCGGGGGAAACAAAATTCTGGCAAGCCCCTCTTACCAATGTAGATAATTGTCTTGAGATTTTATACATTGCAGTTCGCAGTTTAGTCTAACTTTATCTGATTGAAACAGTTAACATTACGGTAAGTAGCCGCATTACACGTATCTTACATTTCACCTCTGCATAACTGCTAGCGATTTCATTCAGAGATCTCTCAACGCGCATCAACACGTGTGTATCCGGAATATTCAATTTCTGTATATGGGGGTGCGTTGTATCATATATGCAATGATACAGCTATTCTGTATCTTGTTTTTGAGAAATATTAATTCTATTAATTATTTAGATTATACATGATTACGTCACGAGACATATTTTACATTTATGTAGACATATAAAATATATTTATTTAAAAAATGACATTGTCCCACCCCATTCAGTGTTTGTTTCCACTCCGTATTTCCTGCACACAGGGAATTGTGGGTACAACAAAAGTTGAAAATGGCTGCGCCTACGTGCAAAATGGTTGCTCGTCCTTTACGGAAATTTCTAACGTGCATTTCAGAGACATATTTGGGGAATAATGTCCATCGCAGACTGTCACTCACCGTACCATGCAGCAACGTTTTAAAGGCCAAAGAGACTGAAATAAACGCCGTATCTCCGTGGACGCTACACGGCGCAGTTTGTCTACAAAGAATGCCTGTAATTTCACAGGAGCGGAGACCGTTTGAAGTGCAGTTTGCTGAATTGATGAATCAGGTGAGATTACATTTACATTCATTTAGCAAACGCTGTCATCCAGAGCAGAGGGATGTACAGTGAAAGAGTCAAAGAGAAGTAAGTTATGAACCTGCGTTGTGTGAACTAACGCACAGTGCCAGACCAGCGATGCATCTGCCATGTCCCATTTAATTAACCTGCCACTTTGCATTGTTTGTAACTTACTCCATATAGCCGAAATGCATTTTGGAAGACTTAGCTTTGCTGCTCTTTGTAGATGGAATTGGAGAAGAGTCTTCTGTCGGAGCACGAGTTGCGCCTGCTGGAAGATACGGAGCGCATGAGCCGTAAGCAGTCAGATGATTATGACTCTGATGATGAGTACTTGGTTGACCAAAACATCATTACAGCTCAGGATATGGAAGACACCTGGGAGCAGAAGCTTCAGCAGTTCCATCCTGCACCAAGGCACAAAGGTGCAGAATTGGCTCATATTTCTTGTTATAAGCTATCCCTTTGTTATAAACTATCCGTTTGCTGCAGAGCACACATCACCTTCCTGTAGCTCCATACAATGCACAAGTCTGTATTGCATATGAGGTGCAGCCAAGCACAAAATCGCATGTACTATTAGTATGCCATATATCTTCCCAAACTATGGGGTTGATCTGTAGCTGAATCCTTCAGCTTTCAGCTGCAAAGTTTTGACTAATGTGTGGTGAACATCTAATCTGTTTTGTCAGAACAAGTTGATATGAACATGAGCTCTGTGGACCGTTGCCTGGGAGACAGTCTGGTTTTGTTGGCAAAGCAGCAGGTTGGCAGCGAGGAGTTGTGGCTATTGCCGCAGCTACAGTGGATGGCTGGGGAGAACCTCCGCCAGACGGCCGAGCGAGCCCTTGCCAGCCTGCCAGGTAACCTACACTGATCTACACTCTCGTGTCTCCTTGCACACAATCTGTTCATCAGTACAATTCAATAGCATTTATTAAGCATTGCGAGAAGCTGCCTAGTTCTGAATCTGTAAGGCCTGCTAAGTGAACTTATGCACTTATCTTATCACTTATTGGCTTGTCTCCAAAGAAGATGGACAGTCACACTGCAACAGAACAATGGCACTGTTGGTCTGTCTCCAAGAATGCTATACTGTGTGCTTGGAAAGGGAGAGGGTCTTCTTTGTTTGAAAATAGAGTACTTTGTCTGCAGAGAGACAGACTGATAAGATTAGCTGTTTTAACTGTCACCGTTCAGATTAAAGTAACTTGTAATTCCAGTGGTTCATAATTCATCAACCAAAGAATATATTCTCTCGGCTAGGGCTGGGCGATATATCGCAACGATAATTATCGATTGCAATAACGGCCGTTGCCTGCATGTGGGGTATTGCCTTTTTTTCATCTTTTTTTCTTTAATTATACCTGATGCGGTACTAATCTAAACTTCAAAACCCGTGTGAAATTCTTCCGGGAAAAAAAACGTTATCACTGTCTACTGCGTGTTGATAAGACGGACAAGCACAGAAAGGCGTTGCACCTTTCATGCAATTGACAAAAACACATCACATGATCACGTGAAAGCTGTATGACCTTGCTGCTGGTCTTATCAACACTCAGTAGATATCAGCGGTGATGTTTTTTTCCGGAAGCATTTCACGCGGCCTCTGAAGTTTGGATGTTTGCTGCCGTATATTGGGTATACTTAAAGAAAAGAAAGGTGCCCCACACGGTGGCAACGGCCATTATTGCATTCGATAATTATCGATGTTGTATATCGCCCAGCCCTACTGTCGGCCACGCCAAATACATTAAACTAACTCAGCAAGGTTGCAGTTTCATGCAAGATTGCTTCTTTTCAGATCAAAATGATTTTTTTCCTCATTTCAAACGGTGAGGAAATTAATGACAAATTGCAATACACAATTGAAATACGTTTTCGCCCTTCAGCTGAACACTAATGACTGAAGTTATCGATTGCAGGCGCAGATTTTAAGGCGACATTCCTTGGCAACACACCCTGTGGAGTGTACAAGTATAAATTCCCCAAGGCCATCCAAACGGAGAGCTCTGTCGGAGCCAAGGTATTTTTCTTCAAGGCGTTGCTATCCAGCCACCGTTCTTCACCGACTCAAAAAGGGGCCTTTGTGTGGGTGAAAAAGAGTGAACTGCAGAATTACCTCAAACCGCAGTACCTAAAACAGGTGAATCGCTTTGTCGTTAGTGTTTGAGACCTTGGAGCGCAGAAGGAACGGGCAGTGCCTCACCGAAGGCCGAACAAAGACCCAAAGCACCATTTCTGCCCTTCAAATACTCTTCATTTTCCTCATTTTCTTTTCTTTTTCACAATACCACCACCGATTCTGTGAACATGCTGAAATAAAATATCACTGTTTTCAAAGCACGTCTTTTTCATGCCGACCCAGATTACAGAAGTGGCCAGATATGGTTTTATGCCTGGTTTTAACCAAGAACCAAATCAAAGAATGTTGACCAGACGAGGCAAACGTGACGTCAACATGCTTATATGGAAAGTTCATTGTTTTCAAAGGGTCAGTTAATCTAAAAAATATAAACATTTATCTTTCACCATCCCACAATGCATGAGTGTGAAATTCTCTGATGATTTTTCTAGGTATAATACAAGCTTGTCATTTTTATTGTCATACTCTGTCTGAGAACTGAAGTTGCGTCCTTCCTTCCTCCAGATGGTCTATAGAGAATGGGACTGCTTGAAGCAATATGGCCGAAACTTAATAAAACGAAATAAACTTAATAACCGCCTAATAAATCAGTGGTCACTTCAGATCAGGGAACAATGGAAGGGAGGGAGCACTCTACTGCAGTGTTCTTGGACGAGGCCATGGTCTTCCACAAGGTAGCTAGCTTGCTACACTGCGTTAGTAGTTGTAATGGCAAATTTATGTAATTTGTGAATGAGTGAGGCATGCCTACCCCATCCACGTCAACATGGAAGTACGCTTTAGTGCATACAAGAGAAAGACATTTGTTACAGGTTGTAGTTGCTGTAAACTGGCGAGGAGGAAAAACACATTTTGTCCATTTTATCTTGATTAATCCTTATCTCATCAAAAGTGTTTTCAGTGTAAAAAAAAAGAAAGAAAGGTGGGTTACACAGGAGCACAAGACATGCACACTATACAACATATTCCTGAAAACACCTTTCCAATGTGGTCTGATGGAAATAAATACAGATCTGCCAACACTGACCTTACAAGTTAAAAGCAGCTGTAAACGTATAATTGTATTTAACACAAACGGTTAAACAGTTAGAACAGCATAAAAGCAAAAGTTGATTTAAATATATGTAAAGAATTAAAAAAATGTATTGTGCTATTTCCTAATGATTCAGTTCTTCCATATCAGCGGCTTTACTTGTTCTTTAAAAATATTTGTCTTCTGTCATTGCTTGGTCAGCGGACAGATGCCACTCCAAAGAACAATATGGTTGTTTAAAAAAAAAATAATATATGTTTTGGACTCTTTGGTCTTGCTATTGAACATGACACAACACGTTCTTTTGTACTTGTGTTTGTTACAGACCATACCACATTTGTGACTTGGTGTAATCTGGAGCGCAGCCATTAATAGTGTCAAACATATGGTTGAGTGACAGTTGGTCTACTTCACGCTCTACTGGGAACAGACCTACTTTATTGAATTTGCCCGCCCCGACGTGCGTCCTGGGGCGAACGTTAAAAACACATCTGATAATGTTATTTTTATAACCTGCATATTCTTAAAATGGCATTGAATTAATGCTGTTACTAAAAGGCTTCTTAATTTTGATACTGAGCATTCTGGTGTTAAAATATACAGTCAAGCCGGAAAGTCTGCACACTCCTTTCACCTTCTCCACGTTTTATTACGTTACAGACTTATACTACAATAGATTGAGTTCATTTTTTGCCTCAAACATCTACACACAATAGCCAATAATGATGAAGTGAAAACAGATTTTTAGAAAATATGCAATTTTATTTTACTGACAAAAATGTATTAGGTTATTTAGGGGTTACATATCTGTACACACCCTTAGCCTAATACTTGGTTGCTGCACCTTTGGCAGCGATTACAGCATCAAGGCATCTTGGGAAAGAAGCTACGAGCTTGGCACACTTGTTTCTGGACATTTTTGCCCATTCCTCTTGGCATATCCTTGCAAGCTCCGTCAGGTTGGATGGGGAGCGTCGGTACACAGCCATTTTCAGCTCTTTCCACAGATGTTCAATTGGATTCAGGTCTGGGCTCTGGCTGGGCCACTCAAGGACATGCACAGACTTTCTCCAAAGCCACTCCTTTGTTCTCTTGGCTGTGTGCTTCGGGTCGTTGGCATGTTGGAAGGTAAACCTTCGCCCCAGTCTGAGGTCCAGAGCGCTCTGGAGCAGGTTTTCTTCAAGGATCTCGGTGTACTTAGCTGCATTAATCTTTCCCTCTATCAGGACTAGTTGCCCCGTTCCCGCTGCTGAGAAACATCCCCACATCATGATGCTGCCACCGCCATGCTTCACTGTAGGGATGGTATTAGCCAGGTGATGAGCGGTGCCTGGTTTCCTCCAGATGTGACGCTTGGTATTCAGGCCAAAAAGTTCAATTTTGGTTTCATCAGACCAGAGAATCTTGATTCTCATGGTTTGAGAGTCCTCTAGGTGCCTTTTGGCAAACTCCAAGCGGGCTGTGATGTGCCTTTTACTAAGGAGGGGCTTCCGTCTGGCCACTCTACCATAAAGGCCTGATTGGTGGAGTGCTGCCTGGATGGTTGATCTTCTGAAAGGTTCTCCCATCTCCACAAGGATACGCTGGAGCTCTGTCAGACTGACCCTCGGGTTCCTGCTCACCTCCCTGACCAAGGCCCGTCTTCCCCGATTGCTCAGTTTGGCCGGGCGGCCAGGTCTAGGAAGATTCTTGGTGGTTCCAAACTTCTTCCATTTACGAATGATGGTGGCCACTGTGCTCTTTGGGACCTGTAAAGCTGCAGAGATTTTGTCCGTACCCTTCTCCAGATATATGCCTTGACACAATCCTGTTTCTGAGGTCTGCAGATAATTCCTTTGACCCCATGGCTTGGAGTTTGCTCTGACATGCACTGTCAACTGTGGGACCTTATATAGGCAGGTGTTGGCAATCCCCAATCATGTCCAATCAATTGAATGTATCACAGGTGGACTCCAATTAAGTTGTAGAAACATCTCAAGCAGTATCAGTGGAAACAAAATGCACCTCAGCTCACTTTTGGATGTCATATCAAAGGGTGTGCACACTTGTGTACATATGATATTTTACATTTAGATTTTTAATAAATTAGCACAAATGTCTAAAAACCTGATTTCACTTTGTCATTATGGGCTATTTTGTGTAGAATTTTGAGACAAAAAATGAACTCAATCTATTGTAGAATATGTAACGTAATAAAACGTGGAGAAGGTGAAAGGAGTGTGCAGACCTTCCGGCTTGACTATATATTTAAGCTTATTTGCACTTTGTTTGACTGATCAAGAGTTATGCTTTGGTATTGATACCTGTTTTGTATTCAGTATTCTTCCTGTGCACTATACCTTGAGCTTGTCTACCTCATGCAAAATTAGCTTTGTACCAGTCTAAATTCAGTTTTGCCAAGATGTCATTACCATTCTGTTTTCTGATAACAGTCTCTCTGTTTCAAGTTTCTGAGTAAAGTTCTCTATCTGCAGAATATTGTTCCCTCATCATCACCATATAGTAGTAATTTGCAGTTCTGTTAGTATCATACGCATCCAGATATGCATCATTAACATATACATTACCATTCAAAAGTTTGGAATCACTAAGGAATTTTTATGTTTTTGAAAGAAATTGATACTTTTATTTTTAGTTGCCATTAAATTGATCAAAAAGTACAGTCACAACATTAGTAATGTTACAAATTACTAGTTGAAATCACTGTTTTTTTTAGTTCAATTTTTACATATGATTGCAATCCCCATTACTCCAGTGTACTAACAGTACACTGTGTTACCTCATCCTTAAGTAATCATGCTACTGTGCTAATTTGGTAGTAGAGAACCCATTCCCTTTATAGTACTTGCAGCTGAAAACAATTTTGCCCGTTTAATGAAGCTATAAAATGTCTTTCGAGTTGCTAAAGCAGAAACAGAATGAAATAGAAATAGCAGTTTGTAACATTATCAATGTCTTGACAGTATTTTTTTATCAATTTAATGCTACCTTGGTGAATACAAATATCGATTTCTTTCAAAGACATAAAAATGTCTCAGCGACTCCAAAGTTTTGAACGGTAGTGTATAAGGAAAAGAAGAGGCACTAGAAGAGATCCCTGTGGTACTCCTCATGCTATATTTTGGGCTTTGCGTCTCGTTTGTTCTGACTTGTGTTCTGATAGGACGTAAAGGGGTGGATTTACTAAGATCCAAAATAAGGGTTGTTATTTTGTGCACAACTAATGTATTTTCACGTTATCATTTCACGTGTTTGGAATGGTTAGCCATAGGCTACTGTTACACAAAACAAGCTGGCAGTTTACTACAAACTGTTTCACTGGATGACTTTTAGTTTCTGCCGGGAGTAAGATGTTTGTCAGTATTGAAATGATCGTTACTATACTTATACGATACTGCTTGTGTGTCACATTTCCATCTGATGATGGGTTTTATTTTGATGAAGATCTTATTTGCTTTGTTATTCACCGGTTGTATTGCTTGTTTGATTCAAATACTAGTTACTTTTATATCCTGTAACACATCTTGTTTCATGTTTAAAAATGTATTTATTCTTACTGTTCATGATGTATGTATCCACAAATTCTCTTTTTGTGTATTTTGAGTTTAGCTAGAATGGGCCAGTTAATTAGCCCCCATTGTCACGCAATAATTCAGAACATTCAGTTATGAATATTCCAAACTCACCTGTACGCATCTTGCTACAATGACAGCTGTCATCTTATTGGTTGCATGTCTTTAATACTTGCTTCCCATTCGTGCTAAAATGCACATGCAATTACCTTTCCCAAACCTGCTTTCAGGCTTACTAAATCATATTACACATAAAGTAAAGTAATCTATTTGCATGCCCTCCTCTATCCCACTATTTTGCGAAAAATAACGTTGGGACGCCCAATTTTTCATATTCAGTCTAACCCGCAAAAAGAAACAATCCATGTATCTTTCCATTTTAACACACGCAGTCTTTGTACCTCGTTAGTTGATCACCTCTGACAATTGTTTTGCGGGTGGTAACAGTTTTACACGTGACCTTTAGTAAACTGACCCCAACATGTTTTACTGACAGTTACTAAACTATATATGTTCGTAACCTGTGTTAATATATAGGCGAGATGGTCAACTTGGACTGTATGCCTGGATAGAAGACATCAGTGATATTCATATGTCATCTGTTCTTGGAGAGATGCAACCATGTACTCTGTTGAATCGTCCTTATAATGGTGAGAGTTCTGTTTCACGTAAGTCAAAGGAGGTTAAGCACTGACCATTGTCCTGCTTAATGCTCATTGACTTTGTTGTGAATGTTGTGTAATCTGTTGTGAATCCACTTGAGAAAATTACCGTCGGATTTGGACCTTGTATTTGTACCAGTTGTTACTCTTTTTTTTGATACGAGCAGCTATAATTTGCGCAGTGATATTCATGATTAAGTATTTTAATGCATTCGTGCATTTTAATTTGCGTTGAGAGGAGTGTTGCTTTGTCACAGTGCGGTGACATCTGGCTAAATAATTCAAATTTGAATTGATATTCCAAACAGGAAAAAGCACAGAGCATCCCCTGTACTTTGCCCTGAGCTGTGCATGCAATACCCTGCCCAGCTAGAGATGCTGCAACTCAGGGCCTTTGTTTTTATGTCAAATTTTAGATCTCCAAAATAAAGTCCCTATAACATGTTGGTACCCTGTGTTTGTACCTTGGACCAATACATAGCATAAAGTTAAATTGCATTGCATTTGCCTTTTCTTAATCTTGTTCGTAGTCCATATTGTAAAAAAAAAAAAATGTTTCTCCAGAGTGGTTCTTTTTTGGCCTTTATGAACCAGCTCTCTGACTGACTTCAAATATGTGTTCCAACCGGAGCGTACCATGTACTTAAATTCGATTCCCACAGCTTCTGTTACTTTTTGTGCTTAATGAAATTCAGTTAAAATTAGTCAGCTCTGTCTTTTTGGAAACCTCAGGTGCAAGTATTCTGGGTGCAGGTATAATGGGACAATTTTAAGTTCCCACCTGACAGCCATTATTTAGACTTTCTGACAATGCAAACTCCACGTGCGCCCAGGAGCCCAGAGCAGAGCCTGCAGTTAAACAGATAGCCTGTGACACACAAAACCTTCATTTTGGCATTATTTTCTTTTCTTGGTTTTTAAAGCCAGATGCAGCCCTTCCCTGGGGTCTAAGCCAGTTTGAAAGGAAAGTGTTTTGGCCGGGACTAGCAGTGTGTGTAATTGCGCAATGTTTCTAAGGACAACCATTATTATTTACTTTGCGAATTCCACACTTCTTTAGTCTCCTGGAACTGCATGTCCCTCCGCAGCCTGAAGCAACATTCTGAATCCCAGGTGTATTTTTGTACAGTCTAGCTCCGGTAAAGCTATGAAGGCCTCTTCCTTTTAGTTTTAATATGGACCATTTTAATTCGATCGCTAGCATGAAAATGTAGGCTAGCTCTGTAGCTTGTGAAAATGGCCACGCCACAGTGTAGCGGGGCACGATTAATTATTTACTCTGGAGTTTTCTTTTTCTTTAGTTTAATTAAAAGTTTAGTCAGATCAGTAATACTTTGGGATTTCTGTCCGATAACATTTGCAAAGCTTCCTCCCTTATTTCTCCCCAATTTGGAATAGTATTTATCAGCACTCATTGCCACAATCTCTGCCATCAATTTGGGAGAGTGCCGACAGGCATATGCTCTCCTCTGGAACATGGTGTCAGCCGCCCCTTCTTATACTGAAGATCGCAAGTCGGGCCTATCACAGACATGAGTCGGAAGGAAGACACTCCATGTACAGCTCAACGGAACTTGCAGGTGCCCGGTTGACCAGCAGGCGTCGCTGGTGTGCGGTGAGACGCCGTCCTCCTGGCCAGGCTGAAACCTCCCCGTCCCTAGGTGACACTAAATCCATTGTGCATTGACCTGCACGGCCGTTATTCATTTTTGTATTCTACATTTATTCAATTAATATTGTTGCCATTTAAAACAAGAAGTGGATGCGCTTCATCTAAGGTCTATAACCACAGGTAATGTGGTTACCTGTGGTTATAGAATCCAGCCATGTCACTTTTATTTGTTTGTTAGACACACAGACACGTGTAGGAACGTCTTCCTTTAAGTGGAGTCCAAAAAGATGCTACAAGGAATTTGTGAAATTGCCCCAGTTTCCTGAACTGCAGCTTGCACTTAGTCCTTGGAAGTGGAAAAATATCCCGTAAATGTTTGTTTGGGTTCACGTCTGGTGACCGAGAAGGCAATGACATGCATAACTGACCGATTTCCACGATGTGTGCAGTTCTGCTCCCTAACACTGGGTGGCAGTAGTCGGACATCTTGAAGGACTGGAAAACACTTGGGCTGTCTCATGGAGACAGGAACAGCTGCAAAAGGGCAATGATCCTGTTCCTTTTAAGGTCCTGCTCAGAAATGGCTGCACTTGCTTTTCTCTTTATATGTGAAACGTATGAATCTCAAATAAAACTGGGAACTTTTTTAGAATACAGGTAAGAACCTGAATTCCGATTCCTCTCAAAGAATTGTACACCCACGGAATGAATCATTTCCCCTCTCAGGTGGGGTTGTGCAGGTTTTTTTGACATTGCAGAGAGAAACTGCATTTATTTGAACCTTGCTAATAGGGATCCTACTGTTTCTCAAAAAAGTGCCATGCACTAAAAAAAACACCTTTTCAGGCTACACCTCAAAAACAATTGGCAGCCTTATTTTTTGCTGGGATGTAGTTTTTTTTGGATGAATGATATTGACATGGGGTACAAATGAGATGTGTTGTGTTTAGCTTGTGGAAGGTGTCTGACGGCACCTTTTCTTTTTTTCAGACTACTATCGACCTTTGGCCTTTGCAATGGATATTTTCGGTTGTATTGTTGTCAGCAGTGGGACTAACTCAGAGTGACTGTGCAACTAGGTTCTCTCTCTCTAGCAGATGCTTAATAATGGGAGCTGTAAAGGTCAGGATACTGATAGAACACAGAGAGTGAGCAAGCTGCAGATAGAGACATGGCAAGGAGGTGTAGCATCCAGGCGTCCGCAATATATAAACTGCCATAATGACATTATAAAAATAGTTCATCCATTTCAAATGTGCTGGTTGTAGTAGGAACTAAAGCACAGCTGTTGGCTGATTTTTTTGCAATACGTACAATTACTACAACTACTAGTAGTATTAGTAACTGTAAGTTATTATTAGGGTTGATACTGAGGTTTTACGAGGACATTTGAGTCCTAATATGAAGACAACTAAAATTAATTTCACCGGATGTACTATGTGCTATGCCCTGCATTGCCTTTGTTTTTTATGTGTCATAAAATGTAATGCTTTTTAAAACTTCATGGATATAGGAATCCTCCAAAAGGACCTTCATATCAAATTTGTTAGATAGAATTAAATGCCTAAGCCATTGGACTCAAATGCATGAACTGTACTAGCAGATGAGCATAGAGAATGCGCTGTCCCCAAAAACCACACATTTCCACATGGATGGTCTTGAATGTGGATCAAAATGTACCACTTTCAAAGGATTTTTATGTTCTCATCTTTTCTTAGATTTGGACAAGCTCCCACCAGAAGGAAGAGAAACGTCACCTCATCTTTATGTAATTTCATGTAATTGCGTATTCCCGTGTAATGTAATTGCGTATTCCCGCACTAATATCTTGTATATTATTCAGGTTGTATTACCCACAGGAGCAAACAGTCACATTCACATTAGCAGTAGCAGAAATATACTATCACTGCAGATGATGTTTCCTTCGGTTACATATTTATGAACAAACATACAAACCTGTTACATCGATAAAAGTTTCGCATTGTGTGTACTTTGGTATAGCGTGTTGACCGGAAATCAACAGATATTGGTCCCATTCAAGAGAATGAGGTAAAAAAAAGAAGTACTCAAGATGTGTGGAAAAAAAGCTAGATGTTTGTGGGGAAGGGGTGCTGTGGTAGATATGGATGCAGAGGCAGAGCTCTCTCTCTCCGCCAGTTACTGTGCCATGGATTTAATGAAACACAACAGCATGGCGAAGTGGCGCACCGGGTGAGACCCGCGGCGGAAAGACGAGAGGAGCGGATTCGAAAGCAGCACGTCCCACATGTCACTATGAAATGTGCCCTGGCAGCTACTGTGGCCCAGTGGTCCAAGGGGAAGATGAAAGCTATTTGGTGAGACCGGGGGTGGGGTTAGAGGGGGTTAGAGGGGGTTAGAGGGGGTGAGGAGGGGGGTTAGAGGGGGTGAGGAGGGGGGTAAGGGGGGGCCGGGGGGGGGGGGGGGGGGGGTCTCCTGCTTGGAAGGAGATGGAAGCTGCGTGACTTCTGAAATTATATGGGGGAAAGAGGGAATAGCCGGGTGACGCGGCGCACGACGAGGACAAGGCCTTTTCTAAATAACGTGGCGGCGACCCAGCCCGCCTTTCAGAAGCCCCCCCCCGAACAAATGGCGGCAGGAAGGACATCGAAGGCGCACATCGACAGTGTCAGTCAAACATCTGTGACTGATGGTTTTCAGATTGCCGCCGCGCCTTCTGGGGGCTTTTTTGTTGCCCTGCAACCGTGTGAAGGCATCTGAATGACAAAGCGCTGATCTGCGGCGACACGAGGGTGAGGCCGCGCCCGAAACGGGGAGACGGTATTTCCATGCCCCGTGAATTCGCCCGCTGCTGCCTCGCGTGAAATATCCACCTCGCTGAGCTTTGTGTTCTGTCCTGCACAGGGGCCTCAGCAGTTTCATGCTAATTTATGGCAATATCTGATGGATATCGCCATAAATATGGCGGATACATTTGAAATGTGTCTTATTTCTGCTCAGCCTCACTGCATTGCTTGTATATGATGTACATCTTAGCTGTTTGAGTTAAACCTAATGCTTGTTTTCTATTCATCTTTGATGTTCTTACATCTTCTCAGCATTGAACTGGTAGAAACAGATTATTCTAAAGGGCTTTGTGGGAAAATCTGGATCGAGGCACAGGTAGGTTTATAGGCTACTAAACTCCTTGGATGACCCATAAGTTTGTTTTGTGCCTTAAAGCCATTGGACAGAGGACAAAACTTAGCGAAACTAACTACTTGCTATTCATCATAATCTGGAAACTGCCCTAATCGAATAGACGATTGAGTAATGCATATAGCCATTTTGTTTAATTATGCTCTGAGCAGGACAGATTAACATACTAATTTATGATTAATTTGACCATAGTTTACTGACTTCATTTTTCAGTGCCTGCAGTAGCCTTGTGTGTAAAAATGTGATTCAACATTTTTCTTACTCTCCAGTATTAACTAAAGCTAAAATTTATATAATACTAATATATAAAAATAATATATAAAAAATAAAAAACTGTTTGAGAATTGTAACTTGTTCAGGTGTGCATTCTGTTCCAGTGCCTTTGGTGGGGCTGTATGAGTTTTGATTTATGCACTTGAAACTGCAACTGCAACTTTACTGAAGCTTAATTAAAATGTACATTAACAATTCCCATTCTAAGTCTTTATTATTCCATATATAATAACTTTGCTATAATTTTTAAATGTGACTACCAGACTGGCACAATCACCATGTGTAATATCTTATTACTGATAATAAAGCACTGGTCGAGTAAAATTTATAGTTTAGTCCATGTAGTTATACTTATTCAAAGTAGTTAAACTTGTCCTTCCCCTAATTGCCTATAAATCCCGTCCGTGTTTGTAGTATGTGGTGCTCAGGAAGCAAAATGATCACTTCTGGTATTCCGTACAGACGGTCAGACATTTCAGTTAGCGTTTTACATACAATTGTCATGGATCATATCTGTTTGTGATATCGGCATATAGGCTACATGTGATGTTTTCATAGTCTTAAGAGAAAAAATACCTGACTGATTAAGGAGATAACTTTGGACACATTTTCCCACTGAAGATGCTTGTCATCGGGCGCACCTGCCCGATAGATTATGACAGGATCTGTGACTTTGGGTCTGTGCCCCCGTGACACTGAGACGCGGGGGCCAGTTTACATGGCAGCGGCGGCTTCCCACCGTCTCGCGCCGCTTACTCGCTCGATGGACAGATGCCGCGCTCTCTGGGTGACTCCTTAGCCGCGCGGCGTGTTGTGTCAGTCATCCGCGGACGGCGGCGTACGCACTCCGGGATCTGTCACGCGAACAGACTGCGAGCGGAACGGGGGGGGGGGGGGGGGGCGGCGGGTTGCGTCCCGTGTGGCAGGGGTCGTTCCCCGCGGGATTAAAGCTGACGCCGCCGCAGTATGGAGCGAGGTTAGCTTCAGGGGCCTGGAGCCGGGGTGGGGTGGAGTGGGGGGCCGTGGTGGAGGATTGTTTTGGAGGGCGAGTGGTGGGGCTTTGGCAGATGCCCGTCGAGTTGTCCAGTTAGCGCCTCGCGCACACGCGAGAAGGTCAAGCCTGCTTTACATGCAGCTTTAAAGTCCCTCGTACGCAGTCACGCGTTCCATCGCCGCCGCTTTGGTTGTGTAAGGGACACTTTGGTTATGAATTAATTACGTTGTAGGCTTCATGCTGCATGCGTGCTCCGATGAATATCATTCCTAATGTCTGTATACAGACCACGTTTCTCTTTATTATTTTAGAGGGCCCAAGACAGCACATTTTGCCTCGTTGAAAGGTATGACCAAATAAGGTAATTGTTAACCTCTGATTCGCCCTCATGCAACGGTTAAGTAAAGCCATTAAAAATCAACATTAGGTGAGCCAAAGTCTTGTATTTCACAAATGAAAAAGCACTGATAAAACATTCTTGTGCATTATGTTACCGGCAACGAGTGACACAATTAACAAATGGCAACATTATGTGCTTTGAAAGGCGGTGGAAGCTGGCTGCGAGCTTTTGGCAATTTAGCTAAAATTATTCACAAAGAGGAGCGGTGAGGTGAAGCTTAAAATCCTCTTTGTGAACTGTTATAAAAAGGTTTTATACTGAATTCGCCGTCAAGTCTCATGAAAGGGACCGTGGCATTAAGAACATAAATCCGAGCCATATATCACTGCAACGAGCCAAAATGCATTAGCACAATTATGCTTTCGCCCTATTGTGCCGCAAGTATGAGGAATGGCAATAAATATATGACATGACATGGCTTCATTGCAAAGTATTTGTTTTTAAAAGAAATGTTGTTTTGTGAGTGCAGCTCCTTTCTCCTTCCTGGAATTTATCTTAGGCAAGAGGAGACTTGTAGACTATCGGCAGTTTTTTTTTTTTTTTTTTTTTTTTTTGTCTGCGCACCCCATTTAATCTTTCTTGCAAAGAGCATGCGACTTTCGTCTTCCATCAAAAGACATCTGGGTATTGTAGGCAAATGTGTTGGATGCCGAAAGAACGCCAAAGGTGATGATTCTCTGATCTTTGCGCCCGCCACTGTTAGGTCCAATCAGTTGCTCGCGGTGCTCCGCAGCTCCTGCCGTCTGATTTTAAAATTAGAAGCGCATCAAAACCCCCCGCAAATATATGAATTCTTGTATTGCTTTTGTTCCCGTGCCTTGTTCTGGTGCAGTGTTGATAGACTGAGCAATTGGAACTGACAGAGGAGGGCTACAAGAGAGAGAGCCAGGCAGAGGAGAGGATGAGGAGGAAACAGACATGGCTGCTGAGATGAGGAAAGGTTATTGGTGAGGCAGCTTTTATCTTGTTAATGTTTGATGCAATATCTACAGGCGGCAGAGCTGAGGACTCAAAAGAGAATTAGTCAGGATGGAGGGAATTCGCCCAGTCGGAGAGATATTGATCTACGCTCCACTTGGGCTGTTACCTCAGTGCTTTTTCTGTTTTTTTTCTTTCTGCTCGTTTTTTTCTCCTGGATTGGAGCGCACCCTTCTGGGCCGATGACACGGCGGAATCAGACAAACAGCTTTACCGAGTGAATATCCGATAGGAACGTAATGACGTGTGACCCTCTTACAGGATCGGCGACCGGCTCTAGTTCCTACTCGAGAATAGCATTACAGTATTTATCCAGTATGTAAAAATCCCCTCCTCGCCTCTTCACTGCAAGGTCCCTTCAGCTTCATTGTACTGCTGTCTTTATACTGCGGGGGGTTGTCACTTGCTATGGTACCCACATTTTCACACAGTTCTATTCTACGCCGCAACACTCGCCTGCTAGCCTGTGATTTGCACTACTTTGACAGTCACACAGCATAGTATAGGTGAGTTAGCGCCAACTGAGGAAGAGAAGCCTATTACTCTGATGACAATGTAGGCACCTCGTCAACAGCTGAGGTGAGCTCATGCAGTGGTGACCCAAGTAACCCTGGCTGATGTAAACCTACCCTATCTCTCACAGGGATAAGTCAGCTGTGTCCCATTTCTGTGGGATCTTGGTGATAATTGACTAGAGAAGCTATTTCTAGGATTTAGGGCTCATTGTTTCCAAAAAAGGTAAAGCAATAGGAGTGTATTATTAAATACTGTCAGTACCAATGGTGTGATTATGTGGAAATTACATGGCTAAGCTTCAGGATGGTGGCCTGTTATGGGAGATATACATTCTCATTACATATATAGAGGGTTCTGAATGGATATATGTTTTGTTGCTACACATGTGAATGGGGCTCTATAAACCTTTAGGGAAGATCCCACTGAGTGTGTAATTTCTGGGGAAATTAAAGTGTGATCTTTGGTGATGACAGGCAACAGAGACGACAATGAAAAGTGATCCAAAAAAAAATTATATTACATAAAACTAAATATGACAAAGATGGAGTGACTACTGAATGAGTGTCCAGGCTGGAATTATGTGGAGTATTCATTAACGTCAATGGAGATGGGGAGGAAGAGGAGAATTTGTGCCCTCTTCTGTGTTATGGGGATGAAGCCACTGGCCAACTGAAGTGGTTCTTCGAGAGTTGTGAGGCAACAATACTGCTGGCTCTTTCCTTTAAAACCAAGCGTGCCTTTTGTCAAGAACTAAGAGCGATCGCCAAAACCGTACGTGCTGAATAAAGATCTTGGTTATTGCCCATAAAGCGTTTGTTTTTATTTTTTGCCGGCAACTGCTGTCTGGTGATATATAAGTAGACAGTGGCCAATTTATATTTAACCCCAACTTTTTTATTTTTAAATTCAAACATTTGCTTGTATGCAATAAACGCCGGATAAATCGAAACAGTTCACGGTTTGTTTTAAAGTCAATTTAGTTATTTCATAGTTTCATTATAGTGGTTCTACAGTGTTGGACTTCACTTTTATGGATTTTGTCTTTGGAAAAATCCTCTAGGTCATCTCCACAACCAACAGTATATTTTGCATGGCTGCTTTGTCCCCTTAGAAATGTGAAAATTTTCAAATGCTGTTTTCCATCACAATTTGACCCTATAGTCCCACGGCAAATAGAATAACACACAGAACCCTTTTTTTACTGAAAGGCTTTTACAGAAAGAGGCCTTCATCTTGTGATGACAAGTGAAAGAAAGCAGGATGGTGACAGAGCTTGCCTGACCCCAGGTCAGTTCCAGGTCCTCTGTCAGTGCCCTGTCTGTCAGTGTGAAATCTCTGGTTTCCAAACTACACGTTGATAAAATAGGATTGAACATTTTTTTCTCCTGGACTGGAGCAGCTGGTTATGTCCATGTGAAGCATATGGGCTGGTGCAGGATAGTGTTCCATTCACACCGACACAAAGCCCCTCTTCCATGCATACTGACCTACATGAAAAATGTAATTCCTGGCTTTTAAATAACATGATATGATGGACAGCCCAAATGAATGAATGAATGAATGAATTAATTAATTAATTAATAAATAGATTGTGCTCTCGAGTCTTGCTACAGCAGTAACTTCTCTGATGCATATCTCCCAACTGTGTCCAGCTTTAGATTGAAAGTGGTTCAGCTTGAAATATGGATACAAGTCTCTCGGAGAACCTTTCAGAAAGCCTTAAAGCATGGTCATTGACTTTAATGGGCAGATTGGTTGCAGGAGGTATGGTAACTCAATTTTGTGTCATTGCTCTTTGTACTACCTTGAGAGAATGAGTCCGGGAATTTGGCGAAGCAGGGCGGTCACCACCCGCCGCGGCGGGCCTCGCACCGTAAAGAGAGTTTCACTGAAGGCCTGCCGCTAAAAAAATGAGCACTTTCTGCGCATCGTAATTAACCCTAATGCACTCGCTTGAAGCCCTACTGCGGCTTCTCACAAATGGATCCTTTTGGCCCGGGAGCGCTTTGCTCGCTCACTCACGCCGCTGTTTTTTAATCCTTAGCGGAGATTACATTTCTTCTCAGCTGGCACCTTTATTTTCTGCTACCAGCAGCTCAGTAGGGGATAGCCAGTCTACCTTTCCAACTGTTTGTTTATTTATTTACCCGGCCGACCCTCGACGGCGGCACCCCTCTACCTTCCGCGCGTCTTGTGTGCGTGTGTATATGCGCGCGGTGCGTGTGTTTTCGCTGAACAGACAATCTCCTCGCAAAATCCCTTTTCAAATTAAATTTAAATGACCCCCCCTAAGCTCATAAACAGTGGGTCTCCTGACAGCTTAATTCATAATTTAGCGCTGAGCCAGGGGCTTGTGGGCCATAAGGAGGTCTTAAATGGGAGAGAGAAAGCGGTAAGTGGGGTGTTCGTTTGCACCTCTCCCTCTTAAAAAAGACCACACGTCTGGAGCTCGGCGCTGAAGAAGTGGGCAGGGGGGCATTAGCGGGACCGGAGAATTGCTGACCAGAAGGTTTTTTTTTGCACCGCGTCTACCCCGATTTATTCCGTCAGCCTCGTTTTGGTGTCTCTGCATGGGTTCAGCCGTTTATTTTGTTCTTCAGCCTTCGTTTAGGTTCTTTGTATCACCGCTTCTCAAGCTAAGCGCTGCGCTACCCCTGCGTAGGCTGGTTTTTGTTACAGCCCGTCTCTTGATCGATTCGTATCCTTGAAAAACAGGTGTTTGAGTTCTTTCAGAATGTTCCCTCAAACGCATCGTAACAGGTTTGGATCGTTTCAGTGAGCAGGTGTGAATTCTTTCAGCGGTTTGGATCTTTCTTACTTTTATCTGTCGTTCTGCCATTTAAACAAAACATGACCTCGCTCTAAAGGAATCATTTCTCACGGCGTTCCAAAGAAAACGCCGAGGAGAAGTCCTGGGACATGAACGTGGGGCATTCTTCGTGTTATGCATATCTAGTTGAGACATATTGTGACCTAAGACAGCAAATCCTTCAACAGACATTCAAATACATAGCAGTGTGTAATTAAGAACAATTAACAGCTTGTTACAATTCAGGGTTTGCAACTGTGCTTGGAGCCAGCATACGCCAGGGTCCCCCAGGACCAACTTTGATAACCCCTGATTTGTATGATTTGCCACGGCTGTGCCGGAGTGATGCTAGCTCGCATCCATAAATACAGGGATAAGCATTGCGCATGGACCAACTGGATTATGAGTATATATCTGAATATTCTCTTTTCCCTTTAGTCTCATCTGTCTATAACTGTATGGTGTAGCAGAATTTAAAAATGTATATTGTGAAGGACATAGATGTCACTGCTAGGGGGGGAAATGCATGCATACAGATTTTGGCACGGTCTGCAGAAAAATAATCAATTTGCATAAAAAGAATGCAGAAGCAATGCTGTACTGGCAGGCCTTCTTTGGCATTGCACCAGTCATAAGAAGAGCACGTTTGTATGAGAATAGTATGAGTGAAGCGCAAGAGGAGAGGAGTGTGTGTGTGTGTATGAGAGAGGAATGTGATCATGAAGAGTGTGTGTGTGTGTGTGTGTGTTTGTGGGGGGGGGGGGGGGGGGGTGATCTGGGAAAAAATGTGTGTAAGGGGTGATAGAGGAGAGAAGAGTGTGTGACAGATCTGGTAAAGAAAAAAATGTACGTGGGGGAGATCTCTGAAATTTTTTTGTTTGTGTTACGGGAGATCAGCGATTATGGAGTGGGCGTACGGGGGAGAAAATTCTGCCCAATTGGAAGGATCCAATTCATCCACTTTTCCTTTGTCCAAACCGCCACGTGACTGAAATGAAACATGATGATTCACAGCACATGCGAGGCCTTTTTTTTATTTTTTATACTTCTCTGGCCTACATTTTCAATTTTGTTATTGGCCGCTATTATTCTGCATTATGTACAGATCTAAAGAGACAGCATATTTAAAATGAGATTCAAGTGCCCTCGCGGGATCTTTTGCACGGGTAAATTTAATGGACGGCATTAATGCAGGAAGCAGCGAGGGAGCAGGGAGTGTCCAGTGATGTCAGCGGAGGAATTGTGGAAGTCAGCGAAATTTATCGTGGACTGCGAGAGACACAGGAGCTACGCCCCCCCCCCCCCCCCCCCCCCCCCGATGGGCGGCGGAAGCAAGCGGACATGGCGGCTGAAAGCAGCGCACGGAGGAAGGACATGGGGAAGGAAGATGGTGGTGTGTTCGATCAGCCTTCTCAGTTGCCAACGCTGTGTTCCCTCATAGAATCCTCTACATGGGTTCTCTCTCGTCCTTTCTCTCTCTCTTTCTCTCTCTCTCTCTCTCTCTCTCTCTCTCTCTCTCTCTCTCTGCAGCACAGTCAATGCTGTCTGGCGAGTGTGCTCCATTAAAAAGTCATTAATGCTCAGAGAGAGAGCGGCGAAGGCGCGATCCCCTCAGCAAAGCGAACCGGCGGAAATTGCTCCATCCATCATTATTACACCTGACGGACAGTCCGGCGTGGAGCGCCGGCGAGAGGGGCCCCTGCCCCTGACCCGTCGGAGTCGCCGCGAGCGGGGAGGGCCGGGGACGGAGCCGAAATGACTAGACAGCGGAGGGGACGGGCCCGGGACCTGCGGTTGAGCCCGGCACCACCTTGGCACCACCCCAATCAGGCGCTACGTGGCCGGCTTCTGGGTCCGCTTCATTTGTCACTCTGTGTCCGACTCACACACACACACTCACACTCACACACACGCGCGCACTCAAAAAACTGCTCGTGGTGCCGAAATGCAGGAAAGAGTTTCAACTGCATCGCCGCGATTCGTCACGACCGCCCTTTGTTATCTCACAGGAGCTGTGGCAGGGATGCGGTCAGACATGAGCCGGAGACGCCATTGGTTAAGCTGCCGGCCAATCCCGATCATTTATCATACAGTGCGACGCATTAATCATACGCCCACACCTTTCATAAGGGCCACTCAGAATGTGCTCATGTCCCAGAAACAAATATTTTAATCACCTGCAGGCTACGGCTTGTTTATCACCAGGGAGAATATTCAAAATAGAAAAAAAGACCACAGGTTCTTTTGACAGCTCCCAAAACCCAAGATTACCTGTCACTGAGTTTACACTGGCTTTCATTGTTGTATTGTGTGTCCAATCCATACCATAATTGTATAATGTAAACAAATCCAGGACAAGTGTGGTGATAGCAGGGGTAGTCTAGAAAATATGTTTGACCTCAGTGAAATGCAACTTTTTATTTTCAGTTGACGTGAAAAGCCTATAATAGTTACACCATACTGGCTAGAACCTTAAGGTATCAATGGTTTAACTCCTCAACAGAATAAGCACCCTCAACAACTCCTTTGGCAACCGGCAGAGAACAAAGAGCACGACCTCTGCACATAGATTGTATTTTTCTATGGTCTATGGTTCTGCCTCGAAAAAAAAAGTGGTCTGGCCAGAACTCCGGTGGGATCCGTCATCTGAGTGTTGGTGGCAGTGGTGCGTAGCCTACTTTGAGGTAAACTGGTTTAAAAGATAGGTTCACTTTTCCAACCCGGACCTTATTGAAAGGTTGTTTCCCATCATTCATAATCGTGCATAGCACAACCTCAATAGCTTTATTTACATTTCAACTGCAGTTTCTCAGTGGGTTTAAACACATTCCAATGGGGTAAGTAGCCCTCTTCTGAATAAACAAAGACAAACCAAAAATGCACAAAGAGACCGCATGAGTTTCTTGTTCTCGAAAAGGAGATTTTAAATAGCGAAAAGAAGACTAGAAATGAGCATTTAAGTGCTGTTTTTCAAAAATCTTCTGGTTGGGGGGGCATGCCCCAAGACCCTCCTAGTGTCCCCCCAAGACATGGTCTTCAGTGATGGCATGAGACTGTCATAAGGCATTTTTACACCTCATTCAAAGACACTTGGAATCCATCTTGGACCACATTTCTGTCTGGTTCGAGTTGAGAGTGCTATAGAATGATTTCCTATGGGACATCAAGGGTACAGTGCTAACTCATTAAAGGCTTTGTCATCAATACAGTCATTCCATTGTTAATCATTTAGGCTGTGCTACAAGTGCTGCATTCTAATGGTATACGTATAATTTATACAACAGTTAGTTCAGACCGTGCATTGTGATTAGCCGAGACACATTCCATGAGTGCTGATATACAACATATATAATATATAACATCATTCGGACCTCATCAACGGCCGAGATCATTCTGCTTTGGTTACATTCTAATTGATACATTGTTTGAAAAAAAAATTTAATTGAAATGGGATTCTGATGGAACTATATTTGTTGGTGGAGCCAAATAAACAACAAGATCATAATCTGTTGTCTCGATCATTACTTTATAGGCTAGTAGAACTGTTAAATGAAAGCAATCTCACCAGAGGTCATGCTGTTATACTGTATATCTACGACCAAATCATAGGTGTGCTGATATACAGTATGACAGCACTTCCTTTTGTGTAATATTGCTTAAATATTTTTGCAAAAACAGAAAATACAAATATTTTTATTATCTGTGGGCTAAATACAACTTCCAGAGCATGATTTGTATAATTCTCTGCTTTATAATATTATGTAAAAAAAAAAGACAGATTGCTCCTCTATGATGTGGTTGGGAAGAACTCCACTTATGTTTAATAATAATATGTTATAATAAGGATACGTACATCTGCAGTCATGCTCTCAGAAACCTGTCATTATCCTTTCAATTTCAAAATCAATCATCTATACATATGCAGGTACTTGTCCGCGTCAATAGAGCAAATCGGCATCTGGATGTTTCTATCTTTTAAAACGTTTTTCTTGAAACACCGTGTTCAGATATTTCTGTTTCCCTTGCCTTGAACTTCCGTAATGCATTGTTCTTATGTCTATGAAATACTGGTGAAATGCTTCTAGGGAATTGTATTAAAATGCCATATTGGAAGACTGACATTGCCAAGCTATGAAGCTACATCTGGTATATATTATTACTACAACAAAAATAAATAACAACATATGGATTTATTGAAATAGGGTGAATCTTTCCTTTTGGGCCTCCTGATATCTAAGCTTACAGTTTCTGATAATTAGACCTCATTAGCAAAACCCCCTTTAGTAAGAAACCCTTGATAGCAGTATGCTGTAATGCATCTGTATCAAAGTTTTTTTTTTTTTCATATCCATTTTTAATTCAATTGTTCAGCTCAATTGGCTCTGGATATAAGCGCTGAACTTCCCCAGAGCTGGCGTTCACGCGGAAACGGCTCCCTGTGGCTGAAGGCGTCGTCCGCCAAGCGAGGGAGGCCGGTTTCTTTTGAGCGCGTTAGCGAAGCGCGGTAGCAGCACACGGAAAGCTGCCCTTAAACTGCTCTGATCTCACGGGTTGAGAAGCAAAGGCCCCCTCCTATTCCTGGACCTAGGGGTGTGTGTGTGTGTGTGTGTGTGTGTGTGGGGGGGGGGGTTCTGTGGAGGGGGAATTTGGCCAGAAGGAGCGTTGCACATCCTGCCAAGGAAGCGGCGAATTAGCACTTGTCCCGGATGCCTTCTTCCTCAGATCGGAAATGACCGCAGGCGGCATAGGAAGAGCGGAGGGGAAGCGGGTGCTGTTGTGACTGCGCAGCCCACCGGAACATGGAGGGAAAAGCGGAGGACAGGCCAAAGAGGGGGATGGGGGCTAACAGGAGAGAATAGACAGAGCAGATGAAGGAGGGAAGGGCTGGAAGTTATGACAGAGGGGAAATTGATCTTTGACATGAGCAGGATTGAAAACAGCCCTCTTCCTTTCCCCCCAGCATTACCAGAATAATGTTTCCCGACTAAAAAGATGTATACACAACATCGGAAATGATTAGTGACATCCTTCACGACAGCAGAAGGGAGGGCTGACTGCTGTGGCGTAGGGGAAAGCGAATCGTTTTTTTTAACTAAGTAGAACATTCTGGCAGGTTATCAGAAATGTCAGATGGAGAACGCTTTGTCGAATGGTACACGCAATGTGTGTTGCCTTGACTTTGCGTGAGTAAATAAATATTGGAGTTCCTTTTATCGAATCTGGGGTTAACAGTAGTAGAGCTGGAATACTGACGAGCCACTTCCTTCTGCCTCTGACAGAATCAAAGGGGTCTCCTTTAGTGCTCTGAAGCATAAGTGGGGAAATGAGCTGTAATAGAACATGGTTTTGGCAGCTTATTTGAAAGTGAGGAATTGAAGCAAGTGTCGAAATAACAGGTGAACCCAGCTCATCACTGTGGAAAGCTTTAAAATTGCTCATGAAATGTACTGGCCGAGCTGTGCTAATTGTACTGACATGAAGTACGGTACAGGATGACAGATTGGGAAGATTTTCTCTGTCACCAGGATAGAATTACCAGAGATTGTTTTGACTGATTTATCACATTTATTGTTGAATTTGTAGAACCCGCACAGCTAGACCAATGAGGGAATAGCTGGAGGGGAAAGTGCAACGTGTTTTTCCTCTGCTGTTGTGAAGCAAACAAGAGATAGTTAGTTATTTATTCTCCGTTCATGAACAGAGCACAATTACATTTAAGAATATACTGGGTCCGTCGCCACAAGTCGGATATGAATTGCGCTGCTCCATATCCCGCTTAAGACTGGCCTGAAACGGATGAGTAAAATTCTTATTATTCTCCGTTCGCAAACGGGGCCATGTTGTCATCACGGATATATCCGATCTGTCGTCCAAATGTCAATATTCTAATGGGAGCATTAGAACATTCACAAAGGAGCTGAACAACACATCGAATATATCTATGATCACAAAAAGTAAGCTTAGCAGTTCCTATTATTTTACTTGTAATTATCTGACTCCATAATTTAGAATTTGGTTTTAATCATGCGTGGAACTCGGAGTGGTTACACTCGACTCTTCCTGGTGTGCCACCATTACTCAATATATGCTCCCGGGATTAGCACTATTGCTGAATCTCAGTTCGGTGGAGAACACAGAGGTTGGGGGCTAGCCAACACAATACATGCATTATATTTTACATAGATAGTTGTGAGCCCAGGTCAGCGTGCATTCAAAGGGCTCCTTAAGGCTAATTTGACAAGAACCGACGTAGAACGTCCATGGGTTCTCTTCACAGCAAATCCCCAGAACCATGCACAACCAATTCTGTTTTACTGGCCGAACTTGGTTGCCTTTCCCAACTTGGGGACTCCACTTAAAGTACCAGGCCACTGATCAGTTGGTTATTGGTCTAAATTGTTCCCCTGAGTATTCAGTCATAATTTAGGCTGAAAAAGGTATAAAATGCATTAGAGTCATGGAGATCACGCAAGTTAAAATTTAGAAGAATTTATTAACAGGCAGGAAGGTCATTAGCTTAGAATTTACCCGTCAATTACAAAATACAGAAATGAAGAAAATAAATACAGAGTAAATATCTTACCCAGCCTGCTTCAGCTACACACAGACACAGAATATGCACAGTGTGGGAAGTCGGTTACAATCTTCCCTACACACACACACACACACACACACAGAATCTGCACAGTGTGGGAAGTCGGTTACGATCTTCCCAGATAGGCTTGTCTCCCTTTCTTTTATGCCAAATCATGCGTTTGAACCAGGCGGCAGTGCCATCAATTAACCTGGAGGTGTGGTCGAATCTGGAATTTAGACCCCCACCTTTGGGGGTTGTTGAGTAGGGAGAGGGGAAAAGGAGATGATTACCAGAGAGGACATTCCAGTGTTAAAGTTTTTCCCTGAGTTGTTGAAACTATGCTTTATTAAACTCCATTTGGTATGGAATGTATCTCATTCGATTCCTTGATTTTACCGGATTACATCCATACCAAACAGATTAACATTATTATTATTATTATTATTATTATTATTATTATTAACAGATTAACAGTCCTATTATGTTGCAGTTGTCATGAAAATTTCATCCTGATGAACCATTTTACATGCAATTCCTGTTACTACTACATAAGACATAATGTAACAATATAAGGATCACATGTGCAATGTTTGTAAGTTTTACCGGGTCTGTTGACTATCTCAACCGAAGTTTTGAGTCTTAATCCAGGAGAGAAGTAAAGGGTGTAATGACAGAGGTGCCAACATGAGGGCACTGTGGTAGTGTCCAGAGTCTTTCCCATTGGAACTGACCAGGTCTGGGGTCACGGGAGAGGTCACAGATGGTCGGGTAGGCCATAGTTTGGCCAGGGGCTTAATGACCTCTCCGCCATAAATGCCTCTAGAACACACATATACAACCATGAAACACAGTCCCATTTCCCCTTCTCCAGATGGGGACATTCTTGGGAGTTCCACTTTGACTCCCCTCCTACAAATTCAATAATGTTCAATAAATTGCACTTAATTTACATTAAAATAATAAAGGATATAACAATATTTACTAGCAAATAAAGCAAATAAAGTTTTAAATTTGTATGAATGCATGTACAGTATGTTTATGAATCACGGTGGCAGTGCAGTTTGTTTCTGATTTAAGAAAAGCCGTACAGTTGATGGTACTGAAAACCAGTGTCCCAGTAGCCTTCGTAATTAGGAATTGTTTCCATTCTCAAATGGAACTTAAAATAACGTAAATTTATGTACTTGGAGAACTATCTTCCTTTTTTATATTTAATTATTCAAACAAAGACTGCATATTCATAACTTTGTGCTTTCAGGATCCCTTATGGCAATGTAATATACTGCAGTATATTTTAAATATATTGTGACGATAATTTTGATACACAATATACTGCAATGTATTCTTTTTCCATAAGGGGATATACAGGACTCTCTTCTGCTCTCTGTTCTGTGCAGCAACCACGGAAACCTTTTTGTGGGCTTCACTACTGGAAGTGAAAACAACAAAAAAGAAAAACAAGGCAGCCTCGGTATGTGAAAATAGACAGGCGTGACAGAATACACAGGCAAGCAATGCCTTACATGCATATACCAGAGTGCAGGTAGAGCTAAACTGTCACTGATATTGTGGGTTTCGCTAAAAATAAAGACCCTGAGCCTATTGAATCAACGATAAATATATGATAAAGTGCTATTTACAAATGCGTAAACAATTACGTTTTATTGTGTTATCTATATCTTTTTCAGTGTCCCTTTCTACTCCGCTCATATGATTGCCCATGAAGCTGTTATGACCTTCTAATATTGTCTAACTTTGTGAATTATCACCATAGATGAATTGAAAACAGAACGATAACCAGAATAGCCGTGTTTTCAATGGCTTCCGATATGATTTTTTCCCCTAATCAATGTGAATTGTGCAGCTGGTGTTGACTTTGAGGGCCTTGACTGATTTGGATGTCCACGCTTTGCGACGACTCCTTCATGATGCATGGTTCTCTCGCTCACCGCCATCTGGAAAGCCCCTCTGCCTGCACCTCTGAGCTCTGTGCCCCGCAAATAGTCGCCGGAGAACGGCAACCGCGACGTCGAGACCGTTATTAACGACGGACCCCTGGCCCCGTGACCGAGAGGGGAATAAATAGCCTGTGAAATGCCCGCCTGTTCGAGGGCCGCGCGAGGTGCCGCACGCCACCTGCCGTTGGGGCTGAGCCCCGCTTGGACGTCGATCGCGCGACCCCGGCGACCCGGAGACAGCCGAAGGCACGCGGCGGAGCCGTGTATGTGCCAGAGATTACGATGGCGGGCTGCCGTGGAACGACGCGCGTCTTACCCTGCTGAACTCTGCTGTTCTCCCCCTGATAAGGCCGCGCCGTCCTGCCCTCCCCCTGCCCATCAATCACGGCCCTGACAGCCAGTCGCAGTGCTGCGGCCGCCGGAAAATAGAACTCTCAACCACAATATGATTGATGTATGCGAGGGAAGTTCTGGTTCTTCGGGGGTTTGTCTGAGAGCGGTGTTGCAGGGACAAAAGTGAGATTATAAACCCTCATAGTAAGTCTATAGATTCTATGAACAATTACACTTATGTGTCCATAGGAGCTTAGATTTCATTTTAAAGTTTCCAGAAACAGGTGAATGCAGTATGCCTGTCAGAAACTATGATTTTTAACAACTCTGAACAAATATTTTCATTACTTTGAGCGTGAAAAACAATGTTTTGATCACTCTGAATCAACCTAAGATGTGCTTTTTTACTCTAGCTTTATAGGGGTTTCACTACCTTGATAAATTAATCTGAACCTTTTTTCATTTGAGGTCCCCAACATTGACTTTGGTTCGCTGCTTACAGAGCAGCTATTTGGTCTGAGTTGACCATCGTAGATTCAAAAATTTTAAAAAACATGACATCTAGCATGTATTTTTATTATGCATTTTATTGAATGTTGCTAGGGTCAGAGTGTGTTATGAAGTGGAAAAAGTGATGCTACCACATGGCTAACGGCAATGTGACATTCACCACTTCCTGATATCAGTGTCTCGTGTATGGCAGTATGGCAGATATATGACCAGGAGCAGAATATACAGTCCAGTCAGACTGTTTGCTTGCTGAAAATTAGTAGTTTTAATACATTTCAATGCCTGTTCAAAGTTAATACAACATAAATGCATCTCATTTGGTAACGGGGCTCACCACAAATAAAGACTGAGATCTGTGTCTTAGGCTTTTGAGGCTATGGAAGCCAGTTATTACTGGGACTCCACAATGGTGGGATAAAATGGGCTTTACATGCAAGGAATTAGAGTGGGTTTAAGTTTAAGGCCAGGTTTTCTCAATGACTTTTTCATTCTGTCTTCCCAATAAAGTGTCAGGTATCTACAGAATACATTATTTCTCAGTGAGGGAGAGGCCATTCCTCTGGTGCTAGAGGAACAGTACCTCTGTGTGGGCTGTAGTATGGAGAATAGTTCCTGGCTCGGGGGCGAATGCTTTTGAGTCACAGTGGACGTAGTGCGTGTGCTTCCGCTGTGACTCTAGAGACAACTTTGTGCCTTGGGGAAATTGTGCCTTTGAGAAAATAAATTGCGTGGGAAAAGTACATCGTAAATAGTACTGTAAATGAGGGGAAATCATACTGAAAAACAAAGGTATCAGAGATCCGCCATAATATATGATGAACTGGGATTGAATTAACTGAAAAATAAGAGGCTGGAGAGGTGTAGGTCAGGTTTATCTAGAAAGTTTTGTGAACTGCAAAAAATGGATCAACCGAGCTCCTTGATTCTTTGTTTGACTTATAGACTGATATGAAGAGGCTGTTCATCATCAGAAGGCCTTGGTGATATAGCATGCGGTCCCTCTGAAGACAGCTTGGCCGTTATGATCTGCTCACAAGTGCATTGTTAAAATATGTTTTGTTGGAGATGGATGGAAGGAGGGGGTAAGGATGACAAGCGGATTTTACCCTACGGAAAGTTGGGAATGTGGAGACCGAGTCAGCGCAATGGATGGAGTTGAGCGACGGGAAAACAATATTGTGAATGAGCGATGCGCATGCCGGTGGAATCCTTGAGACGATTTCTTCAGAACACGTTGGCTACCGTGAGAACAACACACGGGTTTGTTATGGCTCTTTCAGCTGGGAAACGACTATAATTTACATGAATGAAACCCCCGAGGAGGGTAACAGAGTGTGGAACAATGGCCAGCATTTTGCGACCTGCTGATTTTAATAAAACCCTCATGTCTTCGGGGCAGGGGAAATGCAGTTGCATCATCAACGTCCATAAGAATTAAAGCAAAGATATTTTCAGGTTTTCCCCAGCTATTCTCTTCGTGGAAGTCCTTCATACTGTGCCACAGTGAGAGGACAGCCATTTTTCCAAAGCTATTCCTCTGTTAACCCTTGTGTGGTGTTCGGGTCTGTGGGACCCGTATTCAATGTTTAGTAAAATAAAAATGATACAATTCATAATTATTTCAACCTGAGACTCATTGGCCTTGGCTCATTTTCTGTGATAAACATGTAAAAGAGCACAAAAATCACATTTTATCACAAAAAACAAATATCACTTTTATTGATAAATGTGATCTAGCAGAGGCAAATGGTCAATATTAACCATATATGCTGTCTATATTGCTTGTAATTGAGATAAAGTCAATATCTGTGAAGTATTTTTATGTAAATTGTTATGGCTTTATTGTTTTAAAAACCAAATAATGTTTTGGGTCCACCAGACCCGCGAACACTGGGTGAGTAACAAAAACACGAACACCACACAAGGGTTAAGATGCTAGGAAGTATTTTCTAAACGTGAAGCGATCCCCTTTAAAGATGTGACTGTTTTCATAAAGAGAAGGCATGTCTGATTGCAATATTGCGTGGCCTGTGGGGGCAGTTGCATGTGGGTTCTCCTTTTGAACAATATAGTCATTAAATATGACATTATGTCATTGGCAAAGAGCCAACAAGGCCCAATAAATAAAAGGGCACTGCATCTTTTTTTTTTTTTTTAAACCCCCACTTACCCGCTTAAAAATTAATAAGTGTTTTTGAGCATGAAGGAGTTGTGTGAGCACTTTATGGGTCATTAGACATCAAAGTAAATAGTATTTCTAACCTTAAGCTGTATAATATTTTACTGGGTGTGTGAATGATGTGGCACCGAGTCCTCTATTTCATGGCACAAAGCCTACAGGGCTTTGCGAAGACAGCCCCATTATAGTGTCCGCAGTTTCACCCAGTTAGTGTTATTACAGTAATGCATAATCTTATGACTTATTCATACATGGAGAATTAGTTTTGATTGAAAACACACTGCCTAGATTATTTCACATGTTTTATATACAGTGCCCGCCATGAGGTTTAAGACAAAAACATATTTCTTTCTTTATTTGGCTCTCTACTCCACATTTTTAGATTTGTAATCAAACATTTCTCATGTGGTCGAAGTGGTGGTTCTCAGCTTTTATTAAAGAATATTTTTGTACATTTTGTTTTCAACATGTAGAAATTACAGCACTTTTTATACGTGCACCCCCCCCCCCCCCCCCCCCCCCCATTTCAGGGTACCATCATGTTTGGGACAAATGGCTTCACAGGTGTGTCTGTTCAGTCAGGTGTATTCAAATTGCTTCCTTAGCGCAGGTATAAGAGTTTTCAGTATCTAGTCTTCATTCTGGGCTTTTGATTTCCTCACAGCCGAAACACGTTGGCATTTTAAAATTTTGTAATAAATAGATATATTTTTACATCCATCGCTGTCCAAGAGTGGCTAAACATTTTGTGTTCAGTTTATGTTTCTTAATGTTGCAGATGCATTGGTGGCTGTTCTTGGTTATTGGTAGGTGACACAGCAAAAGGCCAGCTTGTCTGATTTATCCCAGAATGCACCTGCATGTTGACAGTTGAGAATTTCAAGGAATCCTGCTGGACTTTACCTCCGCCTTGAGGTTGCTGTCCTGCATACATTACCATAATAATAAAATGGTATTTCATTGCAGAATTGCTTTTATATGCCTGGCTTGAACTTGTTCACATCAACGGGTGAAAGAAATGAAGACATACACCATCTATCAAATTGTAATCCAAAGTTTTCGGAACCATCTCAATTTTTGATTATGTAGAATATTATTATTATTATTATTATTATTATTATTAGTAGTAGTAGTTGTAGTATTAATAATAATAATCATAATAATAATAATGATCATCATCATCTTTTCATGAATGGCAATATTCTCACGGCTACTTAAGACTGTATAAATGGAGGCCTAATCAACATAAATGCAGCCTGTAAACCAGTAAGCTAATTTGGTAGTGATGATACAAAGGCACTTGCACAGAGGCGAGGTATGCGAGGATCCTGCAGACTGGCTCAAAGGAGCTGATAGTGTTGAATGCTCATTCACACAGCATGAAGGAGCCTACCATCTCAGGTGACCAAACCAATGACAAGTTCTGTCAGTCACAATCTCCCGTCATCATGCCCGGACCCGGGGATTCGTTTCTCCGACATGTGCGGGAGAAACTTCTGTTTCCAGTTTAAATAACAGGAAGCACCGAACAGGAAGAGCATGTGGCTCTAATCCCTCAAGGCCTCTGAACTGACTTTATATCCCCCATGTCGTTATTTGAAGGAATTTGCCTTTGTGCTTTGTGGATCAAATGATACGTGCATTAATGATGTCTGCTGAAAGCTGGCTGGCTGGCTGCGTTGAGTACCCTGTCACTTGCCTCAGGCATATCTCAGACATACAGCCAAATGCATGTCGGTGTCATCTTTCTGGCGTTAACAAATGTACAGTATAGGGCAAAGCGTTTTACATGTTCTGTGAAAAATGACAAAGATGTCAAATGTTGTTGTGTTCAGTCCCAAATATGCCGAAAAAAAGAAAATGGGAAAACTGGGAAACACTTCAGTTCAAACCCCCTGAAAAAAAAACCCAGAAAATAAAAAAGTATTAAAAAAATTCCTAGTGGGCAGAAGTCTGCAGAAGAACCTGACTATAGAAGAGGAGCCCATGCTCTGCTGGTTGGCCCGGTGTCAACAGCTTGTTTAAAGGAAGAATAAAATTGTTTATCACATAGCATAGCATGTCCCTGGACTTAGGAACCATGTTGTTTCCCCGATAACATTGTTGCCAGGAATAATTGTTGAATAATAATGTCAATTATTGAAGGGATTTACATTAATATGTTAACATGGGATTTGCGTAGACCATGGAAGCAGCATCACAGTTGAATTAAGTGTTCAAAATATTGCTCAAAATTTCAATTACCTTTCCTGTTCAGGCTTTATTGCAGTATCGGAATTATGGGAACATATAATCACGCATGTGATGCAATATTGGAAAAATCCAATGACCCAATGTTAAAATGTGAATTAGATGGAATGTGCAGCCTGGTCTGATTACATTTTCCATTGACCCCAGAGGCATGAGCATTTGGTCACGCTAATTACGAATTTTGAATGTGTATTTAAAAAGGGGACTGTCGCTGGGTCCGTGTGTGTGCTTCATCATGGTTTGGCTGAGCTCCTTCCTGCTGCGGCTGGTCACAATAGTTTTGCCATCCGAACCGCCAATGAATTAAGCGCTTGCGCTGTGCAATGAACCGCTTGCACCGTGCATATCGCTTTGAATAAAAAAAGCAATTATAAAATGTGATCAGCTGGATATGTAATGCAAAGATGCAGGTCTGAAAGGCTAATTTGTACTCCATTAGCCCTAAAAGCCTATGGTATTCAAGTACATGTTATATATAGAATTAAATAAGCAAATAAATAAATAAGATGTACCATTACCCAACCTCTACAGATCAAAATATAATAGATAATGATGACGTAATGCTTGTCTGGTGGTCAAACTGGAAAAAAAAAACCCTTCTAAAAGTCCGATAATATGAATCAACCATAAGTGCTTATTGTTGTGAAGTAGATTTGTTTCATATTCTATGATTGTTAGGAATGTTTGAAACATTCTTTTCTTAGGTACTTGGATATCAAAGACATAATAAATAAATTGACAGATGTCTTGATGATAATATGAAGACATCACAGTGAATGGTTCTGACAAATGGTGTTGCATGATGGGATGTGGGAAGTGCCCCATTGCACCAGATCTGGATCTTTTGAGGCAGAATTTGGTGGTAAAGCAAAATAGGTTGGGAGATTAATGGTATCAATGTCAAGAAAATGTTCAGTATGTTGGAAGTAACATTAGCTATCAATCTGGTGATTGGCAAAGAATAACTCTTATAAACATTAGCTAATTGCAGCCAATATCAAACTGTAAAGTAACTGTTAACAAGCTAATCTAGATAGCTAGGTAGCTGGCTAATGTAGGTTCACTTAAGTTTGCTAGCTGGCTGATGTTACTTTGCTTGCTAGCTTGCGATACATCCAGGATGGGAATTAATAGGACATAACATAACAAGCTAAAACTTAATATTATAACGTTAACTAATGATTATATTGAATTTATGATTAGTCAATTAATTATTTATTTTTAATTTGGTAAAATGTTCAATAAAACAAGAAAACTACTCTCTCAGTGAGTGTTACACTGTTTTAGGCTACGCAATTTCTTCAGAATCTTTCTTGTCTCTCTGTCGCTGTCTTGACAGAGCGCACGCTCAAGATTTCATTTGCATTTGCAAGCTTGGACTTGAGAATGCAACAGCATGCAAGTGCTTGGCCATGCAGTTCAAAGTCTGGTATACCAACTGTACCAAATGAGAGCCCCAGAATAAAATACACACGCCGCACTTTAACGCAGGTGTCAGGAGCATAACGAATAGTGCAGCTCCTGATTCCCGGAAGCAGTGGTGCGCTGCTATTGTTCAATGATATATGAAACACTAAACTTTATTAATTGCTCAAAAATTAAGAACCTGAAAATATGACATGTTAACAATAGATTATTTGCAAGTAGAATGTATTTGCTAGAAGAGTGTTTTCATGTTTATGAATGAGCAGATGGCCGTGCAAGTGAAGCCCAGAGGTTTTCCTAATGCATTCTGTCGCTCCGTATTGATTTCTATAGTTCAATGGTCAGTCGTGAGGCAGTGACCACATGTGGTCATATGACCATAAGATCACTCTAGTCATACTTTGACAGTCAAAAATGCTGATGAAGGCAGCCTGTTACACTCATCGTTTTGAAATATTTATGAGAATTGTATCAGCTAGTTTATTAATGAAACCTAATTTTGGTATCAAGACCAATGAGCATGTTATGGAAACATGAGCAATTGCATGCGCCTGGCTGTTGGCAAGCGGAAAACCAATCACCGAGCGCATATCCTGTGGAACACATACTGTATGTGCTATAATATGTTTTATTGTTTATTTTATTTCATTTTTTATATTTATGTTGCAGTGTCTACCCTCTCCTTTGGGTTCAGTATTCCACAGGGTCAAATAAAGGACTGCCTCTCACTCTGCCTGGCACTTAACATTAAAAGAGGACTGGGTAAATTGCCCTGTTGTGGACTGTTTTCCTGCCCAGGGGACATACCTCTACAGAAAGCTGGTTCATGGTAGAAGCTGGGAGTGCGGACTTAATGAGCTATCCCCCCGGCACCGCTGCTTAAACAAAATCCAGATCTACATTTTGTCACATACATTCCAAACAGTCTGGAGCATTCAGAAATCCTCATGTAATTCACACATATGTATGCATTTAACCATGTAAGTATCAGCTGATATGAACATCCACCAAATAAATAAATAAATAAATCAATGAACAATAAAAGTTGTAGAAGTGCCTGCACTTTAAGCTGGAGTAAGCAACTTTCTCAATGGTCGCATTTGTTGTCAAAACATTTCAAATCACAGAATACACTAAAATAAGAAAAAAAAAAGCATGACAATAGTTTTAGTTATTCAGTGCCATACTGTACTTTGTGTGTGTCATGCTTGTATGATTATAATGCAATGTCCATACTTGTATTACACATCAATGCTGTGTGCTCAGCAGTAGTGGATTAAAATATATATATTTCAAATTATTTATTGGAAGGCATGAGGAAATCTTCCTCAGTGTCTGTGTGAACCAACTGATAGCCCTCTGAGAAACGGCAAAGTTAGTGGCTGTCCAGCTCGGCTGATAGTAAGTGTCGTACCGCATCAGTCTTCTCCCTACCTGAGTCATTTCCTTTAGCATTGGCTTTATTAGACTGAAGTTCCCAAACGGGGAAAATGAAAGTTATTCTATTCTATTCTACTCTATTAGATAAACCTGTGTCCCTGTACATTGAGGCCCATTGGTAAAGCAAAGTCTGGCCTCAAAATTTCAATTTTTCATCAAGCCCTGCTGGGATGCTGGTAGAAGAGCGTAAACACTGATTTGCTATTCCAGTGATCTTTTTGAATGATGGCTGAAAGGCCCTGCAGAGACTGGCTCCACGGGGCCAAAGATTCTTCTTCTTCTTCTCTTTGAATCGCGGCGTTAATTATAGATCAGTATCGCGGTTATCTGTGTGTGTGCTGCTGGGCCCCTGCCCCCAAACCAATTCTCCCCAAGTCTGACAAATCCCACTCAATTGGTGCATCTCCTTCCAGGGGCCTGTTGCATGAAACTGTCTCAGACTGGTGTGAGGCATTTGAGCGGCACGGTGGTGCAGTGGATAGCGCCGTTGGCACACTGTAAGAAGGTTCCGGGTTTAAATCTTGGCCAGGTCCTTTCTGTGTGGAGTTTGCATGTTCTTCCCGGGTCTGTGTGGGTTCCTTCCCACAGTTGAAAGACATTGCTGGGGCGTTAACAGGGAGTTGTGTTGCTGTAAATGAGTCGACTGTAAAGTTAACCTACCCTGTCTATATAAAAAAGCGCCTGGTCTCATTTTTCGTATAAGACTAGTCTAACATGAGCTTGTTGCATAAACTGACTGACTCTCTAAATATATGACCAGAAAATTAACTCCCTTTAACTTTGATGATAGATGCTATATACGTACATGTTGTTTTTTTCACAGTTAAACATGGTCTAATTACATTTTAATTGCGAAAGCTTTAGTCTACTATTTCCCTCTTTTTTTGGTAGATTTAGAGCTGATTATCTATGCTCATGTTTGCTAGTGTTAGCTCATCCATTATCAGCTATGCTATCAAAATGAGTTCTACTTGAACATTCAAGAACAATAATTGAAAAAAAAATGCTGAAGTTGGTAGTTAAGGTTAATATTTTAACAGCCAACCTTAGGTTGCAATCCTATATAACTGATTTCAGTATGATGCAAGCTGAGGTTGTAGTTTCATTGAATCTGGCTCAGTGATGTTCAGTGTACATTCTTGCACATAGGCTTTTTTTTTGGTTTCTGCCTTTTCATTCGCTGCCTCTCTATATGTTTTTTGGATTTTTATTTTCCGGTTTGGCCAATGTTGCTACCCAGACAAAAGATGAATTGGTATGAATTGTTTCTTTGATGTTCCGTGCCAGGTTTTTAACTTCAAGAGAAGACCTTGCGTTCCCAAACTCATTTTGAATACAGTTCAGAGCACGTTCATTTCCATCACTCACATGGTAGAACTGTCCTCAGTTTCTCGGCGTGGCCCGTCGCAGCTACAGAAGTCACGTTACACAACGAAAGCACGATAACGGCCATTCCAGAAATAAGAAGGCCATTCTATTCCAGTAGAGAAGAGGTGCTATGGGATTTCAAATGCAGAAGCGTTCCGACCGTCCGAGGGGCAACGGCGGCTTCGGAGTTTCCAGTGCACGGGCAGTCCGATTAAATGTGGTCGGAGAGTCGATTGTTCATCCCTAAAAAGAGGGGCGGTAGCAAAGGGGAGAGAGTTGGGAAAGGAGGAGAGGTGCGAATGGGAGCGGCGGGTCCCGGCGGCGACGGTAGCGGGCTGCGCGGGGAGGGAGGGAACCGCTCCGCTGATAACGAGGGAGACGATTCAGCACGGTAATTAAAACCGCGGCTGATAGGCCTGCTGCTGGGTCCCGGGTTAAACACGGGCCATTACGGAGAATGTCAGAGGTGTGCCGCGGCGCCGCTCAGGAGGGAGACTGTCACAGGGCCGCTCGGACGTGATGGATGGAGCCCTGGGCCTGCATTATTAAACCCATTAAAGGGACATCTCCTCACCTCTCCTTATAAATCTCTGGATAAAATATTAATCTCCCCCTGCACGCACTTCATGATATATGTTGGAAAGCTGTTTGTATTTTCTAAGCTCCGTCTACTGTATATGGGTCAGCGTTTCCTTTCAGAAAAAAGACGTTGTTTGCTGTAGCAAAGAGCAGGTAGTTGTTGCGTGGGATGCAAATGTGGACTGGGGATGGGAGCTGCTTAGTGGTTGGGAGGTGGGCGGGAAGTGTGGGCGGAGTTAGAATGTAAAAGGTTCCGAGCAACAAGAAGAGGTCCTGTTGCCATGGCAGGGCTGCTGTTGTAGTTCCGTGTCATTTTATATTCTCTCTATGAGTTATTTGTTATGAACTGTCCCTGGAACCAAGGACTCAAGTGCTCTGCATACCGTCGTTACTTGACCACAGGACAACATGTTTAAGAATGACTTTGAGTAAAACTAATTCTGTACTGTCCTCGACACTATTTTACTGTGTCAACCTTCACAGGTATGATAATTCATGATTAACGTTTCCTTGAATGTCTATCTCCGTCAAACCAGGCGTCTGCGAGCTGTCTGTGTGCGGCACAGCATGAATAACTTTGAACTACAAAAGCAAAAAAAATAAAAATAAAACTGATGTTACTTTTCAATCACAGTCAGACAGGGGGGGGAGGGGGGGGGGGGGGGGGGGGGGGGCATGACCTGGTGTTGGTGTTCTGGTGGCATGTCATCTGTAGTGCGCTGAATCTGTATCTTGCCAGCGCCGGCAACGCCAAATAAAATGAGCAGAGAAGCTTCCTAGGTAACAAAACACTTCCAGACTGTTAGGGAACATTTTGGTTACATTCTCATTTGGTTGTGAGACATTACAACGAGAATGCGTCTCAGACAGCCTTAAAACATTTTTTTGTTCCAAACCAGTTCTGTGAGTGTCACAGAGCACATACGGTTAGCGTGCTAGAGTGAGGGCTGCTGCTTTCAACACTAGAGCACTCTCTATGCTTGGGATGAGTCAGAGGAGCACCAGTGGCGATGGCAAGGCAAATGTATTTGGATGAGAAAAAAAAAAACAGTGTACACTTGCACTTCCATAGCAATATATTAATATATTCAATGCCTACATGTGACCCTGTGATGGATTGGCGATCTGTCCAGGGTGTATTCCTTCCTCTCGCCCAATGCATGCTGGGATAGGCTCCAACCCCCCCCCGCGACCCTGACCAGGAATAAGCGGTTTAGATAATGGATGGATGGATGGATGGATGCCTACATGTGTACACTATAATCATGTGGGGATATACGTGGACTTACAATGCGCTCTTCGTGCGAACAAAAAGGCCCCCCTCATCATATTTGCAACTGTCGTTCATCATGCGTGGGCCTTCAATGATGTTCAAACAAAGGTGAAGAGCTGTGATTTATGGTTCAATTTCAGTAAGTAGAGACAGCTTGTTGTTCTGTGCCGTAAGCAGGAGGCCTTTTTGAAATTCAAACTGAAGAGGTGTGTTGATTAATTGCGAGAACTGCGCCACTGTCCTCCAAGCGCTTCGTCGGCAGACCAGGAGTTCACCACCTCTTCGACGGCAGTGATCCAGTGTTTCAGTCAAGGGCTTGCCACAGAAAGCAGGGTGTAGCTATGTGAAAATATCATAGGTTTTATGATATATTCCTATGCATGTATATGAGCCAATCGTTTGTATACATATTTTTCAGTAAGCACCTTCTATGGTATTTTGTAAGATTACGTTGAAATATTGACATACTATAATCCTGCTAGTTTGGCCCAAGACCTAATCACTCTTTCTTTGCTCTGTCAGGCATCCGTTTCCTTATCAATCTTTCAGAGAATGGCTGAGTATGATTAATTGGTTGTTTGATACTGCGCAAAGTGCAGCCGTGCCTCGCAGTGACCTGTTGCAGCCGGTGCCTCATCGCGAGAAACGTGTGCTTTTTGGAGACCAGACTAGAGGATCGAGTTAGAACTGGAGTTATTCCTCCCCCAATAATTCCACTTGCATATGTGCTATCTCCATTTAAGACCTGGGGCCCTATCTTGGCGATCTTGGCGCTTAGTCTAAGCGCATGGCGCTAAGTCCATTTAGGGCGTGTCCAAGTCGACTTTTGCTATTTTAACGGCGTGTTTTTTGGGCGCTAAGCACGGCGCAAGGTGCAACTGGGCTGAACCTAGTCTCTTCATTAATTATAGGTGTGTCTTGGGCGTGACATGCAATAAACCAATCAAAATGTCATATCCCATTCCCTTTAAAAGCCTGCTTTTCCACCTTGGCGGATTGCTTATGATGGCGAAACAGACATGCTCGTGTGTGTTTAGTGCGATCAAGGAATCGGCTATATGGATCAGTAGTAGCAGCAGCAGCAGCAGTAGTAGTATTATGAGTTCCCGGTAATTCCTGACAGTGCTGTTTACGAAATATATGCTGTTAAATTTCGTTAAAAGCACCTGCAACAGCTGAGAATAAGCGACCAATTGCTTCCTTCTCACCTTAGAAAACGTCAAATTAGCCTGCTTGTTTAACGAATTTTGTTTGATTATGCAATGAACTCATGTTCAAGCTTCATCCGAAGTTCATTAGACTACCTGCATTCTAATTTTGATTAATAACATAACTAACGTTATTTTGCCTTAATGATGACACTAAATACAACAAATCTGTCAGGTTGGCAACCCATAGGTTCAGCATATTTTCCCTTGTTTTATAATGTCCTGCTTATGGAAATGTGACCAACCTGTTTAACTGGTAGCATAATACTTTAAAACTATTCACTTTCCCAGGAAGACCGTGAAAAGTGCGATGTACAGCAGGGGAAACAGACCTGCTCATGTAAAGCGAACATGCAGATAATGGAATTAAAATGAATTGTGTAACGTGCTGCAAATTTAGTTTCTAATTAAACGCTTAGTTCTCTTTAAAATCTTTTGTTCAAGTTATGGAATTACAGGTGAAATCAGCGGGGTTTTAATAAGCTGAGGGTATGGAAACCTTGTCACTGTAATTTAAAAAAAATATGAAGGACGAAGAATAGCTAAGGGTAGCCTACAATTCAGTTAACTTGATGACATTTATTTCCGTTTTTTAACCATAGTCTATCTAAAAAACATTATGCACAGCGAGTCCGCTGTAGCCTAGGCTATTTGAAAAACAATAAAAGCAATATTCACTGGACAAGGTTTTGAACTTTTTTCAGTCACAAACCATTCTATTTACTTACAGGCTGTATTCCTAGATAAACAGAGCTGTATTGTAATGACATCTGAAGCGCATTTTCAGAACGCAAATGTCAGTCTATTGCAGTACGCGAGTTTTCCATTGAATGACAATTCACGCATTAGGTGCAAATGACAATTCGCGCATTAGGCTTGATATAGGTGTTATCAGCTCTTTTTTAATGGATAGCCATTGTCCCGTACCATCGCACATCGCCTGGATGTTGATGGAGTGGGCTGAGAGCAATGTAATGTGGCATCATTTCCCTTCGCTGAGGGAAAGGTATGTGGACCTATGGAACCTTTTATTATTATGCATTTTTGATATAGCCTACACAATAATAATATTTCACATTGTGATCTAGATATTTTAGTCATGCTTGTGCACGCCCGTGTGTAACAGACAGGAGGGTATGCGCGTTGTGCACACGCCTATGTAGACGCACTTATATGCGCCGTTAAAATAACATGTAAACAACTGCGACATGACTGTAGACCAGGTTTGTAGTGGTTCTAGCGCAAGCGCTTTCTGCTGGCTCAAGATAGCAATACGCCTAAAAGAATCCTGGCCACTCCTCATCTTAAGACCAACACGCCCAGTTCACTTGTGATGGCGCAAGAATACATGCTAGTTTAAGGACGTAAGCGTTAGGCGTTATTATGGACCTAGCGCCGGGTGTAAGATAGCAAAGACACTTGCGTTTGGGTTAGCGCCGCTTTGCGCCGGGTGTAAGATAGGGCCCATTGTGTGTCAAATGGACCATTGTTTTCAAAATGTTATAATTTGTGTGGTGTCACATCAGTCAGTATGAATTAAGCAATTAAAAAAAGATAATTCCGAGTGAAATGTCTTTTGTTAAACCTTTCTAAGACGTGTGACAATGGAGGTAAGATCCTGCAGTGGATTACAAAAAAAATCTTGCAGAGTTCATAACAGCTTTTAGAAGCTTTTGCTCCAGCAGTAACTGTGAACTCACATTGGCTGATATAACGGTAGTGCATCCATATGGACTGATATAAAATAATCGGCAGCCATTTCCGAGGAGTCCCCATGGTATTAACTTAGTTTCCTGGGTCTGGAACACTAGAAGTATGTGCATCATTTATGGCCTGAGACTAGGCATTACAAACAAGTCATCCCCTATAAATACTTTCTGATTTTGATGGTGGCAGGAGAAGATGGAGGTTATAAAACCCACAACCCATTACCAACCGAAAAAACCATCTTCTCTGCATTCCAAACAACCTCCAAAGATTCCTTTGTGCACCAGAAACTCCTGGGAGAGCCGTAAGCTAGCCAACCACAGATCCATTACAAAATCCTAACCTGATAAACATTTGAAACCACTGGCACCAGGAAAAGTACTTCATAGCTCCAAATTGCCCATGAAGTCATCCCATAACAAAAGAGCGCCCTGTATAATGGCTCGATCGGGTCAAAGGTGAAGATGTGCATTATTTTGGTGGTAAAATGGCATTAGTGGGTTGGCATAACACAGCCACAGGAGAAATTCATTCTAGATGAGGAGTAACTGCATTAAGAAAATGCAACTAAATGGGTGTGGTATGAAACAAACACTGACTTCCTTAATGCTCTCCTGGGTTATGTTTCCTACCCATTGCATTTTTCTTTGAATCTATGGTTTGGAAAGTCAATTAACGTGTCTATTTGTTTAGTCGCGCAATATTGGATGGGTTTAATGCACTTTGAACTTATGCACTTATGAACCACAGCTTTGTTTGTCAATACTTAGAGTGCAGGGTGGTCCATTTATTTTATAAATGGAAGCTGGGAGTCAAAATTTGGCATCATTTCCTGTGTCCTAAAAGGCGACGTGGTACGCAGTTGAACATTTATTTAAAAAGACATTGGACCGATTAATCAATAACAAATGCTGGCCAAATGGTTAAGAAAACAAGCGAGAGAAAAAAAGAGAGAAAATAAAGCGGTAGTTAAAAAAACGGGGGGCGGGATAAGATTGTTTACGGACAAATTTGCTGCGGGAGACAGTGTCTTTGATTTTTGCTGGAGTTGGAATTATATTATCGATTTCAAAAGACTGCCTGACAATGCCTCTCTGCCATGGCCCTTGGAGAGAGCCCGGCACAGTGTGAGCGAGGGTCTGTCTGCAGAAATAGAAAGGCTCCCCAATCAATTCTGCAGGCACTGCTCTCTGGGAGCTGCGGGGGATCCTTCAGCAGCAACCTACAAGAGGGAGATAGTAATGGCCTGATACATTGGATAAATGGCATTTAGTGCTATGGAAACGACTGCAACCTGGCTACAGGTTACCTGCAAAAACAATGGCGAGTTTGTATTTACAGTCAACTCTTACACCTCGCTGTGTGAATTCTCCCCTCATCCCGTAACACGCTTCACAATATTGAAATACATCCTTTGTACCATTTTGTTTCACCGAACACAGAGCCTGTGTACGAGGAAAGCACCCCTCTGTGCAATGGTGTTGCTGCTGACTTGGAGCCCCGTGGTCAGGCCACTGCCTTGCTTCAGCAGCAAGGAATTCTGGGAACTTGTGGGTTGTTGGGTGCTCTGTTACTCTATATCCTGGCAGCACAGTCGTTCATGGCTAAGGATGATAGAGAAAAATGAGACTGCTTTGGGCTGTTGGGTCGGCACTGAAGTAAATGATGCAGCTCGCAGCTGACAGAAAATATTTAAGAGTTGTCTTCATTGCAGAAGGAAGGAGAGTATCAGTGCCCACACACTCCTCTCTGCCCATTTTCATAACTTCCTGTCGCCGTTTGATTTTGCGCTATGAAAAATAATAATATATTTCTTAAAGTATAGTTGCCTTTTATTTCTGTTATTGCAGTTTTTTGTTTGTTTTTTTTTTTTTTTTTTTTTACCAAAAAGCTTTTCCCAAACTGAAATAATAAAGATCCCTTCCTCTATTCCCTCAGATGTTGAATTATTAATACAATATTTATGAGGAAGCTGTCATGTAACGCATGTCTTTGTCAGAGTAATAGCACTTTTACCAGCACAGCACTGTCATTTTTATATTACATGTGGGAGCATTTCCAATGCAATTCACAGAGTGCGAATGCTATCAGATCATCATAAACTCTATGCAAGTTCTAAATGCAACAACTCTGCGTAGTAACCAATCTCAGTGAAGAAAAACACATAATGCCCATTACAAGCAGAGTTAATGGCTCTTAGCAGGCCTATTAATTAAATACACAGAGTGGCCTAACAATGGAACACTTACTTCTATACCCGCTCCACTCATCCTGCAGTATTTACGATCATTGAACGGATTCTCTCTCCAAGGGTTTTAATTGCTGCATTGTTTTTTTCCTATTGTAGTCCTTCATTCGGTGCATTTTACATGCAGGTCAGGTCTATGCCACTTGATTACTACACGTCAAAAGCCGTTGTCCCTCTGACACTTTAACTTATTTGGAGTCTGTTTGCGGAGATTCCTGAGTCAGACTTGAATACGTGCGAATATGAGGCCTATGCTCCACGCAGCCTTTTGAATCGCTCCTGGTAACATTGCATCAATGAATACAATTGTCGGAAAAGATTAGTTCAGAACTTATTCAGTAAAGTAGGATGGCAAATTAAATCCAAAAAGGCATAAAATCCTCACGCAAATGACACAACCTGGGACCCATAATAGTTTTGCACCAAAAACAAGATAAATGTTCATAAATGACTTTACTGACATTATATCTTCATTCATTATAGGTATGTTTAAAAGGTGTTAAATTAATGTTTCTCCAACATCAACAATGTGCATGCACATGGGTACTCTACACCAGGCCTTTGGGCCAGAAAATTCACCAGTTGTAATAGAGAGACAATGACGCAATAGCCCAATTAGAGTAGAGGATGATTAGATGACCAGGCTGGGAATTTAGCCCGGACGCTAATTCCCTACCCTTTGTAATCAGTGCCATGGGATATCACCTCAGTGAGTGGGGGCCATCCAAAGAAAGCACCTCCTACTGGACTGTGTCCCAAACATGCCTCTATGCCAGTAGGTTTTCGCTTGGTTCAAGAGCAAGAGTTGCTTTAATTAGTTCCAAAAACAACATGGTCCTCCAGAGAAATCTTACTTCTAACTAATGAAAACCCAACCCATCTGAACTTTGCCAGTCTGAAGCTACAAGGTTGTATGGCTGCAGGCTGAACGCTAATGCATTCAAAATAACTTCCATCGATTTGCTCTCTGTGATAGTCTTTACCTTAAGGCTTACCTACTGAGTCAACACTTGATAAACAAATGCATTACCATTTAGGATTTACAGAATTCATATTATTAACGTGGAGTATATGACATATTCTATCATCTTTTAAGGATGCAGTAACAGCAGGTAAAAATACAATGGGCAACTATTAATAAAGAAATACATGCCGACAAATACTACGATAAATGGACCCATTCATTGACAACTGATAGAACGATTGAAAGTTGTTGTGTGTCTGCTTTCGGAAGTGAACATTACAAGCAGTGCTGCCATTAGGTACTGTAAAGGTTTGCGTTGATATAGCCCACTTACATATGTTTACTATTTGATTCATGTGCATTGAAAGTTTAGAGAAGCCATTGATACAGATGACAATTTTTATTGGGTCACTAAAAACGTCCGCCGAGACTCACGGCTTAAGATAACCGATAACGTGACCTTGGTTTATTTCAAATTTGTGATGTCAGGTCTGAAACCTTAGAACAAAAGAAGAAGGCGTGAAACTAGTGAAATAAACTAGTGGTAAAGTGGTTCACCAGCAGTCTGTGTGACTCATATATCAAAGGGCATAATCACACCGGTTACCTTGAGGACGTTCAAAGCTTCAAGTCCTGACTCTACTCTCCGGTTTCACTATTGACATAATAAATCTGCAGGAATTTCCTCTTGCTATCTCTCATTCTTCTTCAGCAATATAAATGGCCTGAGTTATAGAAAGATAAGTCTTTAAGCAATCACAATAAGAGCGAAAGGCTATTTAAAACATATGTTGACACTGGCCACTTTGTTCAAATTTTATTTGCACATTTGTCTTCCCATATCAAATTTGCCCCCTAAACCCCTGAACTTCGGTGTAGTTTTGATTGCATTTATAACACACTCCCAAGCCAGGCACTTTCATCTGTAAGCTAAATTGACCCCTCCGAGGAGGATTTGCAGTGGGGTGAATTAGCAGAGGATTGGAACTTCATTTGTCCATATTTCTATTAAACTGCCAACAGTTTAATACAAAAATATGTTTCTACATGCTCAATACGCTAAGACAGTTACATGCAAGGCAGGGCATTGTGCACTGCGACCCAGCCTATGGCCTAACCAAAGTGGCGATTAATCTAAAAGAAAGCAAGCTATGGAATTGTTCCTGGCCCCTCCCTGGCTTTTTGGTGTGAGCTCTCAGTAGCCCTGTTCAATGTCTCGCCATGCGTGTCAAAAAGGTCTGCAGACGCTCACACCGGCCAAGGGGCTGGCTTCTGCCACCGCGGCCTTGGCACGGCTGAGCGGAAGCCGAGCCAAGATGCGAGGGTAACGGCGCGCTGTCATCTCTTTAACCCCGGGCCTGCTCCGCCTGACCGGCTGGCTTAATGCACATTACCCACAGAAAGACCTGCGATCGCGCTGTAAACGACCCCGTGCTTTATCATGGACCGCACTGCTCTACCTGACCACTGCAGTAATTGAATTAACCGCACTTTAAATGATTCGGGGGGACAAAAATGGCATCGATCCGACGGGTCAATAGACATTGCGGGGCCAGAGAATCAAACTGCGCGAGGCTGAAGGGGCACAGTATCGTTTAAACTTTGTATTTCTTTTTGTTATTTATTTATGTGCTTATTTGCTTCATATAATGAAAGGGGTTTGGTTGACTTAACTTTCCATGACATTTTAGAAGAACTGCTATTCCCTGGCAAGCTATAGGAAAGGGCTGTGCTGGTGGCATGCCTACCAGAGGTTAATAGAATGAACATGAGGGCAGGTTTCAGCACAGAATTAATTGATCATGTAGGCATCCCATATAAAGGCTCTGAGGATTTTGACTTTTTTCTGTGATTTTTTTCATGCTATGGTTGGCCTACAAAGAGCCACAAAAGCTCAATTTGTCATGGTTTTGCAGGTTGCCGTCTTGCCTCTGTGGATGTTTCCTTTCGGAGCCACGAGACGGTGCGCTTGCCGTGTTTTCCTGCTGGCTGACACTCATTAGTTTAATGTGTTTCAGGTGTTGGCTGCCTACTTAAGCCCTGCACTTTCCTTTTCCGGTGCTTTTGTGTCAAACTTGCCACGTTTAAGCCAGGTACAGGTATAGGTTTGGAAGACTCTTTGCATCTATTTTCTTTTAAAGAAACGCAGGAACTTATCTTAGCTTCGGAGTGTAGGTTTAGATCCTTTGCATCTTTCTTTCCTTTTCTTTCGCTCTGTTTGAAGTCTCTCCTTATTTGCCTATCTGTCCTCTCTGTTGCAGTTACCTTGTTTACCTTCTCACCTCATTATTTAGGCTCTTTTCTAGTTTATTGAGCCGGAGGTGTAACGTTCCGTTCCCATCCTGTCCGTTTTCCGTATTTTGCCCTTTCTCTCCGTGTCATGTTTGACTTCCATTGTCCGTGTTTTTCCCCCGTGCTGCAGACTGGGCGTGTTCCCTCCGTTTCTATCACTCCATTTCTCCACTCCTCCTTCCATTTCCGGCATGCATTCCTCACACTCCACTCTGTTCAATCATCCACGCATACATTTGCACGCTTTCCTAATTGATACCTATTACGCTCCCTATTTAACCCACCTGCTGTCTGCTATCCAGTGCCAGTTCGTTAATGTTGTTTCGTTTGTATCCTGGTCATGTTATTCCCTTGTCTAGTTAGCTTGCGCAGTTTGGTTTGGTATTTGGTGTTCGTTCACCCTGCTTAATCGTGCAAACCATTTTTCAACAGTTTGGTTCTGTCTCGGTGCTTAAGGCACACTGCCAACTGCTAATTATTTAGTCTGTCCTGTTTGGTGCGGTCCTACCTGCCGCGCCTTATCTGCCTTGTTAACCACTACTCTGTTGTTGTCTGCCAGTCTGCAGTTGTTCGCTATTCCCTGTTTGTGTTGCAGTACCCCCCGCTTCCCACCTGACGTTGTGCCCGCAGCGGGGCGTTCTGCTCCTCCATTCTACTGCTGTTCCTGCGTCCGGCCGTGGCAACCGCCAGTGTTATGGTTCCGGTTGCACCTACTGCTGTTTGCCCTGCTGCCTCAACCGGGCCAACCCGAGGTCCGCTGCACTGTCCTGCCCTGCCGTATCTGCCGCTACCCCCTTCCTCTGCATCAACTACCCGGTTGCCTGATACTAGTAACACCCCGGTTTCCCCTTCTCTAACTTCATGCATAACCATAACCGGCTTGTCTGTACTTTATGTCCTCCCTCGTTTCAGGAGACAAGTTCGAAGCATAATCTATTGGATGCCTAGTGCTCCCCCTATCTGTCCCGTCTGTCCCGTCTGTCCAGATCCGCCGAGTCCAGTTACGGTTTGGAACGATTCCTGAGCGACCCGCAAAGTCCAGTTCCGGCTTGGAACGACTCCCGGGTGATCCGTCTAGTCCAGTCCCGGTGTGAGATATTCCTGAGAGACCCGCACAGTCCAGTTCCGGTTTGGAACATTCCAGTTCCAGTCTTGTCCAGTTCCGGTTTGGAACAACCCAGTGTTCCAGTCTAGTCCAGTTCCGGTGTGACCCGATCCAGTTCCTGTCCAGTCCAGTTCCGGTTTGGAACATCGAGGGTTCCAGTACCAAGTCCAGTTCCGGTTTGGAACAACCCAGTGTTCCAGTCTAGTCCAGTTCCGGTGTGTCCCAATCCAGTTCCTGTTCAGTCCAGTTCCGGTTTGGAACATCCAGTGTTCCTGTCAAGTCCAGCTCCGGCTTGGAGCAAACTGAAGTCCCGGAGATTCTCTGGACTTACTTATTCTGTATATATTCTGTGTACAGCTTGGGACTGCCCCAAGCTCTAATAAACAACCTTTTCCTGTACCTCTGCCTCCTTGTCGTTGCACTTGGGTTCAGCCCGTATTCAGGTTCATGACAGGAGGATTTCTTAGTTTCTCGTTCTTTCCTTTCTGCTCGAGTCTTCTCTGGGTTGTTTTGCGTTGGCTATACGCCGGGGGTTATTTCCCCTTTTTGTGTTTATTTTCCCAGTTCCGTTCACGGATCTCTTTCCTTTCCTATTTTCTCAGCGAGTCTGCTCGACTCTTCTCCCTCTTGTCTGGGTTGTTTTGTGTTAGCTATATGCCGGGAGTTAATTCCCTTTTGTGTTTATTCACATCCCTTTTCTTGTGGTTATCCACGTTCCGTGGGTAACTTATTGATCCCCTCACAGTCGTCCCACAATTTAGCTGCGTTTGACTCCATTTAAAAATGTTTTTATATTTTACCTTTTAAAATGGTTTATAGCATCCAAAACTCCATGACTATATAATGGGTTTATGTTTTGATACAGTACCAGTCAAAAGCTTGGACACAGTTGAATGTATCTTTCATTATTTTAGAGACATTTTGATCTAAAGGCTTATGCGTAAATGCTTGAGATGCAATAGAGATTGTTTGGGATGAGTTGGACCGGAGAGTGAAGGAAAAGGAGTCAAGTGCTCAGCATATGTGGGAATTCCTTCAAGACTGTTGGAAAAGCATCCCAGGTGGCTACCTCATAATGTTGGTTGAGAGAATGCCAAGAGTGCAAAGCTGGTATAAAGGCAAAGGGTGGCTACTTTGAAGAATCTAAAATATAAGATACATTTTGATTTTTTTAACACTTTTGTGGTCACTGCATAATTACATTTATGTTATTTCATAGTTTTTATGTTTTTACTATTATCCTAAAAAAAATTGTGAAAATAAAGAAAACCCCTTCTATGAGTAGGTTTGTCCAAACTTTTGACTGGTACTGTATGTTTGAATGTGAGTAATTTATTTTTAATAATAGAAGTCCCTACAATGTGCTACGCAGAGCACATATGACTTATGATTGATGGGGCGTTGGTGTGGATGCACACCCACACACATTATGCATATGTTCATATGCACTAATTCCTTTTTTGCTTATAGAAACACATCTGATCAGATATTGAATGACTGACAGCCACTCAATATACTTTTATTTTTGTAAAAATCACTAATTAGTGTCCATATAATATTCAAATTCTAAAGGTTTTCTATGTACAGTATAATCAAAACCTCTTTTCAGAAATGTCAGATATGTACTTTCTGATATTTCTGGAAACTTGAATTCTATGTTTAGTTTTTTTTTGTGCTTCTATCAGCACATTATTAAGCTGTAATAAGCTTATAAAATATGAACTAAATTCTCTTTTTGAAGCATATTGGGGTGTACTCATCTGCTTTTGTTTGCTTTTCTCATTGTTCATTTTTGATCCAAATAGATGAGCGAGCGCATTAAATACACAAACCGCATTATTCAGCTGCTTCTTCACACAGTGTATTAAACCAACAGCCTGTGCAAGCGGGGTTTTCATTGAACCTAACGAACGTCCATTATTCACCGGGTGAAATAAGTCTACGCAAATGAACTGTAGCGCTGCAGACCGCGCCATCATGAGATCCCAGGTTTGCTTCTTTGGGAGACACGCCGTTCCCTGCAACCTGGCAATAAGAGCTCGGTCGCTAATAGCACTCATGAAAACCACATCAAAGACGCATTTTAAGAGATGGTGACAAGTGATCCCTTTGATCCCTCAAGGCTTTTGAAGCTGCTTTTTTTTTTAAATAAAAAAAATAAAAAAAACATTGGAAAGTCACAGTCAGACACCTTGGATATTTCATAGAGATTTTTTCGAAATGGTGCTGACGTGCGGCTCCTTACTAGGAGAGGCTGGGGCTGTTTAATATCTCAGTAGTGCCCAGGTGATGTACTCGGAGAATGCTGCTCTGTGACACCTGCAGACGTGTTTTTTTTCTGCAAACTCAGCACCCTGTTGCCTGAGTCTGTCACTCACCGTCCTTCCTGACCAACGTCTGGCCTAGCTGGCAGTAAATATTTCAGAAAGAGATTTGAACCTGGCCTCTCACTTCCCAATAAGGCCATTAGTGTAATTGGCTCTCAAACTGTCCGTACAGTGCCAATTTGTTTATGCCCCCCCCCCCCCCCACACACATTGAACTTCTGTCTGTTCCCTTTGTAACGTTCCCTTTGTAAAGAGACACTTATTGAATGAGTAACTTAAGTTTGTGTATGCGGCAACATAGCAGCTGTCCGCATTTGCTTTCGTTCAACGAGCATGTTTGTATGTGGTCTAGGACTAGGTTATCGGTATATTATCATGTTCTGGCGAGCGACAAAAAACAGACAGTAATTGTTGAGAAATTACAACGTGCAGGAGTTTTTTTTATACCTTCTGGTGCTTTATATCTTCAGCTACGACATAATTGTGTGTGTACATGTATTTATTAATAGGGAATAAATGGATGCAATTTGCCAATGAAGACCAGAATGTGCTCTGTGGATCTGAATATATATTGCTCTTTATATTATCCTTTAATGTACCATATGGCAAAGCCACGTTGTTATTTTTTCTTACTCTCTTTACGGGCCTTCCAGCTTGAGCACCATCTCTTTTCCACCAAGCACCGATTTGAGCAGACTGTAGACCTGGAACCTTCCAGTGTATTGTTCCGTCCAAATGATTAGTCTATATTAATCTCAACTTGACGACCACTAATATAAAATGCATAAGTTCTGTATATGGAAGATAAGCAGCCAACCCTGCAGCATACATTACAGTTAAAAATGTTTAATACATAATTGATAACCACAGTATACATCATTAAATATATTGTTGATGGTTAATCAATATTAATAAATGTTAATATAATGAGTCAAGAAAAACACCTTTGGCCCGATTGGGAACACATAAGGTTATAATACTCTGTTATAAATGTTTATTATGCGTTAATACCTGCATCATATTGTAATGTGATATTGATAAGCTTGATACATGAATGTTATATGCTAGTATCCATAAGGCTTATTGTGTGAAACACAATAATGTATAATGTATCATTTAAATTGGATTGATTATACGTTGAGTGACTGAATTATTTTCTTTTCACCTTGCCGAATACCAACTCAAATAGTTTCTTTGTGTTTTTTATTTTCTCATGGGGAAGATGAAAGCCTCTGATCCCGAACAGACAGGAGGGTAATGGCTCGTTTGAGTTTAATGAAAGCTGAGCTGAAATATACCTTAGCATTGCGCTGTGAAGTTTAAGTGTACGTTTATGTCCATAACCGTTTCTCAAACTTGTTTAAAGTGACAAGCGTCTGTATTGCTCCATAACTGTCGAGCATGTGTAAAAGATCGTAAACATACTCAATAATTATGGAACAATGCGGATCCTTTAGCAGCCGAGACGTGCGGGCGTGGCTCAAACTGAAACGCATCATTTAAAAAGTAGGCAGTTTAATGCACCCGATCCTGTGTTGGGCCTGGTCAAGAACACAGTGTTCAGTGTGACTCCCAACTATGTTACCTGACTAATCACATTGATTATCCCATTGCTGGGATAAGTATATCATTGAATTGTGGGAAAGGAGAGGCCATCTGAGGAGGTACAGGTGACCAAACATAGGCCACTGGAAATTGGTTGTGCACAGTTGCGATTTGGATTATGGCTTTGGACTGTAATGGGTTTTCATGTCATGCCCCTTCTTGGTTGTTTGTAATTAGATTTTTTTATTTTGAAATTTTTTTTTCATACTTCCCAAACTCTCACGTCAGGTGCAGGATTTGTTATTTCGCTCAAAATTGTGCGAGTCATCTGGAGCACTAGTGAGATTAATGAGGATTGTCAAATACATAATTGGGAATCTATGCTTATCGAACTAGGGAGTGGCTGAAAATAAAAATAAAAAATAATAAATACAGATGTAAAGCTACAGTGAACATGTATGAATGAAACGGAAGTCAAGTATGCACACCTGAATAAATGAGCTTGCAGCGATGCACACCTTGTTCCTGAGGTAAGGCTGATAATAAGGCTTCTCAAGTAGCCGTCTCCGAGTGACTAGCACAGCCTATAATTGACTACCCTTCCTGGGAAATAGTGAGGTAGTTAACTGAAGATTTGTAAGGTGGTTTTAATGGGTGTTTGGTCGAGGGTCTTTGGGACTAGCATGTAGACTTCCTTTGTACACAGCAGTGAATATTGCTCAGTTTTCTCATTGATTGATTGTCTCTCTTTATTGGAAAGAGCACAAATGTTTTAACAGAGATCCCTATGCTTTGTAAAAAGATGGAGGTGGCATTGCCAGAGCTCTTTAACCTCCCCATAAACACAAATCAGGAGGCTGCAGGTGTTGCTAAAACGCGCACTGATTACTCTCAATGTTCCATTGAGAAAAAAAAATTGTTGAAGCAATACATTTTCAGATATTTAGGTCTAATGTATTGCTTTTTCATAATTTCTGTGGTGCCATGAAAGTCCACGTGTCCAAAAATGAGTCGGTGACTGTAAAAATAGCATTTATTTGTGCATGGGCTATGTGTGGGAGTTGTTTGTTGATTGACTGTAAAAAAAAACACATTAACACATTTTCAAGTAGAACCCATTAATTTAATATGCTTTTGAAAGTGAAAACCCGCACATGGGGTCTCATGGGGTTTCTTTCTCATTAAATAATTGCAATAATTTTTTTTAATTTTAGCGCCATTTCTCTATTTTAGTTTTTCATAGCATACATAATTACTAATGTTTATTAGTATTATGTCAACCACCATGGAAACAGATGCCCCATTATCCTTACCAAAAGCAAATATATTAACATTTATGAATCCCAATTCTGTTAAGAAATAAATACACAAGTGGGCTTTGTCAAAACAACACATTACCATGTTTATTGACAAGTACAACCCCATGCTAAATTCATGCTAGTTTCTACTTGCAAATCCGATACTGGCACCATTCTATAAATCTGTCAACATTGAGATTGATGGTCATTTCTACTCAGTTCATGTCAGTCCAGTTTATTTAGATACACAGCATGCATCACTCTGCTTTGTACACAACAAGACCTGCTGTGTAAAACCAACATACAGAGTACCTTTAACTGTGATAGATTATGTCCTTTCCCTGTTATACACATTTAACCACTGATAGAGTAAAGCAATTTTTTGATGTTTTAACATTTTAAGTTCATCCCCGAGCAAGCTCATTTCTAGTCAGTGACTGGAAGAAAGGACTTTAGAAGTAACTGTGTCAGTCAATGAGCCCCAGTGATTGGCAACCTCAGCAGTGAGTGGCCAACCACTGCCCATATGGCTATCCATTGATTGCTGTACCAGTACTTCCTTAGTTGTTTTACTGTAAACCATTAGTAATAAAATATAACACAATAGTATTGCTTCACAATCAAAAAGGGAGTATAACCTTATTTGATATCAATCCAAAGTGCCAACAGATGCCCTTTAATAACTAACTTTAAAGAGCTGGGGCTGAATTATCTATGCTGTAAGTGAAATGTGAACCTCCGCTTCCTACACTGCTCTGATTCAAAAGCATCAGCGCTATTAGATTGGCAAAGGCCCACATGAAATGTACAAAGTGTTTTTTTTTTTTCATTTTCTGGTACCAGCATTGATCTTTGGGAGAAAGTTTTATTTATTTTACAAAGTTATCTGGGTAAACTAGTACAATGATTGGTTATACAAACATTGCTCTAATTGGATGCTTATTAACAGAGACAAAACATACCGAATCTACATGAAGTGACATGTAAAGTGATGATAAAATGTATAAAGTTCTCAGTTGAAGTTCACTTTTAAGTTTGAAAATAATTAAACATTTTATTATGGGTGTGGAGTGGTGGTTCTTTTTTTCTTTAATGGCGAATCCGGAAAGAGACACTTATGCTATTTGATGAGAGTTCCTGCTTAGCTTATTTTGGTTGTGGCTAATGACCACATTGCAAATCCACCCACATGCATATTTGGAAGAGCTCTCTTCAAAGTACTTTGAAAGCAGGACCTGGTATTTCTAAAATAGCTTGTGTTGTTGTCAAAAGTACCCATTTCCACTCTGTTCCTGCTGAGGAATGGTTTGTGTTGCTGAATTTGTTGGATTTATTGGCAAGTAATTAGAAACTCATTCATGTTAGAACCTTGATTTAAATCTATATGCACTGAACAAGAAAAAAAAAACATTTGGTTTCATGTGACTGTGTAGAAGTTATTCAAATTAAATATATCAGTGATTTCATACACATCACATCAGAAAGACAAAACCATCCTAAATGTATGGTCTCACAGAGGATATTTATTCATTATATAAATAAACTATATATTTATATTTGAATGACTTGTCTGCTCTTTCACACACATTTTTTTTGCCCTTACAACATAATATAAATATATTCTACTATTCAAAATGTGTTGAATTACATTGGCTATTAGTGGTATTTATTAATATTCTGAGTTTAAATGTTACATGAATGAAACTCATGAGAAAGTTGTTCTCTGAGATGTGTAGATCTTCTGAATGTTATGATTCTCCGGTGCTATTCTAAAATAAATATTACTGGAGACTGAAGGTGGAAACTGCAATGTGATCTATGGTACACCATGAACAGTGCAATTATAGACAGAACAAGTAGTACGCTTGCTAGCTGTGTGTTAATTCTTTCCAAAATGACAACAAACAATAACCAAACAAACTGTGATTCCAGTGTCTCCTCTAGGAAACTCCCAGTTGGAGCGAAGAGATCAATTAATCTAAATACAATGCCTGTGATTCACCGTTAGAAAGTATTTTTCCCATTGAACATCAAGCATTCAAAGACAAAACAGCACAGGAAAGTCCACCCAGATTTTCAGGGAATGGGAGGAGAACCATTGATCGGTAGTCCTACCCTCATTGCTATTACCCACCAGGGGCAATTGCCTCATGGCCTGCCTCCTCCTTGGCTCTCAGCGCTGACACAGCCTCTTAGGAGCAGGCCTCTCCATTAGAACCCATGCCCACCTCCCCTCTGGAGTCATCTGTCACCCCAACTGGGAGTCCAGAGAGATACTGGAGATTGTTAAAAGGTTCTTATGGTTAGTTAAAATAACATGTACTCTCCTTGCAGATGAAGAAAAAAATCTATTCTTTTGGGTACCCTAAAATGGATTCCTGACATTGATGAATAGGCTGACTGTAAGGGCGTGGCGCTGTGTTGTCTACTCAAAGATCATTATTTATGCAGGACATTAAGATGACCCACCCACCCCATCCCACTAAGCCCCCCCCCACCCCCCCCCCCCCCGAACACACTTCATCCCACCCAATCCCGTAACTTTAAAACTGAGTACACTCTAAGACACTTAATTTGCCAAAATCTCCATTTAAATTATGTAAACTTTTAAGCACATTCTAATTGTGTGAGATTGTAATCTCTTATGTAAAATGCTGGCAGAGGGGGTGTTTGCTCTAAGAATAGCTCCACTGAATTGTGTGCTGTCCTTGGGATTTAGTGGACTCAAATAATAAATAAGAAAGCTGAATCGCTCACTGAGACAGCAGTACCTGTCGTCTGTCAAAAAGGAATCACCGCAGGAGCTCCAGATGCCAGCCAAGGGTGAGACAATCAGTACTGGATACAGTACTGATGAATCACATTCCCTCGACCTCTGACTCATGAGTTATGTAACGTACACTGTTCCATTGCAAATTAGCTGTTTATCAGATGGCTTCTGCTGCAATCTAATTTTATCCTTTTTTCACTTCCGCCATAAAGTATGAGATATATATTTTATATTGCTATCCATATGATAACAGTGAAAGTAATAATGCGTACTTCTACACATTATTCAGTGAGCTATGGTACGGTGATATTCATAGCACCATGCTTAATGGAATCTTAAAGTTAAGCGTAAGCAAGTATTTGATTATTTAGGCAATACATACAGCTGTCAGTTTCCTATTACCAAAATGAGAAAATCGCTTTTTTGTACATCGTCGTTTGCTGCGCACCGGTGACTGCATTCACAGAGAGGTGTTTGAAATGCACAGGAAATGTCACACCCTACTTCCATCTGACCATGTAAAAAAATGTAAGAGAAGATTATTGCATTATTGCATTATTAGCAGTTAGGACCCCAGTGTTTAGCATGCTGAAGCTAAAACACATTGAAGTCATTTCTGACAATCTGGAGAATTCCAAACCAAAAATCGTAATGGTATAAATAATAATCATAACTGTCATGCTATTTTCTGAATTGCTTCTCAGGTATACTACTGTACTGCATATTTAAAGAAATGGCACAAAAAAAAAAAAAAAAAACTGTGTTTTGTTTGCCTGTACACTGCTGCCACTTATTGTTTATTTAATTTAATTTATCTGAAAAATCCCTAAATGAATGTGATTTAAATGCTAAATTATTACTTTCAATTTAATTTATTTTGTATTTATTTTCGCAAAGACGCTGTACAGAGAAACAGATGGGTAAAAGGCCTGAACCCCCGAACAGCTAACGAGGTGGGGAGAAAAAACTCCCCAATGGGCAGTAATCTCGGAAGGAACCTGCCTAGAGAGGGGGGGCCCATCCTTCGCTGGCCGGCCCGGTTTAAACTAAAGGTAGAATGGATGGTAACAGAATGTAATGAGGGATCTAACACAGTAAATGATCAAGTGGGTTGAATATTTTACAGTTTGAGATAGTACTCAGGGTGAGGGGCCGGGCTGGAGTAGTCCGCAGCTCAGTGTGAGGGGCAGGGCTGGAGTAGTCCGCAGCTCAGTGTGAGGGGCAGGGCTGGAGTAGTCCGCAGCTCAGTGTGAGGGGCAGGGCTGGAGTAGTCCGCAGCTCAGTGTGAGGGGCAAGGCTGGAGTAGTCCGCAGCTCAGTGTGAGGGGCAGGGCTGGAGTAGTCCGCAGCTCAGTGTGAGGGGCAGGGCTGGAGTAGTCCGCAGCTCAGTGTGAGGGGCAGGGCTGGAGTAGTCCGCAGCTCAGTGTGAGGTGCGGGGCAGAAGCCCCAAGGAAAAGAAACAAGACAGGGTTAGGCACTTATAAAATTTCACACACATATCCGCACCCATTAGATATTAGCTAAATATCCTCCCATCTTTTCATCCTACTATTCTCAGAAACACTGAGCTCCTTCATTGTAGCCTACGATAATGGAAAAACGCTTAGGGGGTTATTCTCAAGGGTAATTTACTATTGACTATGGTTTTAAGGTCGATGCAAAAGGCAGAAAAAAATATATATGAGTTTACCGTTTGTATTGTAATTAGAAATTTTCATATTTGAGCGATAGGACACGTCCGAGTTATTGTCTGTGAGCTAAACTCATCATTACTAGCAGGCTAACTGAAAAAGTAACTTTTTTGTCACAGTTCTCAATAACAAAATTGCTGTGTTCTGAACAAGAAAATTCAATGCTGTGGTGTGTAATTATTATACATACAAAAAACCGCAGGTTAAGTAACGTTGAAAAAAAAAACTGATTAATTAATCAAATAGCAACAATTTTATTACCAATTAAGCATTTCAGCATTGCCTGACAGCTCTACTCAAAACCATTCCAAATGTTATATATCATTTGTGTGCTAGTCTGCATAATAGACAAAGTATTAGGAATAATGGATGTAATGTAATTCTCATTAATAGAACTAGACACCACCACTTATGACCCAATGACATGTGCAGAAGAGTCAACTAAAACCCTCTGAAAATGATTTTGGAGTGTGTGTGTTTTTTTCCCTAATCACCTTTCAAGGGTCTCAACGTAGTTTGGTGTGCACAGATTGAGCCACAAGGGAACAATCTACGCCCTTTGTGATAAAACCCTGGGGATCTGTGACAACAGAGAGTCTGGACTTTAGGAAAACAACTCATTTGAAAGGCACTGTCTCCAACAACATACAAGCACAGTTTCCTATTTGGCGCGTTATGATTTGCAGGCCGTTCTTACACTAATGACGGGCCTGTGTTTGTGCCGCTGTCATCATAGCATTCTGAAAATAGCAACTACTCTGCACTCAGATTGGACATTTTCAAGGCTGCTTTGTTGTTATTCAGGGATACCCTGCAGATTAAAAATTAAGGTGTGTAGGGGCTGAAAGAGATCCTCACACCAGCACTATCACAGAAACTTCTGTCCAAACTATGTAAGTGAATGAATATACCCCACAAGTGAAATTGTTCACCTATTACTAATATATTAGGTATCAATATGTGATATTAGGCATCAATCACTAACATGGACCAGTTATGATTTGGTTAAGTTTTATTTTCTTGTATGTTATAGACAGGTCCTTTGGTAAAGCACCTACCCCTATCATTTAGGGTGTCTGAATTTGAAGCTTTGAACAAGGCTGAACGTTTTTCAGAAGTGATTCAACCTCTTCACGCGCGTAAAAAAACATCACGGGGCAGAATCTGACATAGAACGGGGAGCCCTACGCAAACCGTGGGCTGTTAAGTGGGAGGGCTTTCATTTATTTATTTCGTTATCTGTTTATTTATATATTTCTTTTAACTTTTATTTTAACTGAAATTTGGAAGATGATTATGGGATGTCTTCCCAAGACTGTTCAGTCTGGTGTGCCTCTTGCCAGGGCTTTGTTGCTGTCAGCGATGGTGCCCACTCGTTCCTCAGACACACCATCTGACTCAGATGCATGCAGCTCTGTGGTGTGCTATTCTGACACCGTATTTGAATTATAATGAAAGGCTTTTATAGCTCCAGGGTGAATACTGTTCCTACACTATAAAGCTGAGTAAATGCCTCACAGACAGATTCTTTTTTTTATATAAGGTTTTGTGCTGCTCACGCATAGAGACATAGCTGTTCTTATACCCCTCCTTGCGCCTCCCATAATGCTTGAGTTTTGTTTCCCTTGGCGCTGTCAGAGAATGACACTTTTGGCTCGCTAAATTAAGTTGGAATAATGTGATGATTACAGTAGTCAAGTTGCAGTTGGATGAAATAACAGAAAATAACAAAACTTGCAAAGTCTATTCAAAAAGTGAATTAAAAATTAAATATTTTACACACCCACACGCGCGCATGCCCACGCCCACGCGCGCACGCACACACACACACACACACACACACACACACACACACACACACACACACACACACACACACACACACACACACACACACACAATACATCTTCAGTCTTAAGTGATGTATTTTTTAACTTTCAATTCTTTTCTTGCACATTTGCCATGGTATATTAATTTAGCAAGATGTATGCACAGTTATGTTTCCTCAAAAGAGTCACATCATTACGTAATTTAAAGCTGATACAAAAGGACTTAAGGCTAAACAAGAATGAAGGTAAACACAGGACTTCCTTTTAACTGCAATGGAAATGCACCAGTGTGACGGGAGCATCGTTTTTCTCCATTGTGGCTAACATCACCTCATTTTGCTTCCCATTTTTCACAACTTGGTACAAACGTAGCAAAGACATACAAGTCTATTCATTCATTTCTTCTAAAAGAGGGACAACATCAGATTCTGTTAGAGGCCTGTCAGGAACACAAATATAACTGTCATTTTAAATGTGTTATACTTTTATATGTTGCCATTGTTTTCTCGTCTCCATAGAGCATTATATAAATCTCTCCTGTAGTCAATATAGTATAATTGCAGTATTGTATGACCCATAAAGACCTATAAATCTGAACATTTCCTCAGTAAAATTGACCATATAAACAATTATGAAGATGGAGTTTGGATGTGTCACATTTTATTAAGAAAGGTTTGGCAGTGGATGACATCTTCTGAATGCAGTGGAAGAGTTTACAGAAATGACTGGAGGAATTATATTTTTATATATCAGTGGAATACTAATGCAGGAACAAAATGAGAGAGATTGAGCGACAGAGACAGAGACAGAGAGAGAGAGAGAGAGCCAAAAAAAAAATGAAATAATCATTATAAAATCAGCTCAAACAGTCATTCCCAAGCAGTTTTCTGACTCCTTAAAAAAGTATTGGAGCATTCAGCCAGAGTGACCCGACTCATTTGCGGAGCATATTTTAGACATAGCTCTGCAGAGCCAATAGGGAAGACTCCTCCTCCACTCATAAAACAGGATAAGACCCAATTAATCGGGTGCACAGCCTTACCCAGATCTCGTTTTGAGATTACACTTGATTAAAAAAAATAAATAAATGAGAGTCACAAAATCCAATAACACGTAAATCTCACAAGTGGCTAAAAGATGATTTTAATGTAATCTTCCAAACTTGACTCTCTTGATCAGCTTGTTATATGGGCTGTGAAGGCAAAGTCAGTGTCTCAGCCAGCCATCCAGAGATGGTGATGGGGATAGGTGGGCGGATGGATTGCGTGGGGAGGCGGGGGTGACATATCCAATGCTTTTTGATGGGTTCAACAATAACAACGTTTTTATTTGCTATTTATAATATAAGGATAAGCCAGAAAAAAAGAGCTTTGGAGTGAGCATGTGCTCACTGTCTTGACCTCTGACTAGAAGGCAAAAAAGCCTATTTTGAAAATAATTCCGTTTGCCTTTATTTTATCCAAGATGTTAGTATTTTCTTCATCACTATATGTATTTATGGGGTTTGTTGGGTTGGGTATACACTCAAATACTACATTTTCCAAAAAAAACACACATAAAAAATTATTTTCTCAAAAAACATCTTGCAGAAATATTGTATGGCAGCTGTATGAGACAAGGCCAATGGACTGGGAAACTGACCTGATCTTGGCATGAAAGTACAAGGATATTCCAGGTTATTAAAAGGTCATTTGTTAATATCAGGCACAAAACAACATTGCATTTTCATTGTCCTAGAATCTGAAGGCCATAAATTAGTCAAAATATCGAATGATTCTGAGTCTCAGTCATATTTCCCTCACGTCTACCTAAAATATGCATTGCTGCTAATTAATACCATAGCACAATAAGGGAACCAAGCAAGCCATGACTTCCTTACAGCAGATATAATTTTGTGCTGGCTTTAATCATAGATTATTGTTTGTATTTGCTTCCAATTTCCTTTGACCGATAATTCCCTGGCTGTGCATAGAGGGAACACAGAGGCTAAAATGCTCCTCATTAAGAGGCTGTAGTGGGAATCTCAGTTGCCAAGACATAGGACAACAAGTTGCAATTTTCTTTCAAGGCACTTCGGAGGCTTAGTCCTATAAATCAAATTGAAGTATGAAATGGACGAGGCGTCTGCATGAACTACCGAGCGTTGAGTCTTGTTCAAGCGCGGAGACGTGGCGACACATTATTGGAAGCCATAAGAGGTGTGAGACGCTAATTCAGGTTTTTTGAAGTCGCATAATGCACGTACAAGAATGTCCGTGCTTGTTCGGCAAATGGACTGCAGTGTATACGCTGTAGTGTACTTTTTAAAAAAATGGTATCACCTCACCAAAATGATTTTCAGAAGAAATGTATTTTATTTTTGGGAAAAGTTAATAATTAATGAGAACGAAAAATTCTGATTCTGTAATGGTTAATGAAAAATTCATGATTTCCTAATGCAATGTCGTTTTTTTTTTTCTTTTTACAGCATGTGGTTCTATGTTTTCCCCCCATCAGGAACTAAAGAAGACTGGACTTTTGGGAGGAGAGGTCATGCATCTGAACTAAACTCTGCAAGAAATGCTGAAGAGTTTCTGAAGGGGGAATCTCATTAGCTTAGTGTCCTTATGACTGAATGGCTTGAATATGAGCAACACTGACACTTTGATTTTCATTGGTAATTACAACTTATCATATTTCTTTTCATATAAATGACATTTCTAAATAACTAAAGCTGAGCATACGGTCTGGTTACACTGTTGTTGTTTTCTTTTATTAATTTTTTTACTATTTCTCCGGTGGACTAGCTTGTCCAGTGAGACTTGGAAAACTTTAATATTTTTAATATATGAACTGTCCGTATCAGCTACTTTGCCACACAGTGTGCAGCCTATGGCAAGTGTGTTCAGCTTAGGTCAGCTCATAGGCTCTGATGAGTTATAAATGCACTGTACTTGCCAATGCTCGGCAGGGCCTCGTCACTTTTTTTGGTTACTCACTTAGTATTGATCAGAGCTATTCTCCGGCTTATACGTTCAATTCCATGCCCAGTCGTTTCCTGAGGTATCCAAAACAGAACCCCTTACTGCGGGAAATGAGTTATCTTTTCGGAGCATTGAGGGCAAAAGTCTGCGGCATTGCACTTTGCAAATGTACAGAAGGTTCGCAAAAATGGACGAGCGAACTGAACAGCCGGTATAGGGTGCACTAGGATTGTACGGCAGTAGCCCTGCGGCGGTCGTTCTTGTGTTTGTTACCCCTGAGCTCATAATGAATGAATGCCTGTTAATACCTGTTTTATTAGATATAACTTCCATGTTTTATTGGACTAGTATCATTGTCCTTGTTCATGCAACACCGGTGATATAAAAATCTAACTTGCTTGTGCTCCCCTGGATGACTGCAGCTGTGTTTCCCTAGAGTAGACAATAGTTCTTCCTCCTCTTATTGCGAACTAAGCATTGTTCTTGGGCGGGCACTGCAGCGCCGACAAGCCAATAGCACCTTTTGACTTTATAATGTCACTTGCAAATGTGCAAATTGTGTTTCTCGAGGTATCCTCGGTAAGGTGTTTTTCCTTCTCAACAGCTTTGGCCGTTTTTGAGTGACACTTGCCCTCTTCTGATTTGGCTTTCAGCAGACTTAAGAAGTATACTGGAGATTCTCACATTGAACCCCAAGCTTCCTATGAGCTGTATGTTTTCTCTTTCTCAGTATAGCTATATATTTTCTCATTGACCATCAGACCATCGTGTAAAAACTAACAGACACAAAACAACGCTAAGATATGGACACTGCTACATTTTAAAGCCAGATTTCTAAAGCAATACTGCAGATAAAACCCTACAATACTAAACCCTGGAGATCACCAGACAATTCACAGCTGTAAAAGTGATTGAGCTACAACTTTGATCTCTCTCTTGTGCAGGGAGAGAACGCATTCTCTTTCTCACGTTGAATGTCTGTAAAACATGTAGGCTACTGTGCAGAAGTTGAAGACCCTGGTGCTAAAAGTACTGTAGTCACATTTTTCAAGTTGAGCATAGAAACATGTTCTATTTGTTTATCTAAGTCCGCCCTATAAATATTGTTAACAGAAAAGGTGCCTAAGCAATGCATAAAAACAGCTAAACTTTTAATGGCTGATTTTATGGATCAATGATATTTTCAGATTTGATTTTCTCAAAATAGACTTCAGTACTTTTAGCACCAGGGTCTTCAGTTATACTCCTAATCTCACTCTGGGAACATAGTGGCAACAAGTCTTATAAAAGGAGGATCTTGCATGGGGGATTATTCCGGATTAATTGTGGTGCTTTGCTGTACTTTAGGGATTTAGCATGCATTCTTCAAATCTCCCCTCATATGCCCCTTCACAATTGGCTGGCTTTAAACTCAATGTAACAGAGTGTGAGTTCCTAGGACTTCTGGATAAAATGTATTTCAGTCAGGCCACTGTTGTTCAAATAACTTTATTGACATTATGAAACAATACATTTTAGGTTTGGCGGTATGGTTCTGTTCACCAAGCCCTCCCGCCTATCCACGCGAGCAAGCATGGGTATGGCGGCGAGGGCAGCTGCACAACCCCCATTAGGGTTACGCTAGAACAGAACCGCAGCACTGAGAATGGTTTTTTACAGATTCCATTCAGTCAGTTATATATATATATATAAATGCCACTTTTAAGTGACATTATCACAACAATTTACAAGGAACCGGGCCTGAAACCCCGTAGAGCATGCCTAAGGCGACAGTGGCAAGGAAAAACTCCCTGCTGTTAGCAGGAAGAAACCTTGGGCAGAACCTGACTCTGAGGGGGAAGTCCATCCGCCGCTGACTGGCACCGGTTACTAAATGTTGATTACAGAATAGAAATTTGTAGACCGAACATATGAAAATGTCAATGTATAAGGAGCCGGTGAGGAAGACTGATTGAAGCCCGGCAGGTGCATCATAGCTGGGTACATGCATGGAGCTGGAGCTGACCGTCTGCTTCTGGAGAACGATGTTTGTTGATCTATAGCTACCGCTCCGGCGGATGCCGAAGCGGGAAGGAGAGAGGAAAATAAATCAGTAGGCACTCGAAAAATGTTAGTGATTCATGCAGGAGTGATATAGGCTAGGTGTATGTGCACAATGGGAGATGGAGCTGGGGTGGAGGGGGGGGGGGGTTGTGTGCAGCGGGTGTGCTGACAGGGGATCCACCATGGTAGGGCGAGGCGGTTAAATAGACCGCCTTGTTATGTGAATGGACTGATGGGTGAAACGTCACTACTCAGCTGAGCTGTCAGCTGATTAACTATGGCCGGGTTTCACTCTCGTGACCTGCCTGAACTGACGCTATGCTCGATTTATTGTATTGTTCTGACCTGTAATGGCCTGAGGCATCCATAAGGGGGTGCAGGGGCGGAGTCCTGAGGGATAGAGGGCAACTCCTGATCCGTCACCGTCACGCCCTCTGACGCACCAGCACATGTGAAGCCCAGCGCAAAGAAACAAGAGGCTTGAGTGAGATTCAAAACGGACGAATGGCTCTGAAGCAACTTAATGTCCATGAACAGCGGAACAGTCGCTGCTTATGGCCCGGCCATTACGTGGACAATCATGATGCATGAGGGACAGGTCATCCTAATTGTTCCCTCTGTCTGTGCCTATAGCTGTATACTGTATATTTATGGTCCAGCTGTGACTGGTTCGGGAGTTCTTGCCTTTCCTACTCCATTCACCTGCGTTGAGCGTTTTTTTCAACAAGAGGGATGGGGGCATTATTTGCACCTTACCAGGTTTCTATCAGCTCCGAGGGACACGGTAGAAAAGGAATGCTTTCTCCGCCCACTTTATCTCTTCTTAATGATTTATTTTACCCTTGAAGGTTGAGAGAGCACTCTGCATCCCGTATTGGGTTTTAATGACACAAACGCACACGGGAGCGCATGCTGCAGCCTCTGTGTCTAACCATTGTCTGTACCTCACTGAGAGAGAGAGAGAGAGAGAGAGAGACACTAAAAGACCAGCATTCCCCTCTCCACCTCAAAGCCTTTCTAATGATCACTCCCATCTCTCTGGTGCCCTAATAAGAGAGCCCTTCCCTCTCTCTTCCCTCAGCCGCAACTTTGATTCTAATTGCTAACCCACTCTGGTCCTTCTCTTCCCAAACTCACGAAGAGTCTCCTCGGCTGTCCCGATCACCCCTCTCTACGTCTCTGTCGGCCGCTCGGGGAGAGAGGGCTGGAAAGCGACTCTTTTTAAGGAATCAAACTCAACCGGCCTGCCTTGAGGTTTTTTTTTTTTTTTCTCTTCAATGCGCCCCTTCGCAAATCCTCAGGAGGAGAGAGAGAACAAATGGAGTCAGACTTCTTCATTTTCCAGAGGTCTTGTAAGCGTTCCCGCGTCTGCGGCGAAAGGACTCAGGATGTGACCCTGCGGCGGCGGCTCTCTCCGACCGCTGGCCCGGTGCAGGGAACCGTGGACGAGGTCCTGGGAGGCCACAGTTTTTTTCCCCCGCGAAACTCAGAGGCCGTGTTCCTCTTCACGATCCCTTTAATGGGATTAATGGACTCCTCGCGATGGCGTGCACGTGTACAGGTAGGAGAAAGAGAGAAGGGCGAAGACAGGAGCCGAAGAGTCATTTCAACCACTACCTTTTTACCCCCAAACAAGAGCCATTCAAGCAAGCCACAGGTTCCAATTAAATGGCCATTATAGAGAAGCTCGGCCTGTTCCAGCTTCAATTTTTCTGCGGGGGACTTTTCCTTAAAACATTTCCTTAAAACATTACCACATCTAAGCCACCATTGTGTGGCATCTCCCACTCCCCTCCCTCTCCCTCTCCCTACCCACCCATAACCTGGCTGAGGGATCTGAATTAGCAAAGCTGAACATTTAACTTAATAAATACATTGATTGTAGTATAGTCTTAGTTGACAGAAATACATCCTTTGGTTATCTCTGCTCTGGGACAGATTGCCAATGGTCCTCTAACCCAAAGGGCTCTATTTTAATAAACCAAACGCAATGGTGAACGCAAGAGTAATCGCTTGGTGGTATCGCTCTGAGGGCGTGTCGGCGAGAAATTTGGTAATTTCATGACGGCAATCTTGGCGCATCTGATGGCGGTATTGCTAAAAGGCTGGGTTTAAATGTCCAAGGTGTGTCTCTATGGTAGCCAATCAAATAGTTGTTCTCATGCTTTAAAAAAAAGCCAGTTGGAACGCAATCGCTCCATGCAATTTCATAATGAGCAACCCAAACGCACTGGACCGTCAACGACAAGAGCGATTTTTCCGCACAGGAATCAAACATACTTGCAACAGAAGTACAGGCTAGGACTAGTAATTTATGGATCACAATCCACACCACCTCGTCTCCCAGAAGTTCGGAAGGCACGGGAGGAGGTGGCAAATGCATTAATTAGCCTACATGAGGTGATGTAGGCATAATTATGATTCAAATGGTAGGCTTATGATTCAACTGTGTCAATGTGTAATTTATATATTATAGACTATTGGCCTACATGATCGCAAGTTTCTTGTAAGCTGTCCTGTTTTATTCTAGTAGTTTAAATTAAAATTAATTAATTAATAATAATTATAGGCTATTTGTTCATTAAATGGAAGTGTAATGTTGGCATCACCTATAGACACTACATAGAACTACATGACTAACAAGTTGTCAAATTGCCAGAGTCTATTGCGTTGCCGCTAAGAGGTGGTTCCAGCGGATCATAATGCAATGGGTTTTCGTTGGTTCAAATTGTCACTGAGCCGAAAGTATTTTAGAACACGCCCCAGACAGCGCCACCCATCCCACTGCAGCGCAAGCGAAAGGATGTTATGTTGAGAATTTGTTGATCCTAGCGGTATTGCTGAGAAACGCCATAGCGCCAGTTTTAAGACGTTGATGCTGTCAACAAGCTTGCGTTTGACTATACCATCCCCTTGCGCTGGTTTGAAAATAGAGCCCAAAGAGTCAGTGAAGACTTCTCCAAAGGGGTGCCCCTCCAGATTGTCCTCAAGGCTTCCTTATTGAGGTCCAGTGTCCCTACACAGTGAAAATATATTGTCATATATTGAATACCGTATACTGTCACACAGTGAATAATACATTTGAATTTATGGAGACATATATAGGGGGAAAATAATTAAATATTTGCCATTGTCATTCTTGCTTTATATCTGAATATATCCCACTGAGGCAACAGCAGAAGAAATATTATATTTTGCATTGTATTTCTGCCAGGATTGGGATCAGTTCCATTTAAATTCAATCAATTCAGGGTTTGAATTGAAATTCAGTTTATTAATTTAAAACTTCTCATGGAACAATATGGGCATTTTCAATTCATGATTTACATTACAATTAATCTGCTGAATTGACAGAACCCTGAGTTCTGCATATTATCCAATGTTTGTCGCAATATTAATTACATGTGTGTTGTACATTTCAAAAAACAGTATTTCACAAATATATCAGTGATATGTCTTCATATGATATACAGGCACAAGCTAAATATCTAAACAGGCCTCAATTGTTTAAAATGAATAATTCCAACATGTTGCATGTCCACATATTGGGAAAAAAAACATATTTTTGTTTTATTATGGAAGGATGTATGCAGAACACAAAAGTATTCTCCAGTTTTTCTCACTGTGGAAAATGTCCTGGCATGTTTTCACAAACTTCATCTTGAAGCCTTAGAAAATAGGCCAGTTTTTATACTTCTTGCCTAACTATTCTCATCTGCAGCTTTTAAGTTCACATATACAGTATATGAGAGAAAGAGAGGGGGGAGAGAGAGAGAGAGAGAGAGAGAGAGAGAGAGAGAGAGAGAGAGCCTTAGTCCTGTTGTTAAAACACTCTTGAATCTACTGCTGTTTAAATGACTTCTTAATGCACTCGGATGAAGAATTTAATCTCACCTCTCCTCTGTCTCCAACCAACTTCTGATTAATCCATTTCTAATCAATGCTGATGGGAAAGGCGAGCTGATGTATTATGTAGAACCGGCCTGCTCCACTAAGCTAGGCTGCCATGTGGCACGGCTAGAGAAGGGGTGCCGCTGCATGAAGGTTGTCGATGACTCCGCCGCAATTTAGCGGAAGTGAAGGGGGCCGTAGCGGGCTGCGCCGCAGCTTAAACTGACTTTCAATGATCATCCAATTTGCTCTGGCGCCTTTAAGTGACTTGGAGTGACCAGCCTATAATACATTGCCGCACTGCTGCTTGCTCTCTGAGTGCTGTGTATTGCGGAGCACAATGTCAGCGAGTGCTCTTTTTCAAAAGGAGAACGGGGAGGACGGACCCATATTCATCTCCCTGAAGGATGGACTCCATAAAAATGCCTATGCTTTCATAAATCTTTTTTTTTTTTTTTGTTAACAGAGTGAGAGGACAGGGGGGTGTGCCCTTACACTTCCAGGTATTCTGAGCTGCTTTCTGATGTTCCCAAAAAAGTTGAAAGCATAGATTATTTTGATAAATGCGTGACAAAAAGGCAAAAATATCATCCCGCTGCATCATCTAGATGTGGCATCCTTTGTGACTGCTCTGACAGGATGAAGAGATTAGTGGGGGAACTTTCCTTAAAGCCTCGCATTGTACGGCTCTGGAATGTTCCATGCACTCATCCGGAATCCTTAATCAGCGCTCCGATTGCTGCCGTGTGTTGTCGTGAGAAATAATAAGGCGGCCCTCACAGCTTTGACCTCCCTTAGTAATAGAGGAGCGGAATTTTCCAGGGACTCGCAATGTTTGTTCTAATGACAGTCCTACCTGGCTACCGGTGGGAGACATTGCTCACAGGCTTTTCACGAGGGCACAATTACATGGCATCCATGCTGAAATTCTCATACCAACAAGAGTACTACCACAACTCCCCTGAATGTGACCGATTTTATTAACTAATTATTTAATTATTTAGATATCCTTGATAATGTACCTGTCCATCTCTGGCCAAGCAGAGGGGGAATGGTTTATTTGTTAAATTGCTTCAGGCTATTGGAGAAAATGGTAATGGTAATAAAATGTAGTAGGTTATCTTCTTTGGATAACTTGATCGCAGCAATGGACAAACCAAAAACTGAAAAAAAATGAAAGTGTCGGAAATAGGAGATATGTTTCCCAAAAGGAATTTGACTCATTGACACTTCTGTATGTCATTACCCTCTGGATGTGAGGGTGGGTGTGGATTCAGCGCTCAGTCCAAGCTGAATAAGCTTGCTTTGTTGCGGAGAACAAAAACCTTGATCTTGCTGAATGCGGTATACACATCTTGATTCTCCAGCTGTCATAATTTTCTCCCACTCTGTCACTCTGTGCCTCATTCTCTCTCTCTCTCTCTCTCTTTCTCTCTCTCTCACATTTTACATGCTCTCTCTGAGAAAGGACTAGGTACATAGTGGCCTTTAACTTCCCATCTTTACAGTAGCATCAAAGACTAATGAGGCTCGCAGCCTCCCCAAATACCTTGAAAATGTCCAACTTCAGAACTTCAACATCATTTTGACAATTGATTTTATCTGAGATTCTTTGTGAACAAACAATGTGGCATTGTTAATCTGGCTCCTGACATAAACACTCTATGCATTCGTTTAAGACCACTCCTATCCCTGGGCCACACAATTCAACTTTTTGGAACACCTTTTAATTATACAGTATTCACCGCCCAAAATTATGGATTATGGCCACCAAAACCATAGGGTTGTTGTCTCTGTTGTCAATAGTCGGTTTTTGTGTATGTGTTTTTTTTTTTTTTTTTTTTTTTTTGAACGTTGCCATTCCTTGCACAAATATAGCCATAAAAATCTGTCCTGTTGCCTGTGAAGCTGGACATTACCAGAGAGTACTTGCGCATGTTATCCGTTCTTATAAATTTCCCTCCTAATTCACAGAGCTCAATTAAAATTTGGCCTGGATGTTGCAGATCCTTGAAAATATCCTGGATGAACACAGGATAATGAAGTCCTCTGGTGCTATGACTTCACCAGTGTTCCAGATAAACTTTTCTTTGTACTTCCCAGTTTGTTTGTGCATGTTACATGTCTACGGATTGTGTCCAGTTCTCTCTGTGCCTCCTGTGTCTCCAATTTCTATGTTAAAGTATCACTTTACCTGTCATCAGATTAACGTGGCAGGGATGACTGTAGTCGCGATAGTAGGTTGTCGTCAGACTTTAACTTCTGGTGTAGGTTCTGAATCCTCAGGGTGTGGTGTTATTGTGTCTGCTGATCCCTGATACCTACAACAGTCAATCAATTGTATTTGTCTAGCACATTTTGTACATTAAAATGCAATTCAATGCTCTTTGCATCATGAAAAATGCAAGTTTATGTCTACCTTGGGCAAGCGCTATACACCTACATACGACCATAGCCGACACTGCAGGCATAACAGGGAAAGGATCCAACCATCTCAATACTTTCCTGTCACCAGGCAATCTGCGTCACAGATTACCTAGATGTGACTGGAGTGGACAGATGCACAAAAGGGAATGGTTGGGAGCATGCAACAGCACAACTGTGTTCATTGTCATTCTTCCCATTACAGACGAGAGTAAGAAACATAATGGAATGCAGTACGCCCGGGACCACAGTGCAGTATAAGAACAGCCAAAACAGAAATAAACACAGGAATTAACATTATAAAAAAAAGAAATAAAAAAAAAAGACTATGAACAATAAATACAAAGTAGGCTATGTATCTTTCCTGCTTGAGGATTTATATCAAAATCTACTTGGATGGCAAATGATCCATAAAAATGATTGATTGGTTTTTGAATAAGTTATGATCATGCACGCATTGCTTGGAAAAGCCCCAAAATTAGCAACTTGCCATACACTGGGCTGTGACTTAGTGCTAAGCTGACCCCAAAATTGCAATGCGCTGCACCAAAATTGCAATGCACTGCTTAATCTGCACTGAAACACACTCAACAACATCTCTCCTCCCACTTCGGTGCACAGTCACCAAATTACCAAACGGGCTCAGGCACGTCAAATTCCATGAAGGAAATGCCACTTTTCCAGTATGACGGCTCGCCATTGGCCGAAAAATAGAGCCCGTTGTCTTTGCCTCTTTAATTCTTAAGTCCATCTGAGGGGGATTTGAGGTCCATAACGCCTTATTTGTCATGTAAAAATTGAGATGGGCGGATGGTTTATATTGATCATGGCTTCCACACAGCAAATGCTCAAAAGCATTTTGCTACAGTCGTACATATCCGCTGCAACACCCACATGGTAACGCTATGTACATCAACAGGGGTATTTTCAGAACTGGCGGCTGTACAAGTGAGCATGAATGCTAAGGTTCTCACTCATGCGCTCGTGTTATTTAATTGATTCATTATTCATTTGGAGCTATTGGCAGAAAATGCTGCAGCTGGGTTTCTTTTCTCTGGTTTTTGGGATTCTGCGTTTAATACGCAACCCATCTGAAGTGCAAACAGAAGGAAATCGCTGCCAGACGCAGATGGATTAATATGATGTAAGCTTCTCAAGTAGTCTGAGCCACACTCCATCCCAACAGGTGGTGTGATAATTCACCTGTATGTTGGTTACACGAAGGATAGAATGTAGATGCATAGTGTCACTTCAGTAAAGTTGAAGGTATTGGATTGCGATACAGTACAATATGACGCATGGGATTCTATATTTTGTTCTATATGGAATGTGAGCGTGCTTTGTTAGAAGGGGGGAGGCAAGGGGAGTGGGGGTGGTAAGTGTGGTCGGAGAACAAACTGCCATTATGATTCAGATGATGAATTGAGTATAAATTAGCTGGCAATCCAGCAACAGCCTCCGAGATATTTTTAATGTTCTTGTGTCATTATCTTGTGTCAAGCTTCAAAACCGGTGACGAGAGCTTAACTTTAGTTGCATAACGACATTACATTACATTACGCTCAGTTGGAAGAATTCAGTCGAGCATTACATTATTGCGTGAGGTATCTAGTTGAGCTGAGCCAGCATGCTTTAGACCACACTTAGGTGTACCTTCACTAAATGGACATTATCATTTTGGAGGTGCCCATATAGAGGTATGGATTGAACTCAGTCTAATGGAAATGCGAAAGACGTCTGCATGCAGAGTGTTTTCATTGTGCCCAACCAGATGATTTAGGAGCTATTTCCTGTCTGCGGAAATTCAATATTTTAATGATTCCATTCAAAATTAGATTGTTTATGATTGCAGTGTGTTATAATTGCACTTGTTTTTTGGAGTGCATGCTAATTGTAGGGAAGTAGCATAATGTTAATTGCTGGGTTGGGCTGAGGCAGTGATGTATGATTTATATTTAATCTTGATACTTTTATGGTATCTTATTTCATATTTAATCTTGATTTTTTTAATCATCGGCTAAGCACAATGGGACTATAGTATAATACCACAGTCCCTGTGTAGCGCAGGTAAATACTCCAGTATTTGCAATCTTTAATGATTATATATTGCTCAAAAAGGTTTTAATTATTTTACTGCTTATTTCTCAGCATTTTTAATATATATTATTTAAGTGTATAGTATGTGTTAGCCGTGGTCCTGAATAAAGGCTTCATATCTTAATTTGTTGTTGACAGCAGACAAATCCCCTCTGATACAAAATCTTGTCTCTTCTCCTTATTACTGGATTGTGGCATTACCATGGCAACAATGGTACCTAAGGTAAATTCCTGCAACAGAACCGAAGAGGTGAGATCAAGGCCACACTTTCCGGAAAAGGGGATAATTGTGTACGTAGAGTTAATTTCAGAGATCGAATTCCGGCGCGCTGGCGTCGTCCCGCCTGCAGCTTTTGGGGCGGTCAGTTGCACGTACACGCGGCTATGTTTTATTTACATAACCCCGCCCCGGGCCGCTGCCTGCAGGGTGTTCAGCGGCCAGACATGAATACATCTGCGAGGCCTAATCACGGAAAGTGTTTCGCTTTATTTTTTTCCCCCCCTCCTTTGTGATTTATCAGAGATACTGGAAAACAGCCACTGGGCCGCCGTCCTCAGCTGTCATTTCAATGGACAGAGAGTGACCCATGCGCACGACACAGGGAGATAGATTTATTTGGAGAGGATAACAGAACCCGTGATTATACCGGACCCCTTCGGTTCAGCAGCTCGCGGGTGATGACAGAGGAAAGACGCCGACTGTCATGCGTTTATTATATTACGGTGATGGTTGAAAACCGAACAAGCAAAGTCGATGTTTACGCGGTCAATTTTTTTTTGTCGTGCATGTCAACCGGCAATCTTCTGAAGGGCACGTTTTCTCGTGGGCCGCATACGTTCTCAAACGCGGACGGCGCTTTCGGTCTTTTTTTTTCCATTTGAGATGGGACTGTGGTAATTGACGCCTTTCGCAAATTTGTCCTCGTGCTATTCGAAGATGATTTTATTAACATCTATAATAAAACATTTAAAAATAGCAGTTACATATTTTAAAAAAATAATAATTATTATTACAAGTTCGTGGTGGCTGGCTGTCGCAAACTTGTATATAGTGTGTGGATGGACCCCATGATCTGGTATCAAAGCCAGACTCAGACTATGCCACTGCCAAGTGTGGCCGGCTGCCCCACAGGGCAATGCATAATTGGTTGTAGCAAAGCCCAGGGAGGTCAGTCTGCTTGCACCCACAGTCTGCTTGCACCCACAGTCTGCTTGCTCAAGCTGAGCCAGAGATGTCTTTGCAGGCTCAATTTGTGGACTGTGGTGTAAAAATAAGTGGTGGCTGGTGGCATGTTCCTAGAGACGAGCATTACGGTGGAGGTTCGGCTATGAGCTATGGGCTTATGAATACAATCGGCCATTCTATATTTGGAGGGAAAAAGGGTCAAAAATGAAGAAACTAATATGATAGCATGAAAGTATATAATAAATATAAATGTATTTGAGCAGATTTGCACATAATGACCGAGCTTAGAGAACAAATCCCTGAAACGATACAAGGCTAGTTTGGGCAGACTAGACGAGAAGCGTCAAATCGCGTCAGCTCACATGATGCTTACCTCTTAAATTGGAGTGCTATTGCAATCATCCGCCTTACCTTACCTGCTCTGCCGTGCGCGGGCGGTACTGGTGCTGCTTTACTATGCCTCTATCAATTCTAGGCTTTCCCCGTATACTCCTGCATGTACATTCCTTTCCGGAATGTTCTTGCACTCCCAACACCACCCCAGCATCCGCCTGTGGGCTCTGCTTCTCATATGATTCCCATGCGGGGTCAGCGGTATACGGCGTGTTATTTTGGCTGGCTTATACAATGTTATCCAAACAGGGAATGATAAGAAGCAGATCCTTGGTGCCAAAAATTGCATTTACATTAAATGTTAATTGTAAATTTAAATTGAATGTAAATTGCATTAAATTTTTATTTACAGTTAACATTTAATGTAAATGCAATTTCTGGCACCAAGGCTTGCATTTACGTTAAATCTCAATAAAATATCACTAATTCAATCGTGAGTTGTCTGACTGAACTACCCTAATGGTGATAGGGCAAAAGACAAATAGCTTGTATGTATCTACATAAGCAAAACATGCTAAATATTTGAACTTTGAACTGTCTTCTACGGGTGATGCGGGCTTCTTTTATCTGGGTCAGTTATGCGTTTTTCTTGTGCAGACATAGCCATAGCAGTTTATTTTTTGCTCTGTCACAGTTATTTTGAATATTTTGCCTTGCTTAGTTGCACAAACTCATTTTCTGATTTTTTTTCAGAGTGTACACAATTTGTTTGAGCGTAGTGCAGTCCTCTTCTTTACAATGCATACATTCAGTCCATTAAAGGGTAACTAGCCCCACTGTTTCAGCCTGTCTCTGCCCACAAAACAATTTTGAAAAATACTTTGTGTGATGAGCGAGGGAGAGGGGGGGGGGGGGGGGGGGGGAGCTGTGTCCATCGTCACTTGCATAAATTAACGTAGAATTGTACAAATTATTTCGTATAACTCGGATCAAACTGTCAAACTAGAAATTGCACATCAAATGTGAATCAAGATTCAGTAACCGCACGGCCTATTTCTCACCTCAAATATCTTCAGAAACATATTTTGGTGGAATAAGAGAGTTTATGAACAGGACGCAATGTTGTTCCGGTTTAAAAATGTGGAGCCTAAACTAAAGTAATGTAGTGGGTCTAACCAATCAGGTGCCGGCTGTTTCCGTTGTGGGCGACAACAATTATCTATATGACGTAGTAGTACGAAGAAATAGGTACTCAGACGTCATGATTAGGGCGGGGCCAGAGCGGGCAGCAGCAAGGAAATTTCAACCGTTAGGGGCAGCACAAAGACACTTTTCTACCAGTTTCTCCTGATTTATGTTATTATTTCAGAATTGTTGAAATAACGGAATGGGTGAATAAGTTTCATTATAAGGTAGGCATAGCAACACGTTTACACGTTGATCTAGGGTGTAGTTACCCTTTAAAATGATAAAAATAATATGTTTATTCCACACTTAAAGTAGTGAGCACAAATTGTTGACCAATGTTTCCTCTGTTAGTAGGCCTCATCATTAGAATTTAGATTGGGGATGCTCAAATTATGACCTGGGGGCAAACTTGGTTTAGCCTGCTAAAGGGTGGCAATAAAAATAAATAACATATTAAAAAGTTATCTGGACTGTGGCCAGCAGCCCTGCAGGGCGATGCACAATTGGCTCTAATGTTACCCAGGGATGAAAGGGTTTCATTGGTCAGGATATCAGCGTCTCATTGCTCACTAGCAGCCCCTACTGGTTCATCTCGCGCGCGGATATTCCGGCAGTTCAGCTGCACATCAAGGGCCTGATTCACTAAGGCCTTTAGCGTATGCGAAACCTGTCAGCGCACGCAAAGCTAATAACACAATCGACGATTGGCGCGAAACGAATACCGTGACCAATCATTGGCCACGTTACTGGCTTCGCGTGCGCTAAAAGGTTTCGCGCGTGCTAAATGTCTTAGCAAATCGAGCCCTCAAACTCGTGCGGCGCGAGCCCGACTCGTGAACTGTGATGTGATAAGAAGCGACAGAAACTTTACGCGCTTCAGAGGATAACACATGATTGTCTGATCGTCTGCGGCCTCCCAAATCAATAGTGGAGGTAGGTTACGGCAGTGAATGCTATACATACTGTGTGTGTGTGTGTGTGTGTGTGTTTCTAGGCCTTGCCCATGGCCATGTGTTCCCTGACCCACACAGCAGTCCCTCATCCCTTGAATGTGTGTGAATGTGTGACCTTGTCCAGGGAAGAGGCAGGGCAAGGACAAGGAGCACGTATAGAGAGGAGTTTCAGGTGCATAATTAGGCCTGGAAAAAGGGTCAACTACAACCCTGTCTCTACATCAACATTTTGGGCTGTACTTTTTTTTTAACAATCAAAGGAAGGCACGAAGGGTTAAAGGGAAGCAATCTAAAAAGTGAAGAGATAAAGCGTGTGCATAGGATCAATCCGCAAGCGCAGCAACGCTCAACCAAGTGTTCAGAGGCAAAACAAACACTCTGCAGTTTTGCTATTGACCTCATTGAAGTGAAAATATTAATGAAATAAGGTAACCAAACTTATTTTAAATGAATGTCTGACTCTGCCCATGATTTATGATTTAATTTCACGATTTCTCAGACTCATTTCTTAACCTTCACTTGTGTATGTTTAATTAGATTTCTTTTTTTGGTAGCTACAGATGCAATACCTGAGGAAGCACTGCCCCGGAAAATTTTAAATATAAATAACGGAAAAAAGGGGGAAAAACTTGTGGTTGATTATTGGTGAAATCATCGGTCATTGGCTTGCAAACAAGATTAAGAGTTTGACCTTTGAACCAGAGACATAATCGAAGCAGCATCAGCAGAGTGGCCGAGCTGAGAGCCAGATGGACAGACAGAGACAGGAATGAAGGGGTGGTAGAATGGGAGTTCAAGCAGAGAAGTAATTAAGGACGGGAGAAACCTTCGACTATTATTTCACATCCCCTGGGATACAGGTGCTCCAAGATTGACTGGCATGCAAGTGGCAGTCTGTTTGAAGTTCCAAGTAAAGAAGGACAGGCAGGCTTGTGTTTTCTTCTCTCAGTGATTAATGGCTGTAGCAGGTTTAAAGGTCTGTAGATAGGGGAAGGCTTCCTCTCTTCATTGTGTATACTTGCTTAGACAGGATCCTGCTTTTTGGTCAATAGATTCCTTTATTAAGTTTCTAATGACATTCATTTATGATTTGAAAGTTGTGGGTAGGTGGGATTTCAGCTTGTTTCAAGGTAAAGACAGATTCTGTGGAAGATTAAAATGTTAAAGTTGAGAAAATGTTAACCCCTAATAGATTTCCCTGTTTATGTATTTATTCCCTGTGTGATCTATTTTAAATATTTAAATATTAAAAAATAGTTTTTTTTTTTTTGGTTATTAGTAACGGTAAGAAACAATGATCAGTAATTTAATAAAATTGCATTCACATGGATGGAAACTCTCACACAAGCACACAGACAAATACAAACACACACATACACACACACACACACACGCACACATACACACCCACACACAAACACAAAATGTGCAGAGAGTCTGGAGCCTGTCTGTAAATTGTCTAAAAATGTGTTGCCATTTTTGTCACTCTGGAAATGAAGAGATCAATGAATTTAAGAAATAAATTAAATAAGAAAAAATAAAAAGATCCAAAGTCTTATTTAAAAATCAATTTCCATTTTCTTTAAAATAGAAGATTCATATTATAGGTGAATAATACAATATTGACTAAAAGGTGCAAATGTCATGCACTGTAAAAGAAAATGTGATCAAAGATCATAATACATTATAAGTATGTAAATATTATAACAAAAATGACTTCCGTCTATAATATATCTTGTTAATTTACTTTGTGTCTCCCCATTTAATTACAATCTCCAACTCGATCAACCAGCCACTCCAGAACTGACAGGCTAATTGAATCATTGCAACAGCAATTAAAATCTGCATTCTTTCAGGTATGAGGTAATCACTTCTACTAAAAAGAGCTTTTTCATCCCAGCACGGGGGTTTCCCACTCCTAATAATATCTCTATTATCAATTAAAGTTGCTTGTAACATTTCTCTATATCACAATTTTCTGCTGGATGTTTTTGCCAATTCATAAGGGCAGCATTGATTACTGTAATATTGTCACTCAACAGCAAAATTGGAAGCTCATATTTAAATTCAATTGTTATATTGCAAAAACACATATTCCTGTAGTTTTAAGGTGGTTTTGAGTGGTATAATACATGACACTGACTGCCATTGACTTCCCTGTTGCATTTGACAGTGCATAAGTGAGCAGCATTGGGCTTGGGGGGAGTTGCAGTTGGAATTGGTTGGCCAGTAGGGGGTGCCCTTCCCTCTACAAAAAAATGTAATTCAATGCCCCATTGTGGTGTAGAAGGTTGCATTCTTCAGATTAGACATTAAACCAAGGTGCAGACCCACAGCCTTTAAGATCCCACTGTAACTTTCCCAAAGAGTAGGGGTGTTAAGCCTTATTTTCCACCATACTATATCTCTTAGTTAATCTAATCATCCCCCTACATCTGATTGGTTACATATTCCCATGTATATCTAACCCACTTTGATTCCCAGGGCCTTAAATTAAGGTTGATAAAATATAGAAATTTTACAAATCCTCGTAATGACATATGAATGTAACAGGGAGTGATGCAGATAGACGATATCAGATAGAGCAATATGATCTGTAACAGGATGATGTCAGCCCCTGCTCTGTAGGAAAGGTCCGCGGGGACTTTCATGATCCCTCACCCCCAATATCTCCGCCAGCCGGACGTTGTTCAGCCCAGTCGGACAAAACATCAGCTTTTGACAGACACGTGTGCTTGAATTTACTGCCCTAAGTGTTTATGTTAGTGTTTTTGAATGTGAAAGAAATTACAGCGCACAGGATGGAGCAATAAAAGCTTTATTGGCATTATCTATAAACCACAATTCTCAACAGGTGAAATAATGATGCTTAGATCCCATTAGTGTTTTAGTGTGGTGTGGTTGTGCCCCAGCTGTGCATAGTTTGTGACTTAGGACACCCGCTATTCATTGTTTGTTTCAATGCAAACACAATCAGCAAGCTTCCTAAATAGCAATAGCAAAACCAACAGTATCATTTTAAGTGACTTTGGTCTGATTAACATCTGACTAACATCCAACAGAACTGACGGGAAATTGGTTTCCCGAAATGGAACAATGAAAACAAGATATTTGTGTTTTTTTGTTTTATCATATTTCCATGCTTTAGAATATGACAATGTTTAAGCTTGAAACAAGATAGAAGAGGGCATTTAATTTAATGTAAACATCAATTACAGTTACTGAAAACAAAATCAAAAGTATCAAAATAATCCCCAAAGAATGGCCATATTTACCTAAAATAATTTAACTCAGGTTTAGCAATGCCTTAATTAAATAATTATGTCCAGTCCTATATTAACATTATGTATGTATTAGCTTTTCAGTAACTATTAGCAACTATTTATTACTACTTTAATTTACTGTAACTCAAGACCTGAGCAGAACACTTTTAGAGTGAATTAAGTTAAAAACCTGAATTCTCAAAAAGAACATTTTTATGGAAGACTTAAGATATATGTCAGAAAAAACTGCAAAAAAAAAACTGAACAAAATATGTTGGTTGGGCATTGTCCATGGACAGCCGTTCAAGTCTTGCCATAGACAGGACTAACTGGGTCACTTGAGGCATGGCTGCCAACCGTCCAACTGTCCCTGTAAACAATATAGAATTCTAACACTTTCTAAAGGTGTGTAAATGTATGTAAAAATTTAAGGATACTAACATGAATTTAGACTTATGGATAGAGTGTTAGAATTCAGTTTTTTTATGGGCTTTTCCATACGATGATGGGCAGTCGGCAGCCCTAAATCAAGGCCATGAGGACATACTTTCTGCTTATTTATGCCACTCCCCTGTTGCTTTGTCCTGCTGAAAAGTTAATTTTTGTCCTAGTTTTAGAAATTTGTCTGATTTGACAGCAAAGCATTTTTCCATGTTTGTCATATCCCTTAAATGTGTTTTTATGGTTTTCACGGGGTTTTTTTTTTCTTCAGCAATGGTTTCATTCTGAATAATTATAATGTTTGTAGCCACTTTTTGAAAGTTATGCCTCCTGAAATCTGAAACATTTTGACAGCTGCAGCAGCAGTTTTCAGGTTTTTCCAAGAACCCTGATTTTGAAGTGACCCGGCAGCTGCCGTCTGCTATAAGGACCAGCTGCCTCTCCTAAGCAGTTTGTCTTCGACGCGACAAGACCGGCCATTTTGTAACTATCGGAAGAAGACGAACTGAATGGAAAGTGGAATCATCACAAACGATATGCACAGCGCTCACCTCGAGGGCTAGGATGTCTCGGCTCCTTTATTTGCAGTATTTGGTTTGCAGATTTGTTGAAAGGATATGAAAAAGGTTTCTATAACCAGCGCAGAAACTGCACTTTCAGCAGTTATGCAAACTGCAGGGTGGTATGTTCAGCCCCTGTCAAAGCCCGAAGAGAATTGGAAAATAGAAATGAAAAATATATACCCAGTCTGATCCGGTGTTTATTACATATAGCATGAGTGTAATACTAAGGGGAGCTGCCCCCACCCGCTCAGTTGAAATGCACGATAAAATTCCTCTCCAATAACTTACAATGAAGTCTTTCGTGAGTATACAGTAACTGAATTGCCTGTACCTCCTGACATTGTGAACAATTCAGGAAATAATTTAATTGTAAGTTCAAAATGACTGGGAGTCTGATACAAATTCCATATATTCATGCTCTAATATCTAATATAGTGCACGCTATTTTATCCTACTTCATGTTTGATAGTGTTCTGTTGGCTGGTTGCTGCACTCATATTTCCAGTTAGCATCTTTACTCTTAAATGAGCATAAATTACTGTATTTTGCTCCTATCCCAAGGACTTCTTTGAAGCGGGCTGAATCACTCTGTAAATGTGGTAACACACTGTTAATTAAGTGTTCATTAATTAGGCACGGCCCTAATTAGTCAATTCCCAATGGTTTTCATAAGATCCACAAATAAAATAATTAACGTGCAAAAAATGTTTTACTTTTTTACAAAAACAACTTTAAAGGTGATATTGTCACAGTGCACTGTGGCAATGTTTTGGTCTCAGTTGAGTTTATTCAATCTTAATTTAAAAAACAGAATGTGAACTCTACACATAAAAGTGTTGTTTGTGTTATCAAGCACAGGTGTATCTTATAAGAAGTCAGCAGTGTAGACTACAAGCACTTAAACACTCCCAATTGCTCAAGCTAACACAAAATGTTTCAAGAACACTGGGAAACATACACATAAAAGTGTTGTTTGTGTTAGCGAGCACAGGTGTATCTTATAAGAAGTCAGCGGTGGAAAGTACAACCACTTAAACACTCCCAATTGCCGAAGCTAACAAAATGTTTCACGAACACTTGGAAACATTGCGGTTACATTGCCACTAGGCTGTGGTATAATGCGATGGCGACAGCAGCTCTTGCCTAAACAAGGCCTTCATTCATCTGCTGGCCAGTCCTTGGTCCTGGGTTGACCTGTCAGTTTTCTTTAAGAACAGAGGAAGAAAAAGAAAAAGAACAAGGAGGTATAGAAAGAGGAATCGCAGAATGAGCCACAGACTCAAACAGAAGATTGCCAGGAAGGCATGGTCGTGATATACCTTTCCAGTAAGGGACTTACTCAGTCTGATATCTCTCTCAAAATGAATCATGCTTTACTTGATTGTATTACTTCTAGGTGGGGATGCCCTTGTGAGTCTTAAGACCATTGGCGTAAAGAACATGTGTTCCATTTGCCAGTGCGTATTTTTAGAAATGCAGTCAAACGCTGGTGAACTGAACATATCTCTGGTTAACACGTGCCGCTGCGAACAGTGTTCGCAGCCTGAGGCTGACAGATGGTCTTGATTCGGCACACTTGCGAGCAGGCCTTTAGCCATGGGAGTGTGGAATCCACACATCCTGGCAGGTGAACAGCGTAAGGGAAGGTCAGCCAGTTGAAGTAGGGCAGTTATGATGGGCACCTGCTGCATCATGGGTAGGAAAGGGGCCTGTTGCACTGCTTCCTTCCCATTGGTCTGAGTATCTTCATTGCCTTGAGTTAAAAGAAAACCTTTAGGTGATTACACTGTGACTGCGGCATCATGTTTGCACTCTTCTCCTGAATTAGATATATTGTGATAATCAAAATTGGCATTTTCTGTATAGTGGCATGGTGTATCAATTACCAAGCAGTTCTGGTCTTTGAGTTCACAAACACCTTGAATTCAGGTTAATAACAACAAAAACAACAACAACAACAATAATAATAATAATAATAATAATAATAATAATAATAATAATAATAATAATAATAATAATAATAATAATAATAATAATAATAAGTAAAAGGTTTGAAGGACACACTTTGTTGTTTTGTCTCAGGCTACTACTGAAATATATGCTGATATATGCTGAAATTAAGTAAACTGATTAAGTAAGAAATTAATAAAAGCTGAAAGGACAGTTAAAAATAATTGTAAGTACAAAAGTACAAATAGTAAAATAGCATATCAACCTGAAAGAAAATTCTCAATAATCATTTTGTGATCATCGTTTGTTAGCTAGCTAGAACAATCTATTCAAGTTACAAGTGAAGCCATGATCATATTGTTCCCAAACTGTGTATTCTAGTTTGATTTAAAAAAAAGTTTATTCCCTGAAGCAAATCGTTTTTAAGTCATGTGTTGCATACAAATGATTAAAACTAGACAAATATCACCTAATTCTGTACAATGCGTGGATATTATACCTGCACTACAGAATTATAGCTTGTACAGTGCAATACTGTTATATCTCAACTGCACTACAATACTAGTATACAGAACTGCATGAATGATAGCTAGCTAAAGTTAGTTAACAAGCAAGCGAAAAAGATTGAAAAACATATTTGAATATCATATTTGGCATACATATCTGTAGTTCCCTATGTCAGGTCTGCGTTATGGGTTGTTTGTTAATTGAACCATACAAAAATTTACATGTGACTATGTTTTGAGGGACTGCTGTGAATTACAAGCACTTCATATAGTAGTTTTTTTTTTTTTTAAAGCGGTGAAATGCAAAGTTTAGCATGAATTGCTAATGACCTCCAGATGATCGGTTAGTTTAGCTAAAGGACGTCCATGACAAAGCAAAAGTATGATAGAGCGATACAAAGACGGCGATACTATGATGCGTTCAACCATTAACAAGTCTGCCAAGTCTGAGTAATTTGAATCATTGAGCCAATGAAAAAATGGCTACAAACAATAATAATGATTTCCTCTCAGTGCTGGGAATAGTGCAGTTTCTAAGATACAGTATACCTATCCAGAAAAAATAAATATATACTTGTTGATAGAGAATTATTACTTTCTTTAAAAAGATGAATGGTGGCTCAAAATCAATTTCCAGCTTCAAATCACCACAAAAACTATCAAATGATGGGTGTTGGACTAGGGGAAGAGAGCCAAAAAGATTAACAAAGAATTTGTCCTTGTCATGGATGGAGGCATACACGTTAATGTGAACCACAGGATTTTTTCTTAGTTTTATAGTGAAAATAATAAAGGATGACCATTTGAGTCAGCAGTTAAGTTTGATGCAGTGAGTGGGACATGCTTGCAAATTGAAATTACAATTATTTTTACTGTGGAAAAACTGTCACCACCCATTGATGCATAATTACAAAGTGAGCTGACCATATAAGAGCTATGGAGCCATGTTTCTGGAAGAAAAATGTATTCTTAAATCCAAACACAAGGGATGGCTGAAAACTAATTTGTGTCATTTGTAACCGAGTTGACAGCTGCCACAAATAAACACAATTAATTCTTAAACTGATTTTACGCTATTTATTCATGTCTCCCACAATGAATAAAACATAAAATATAGTTGGCACTACAGACGTCAATACACAGATACTGTATATTAGATTATTAGATTACAGGCATTTAGCAGACGCTCCTATCCAGAGCGACTCACACAACTTTTGCATTTTAGCGTAGTATCCTTTCGTATAGCAATTCAGTACCTTGCTCAAGGGTACAACGGCAGTGTGCTGCTTGGGAATCAAACCTGGAACCTTTAAGTTACAAGGCCAGATCCCTAACCATTATCCTTAACTGCTGCATAATAATTATCATAATAATCACATCTGTATAATAAATGCATTTGCATAATAATTTCCAAATTCTAACAATTGACTGTCCTCATGCTATTATATTCACATTAAACATTGCAAACCCTGGAAAACTTTATTTAAACAACTGAACAAATGACATAGAAACAGAAGGTGGGTGGTAAAGAATATGCCGAATGTATGCGTGTGCTTAATCTCACTGATGCAGAATTCTGCATTATTAAGCATTTCCTAAGCAATTTTATGCACCTAATTATAACTTATACTTCTATGCACCCACAGTAAAGCGTCTTGTAGATTTGTAGAAGTCTGGGTGCTAAATCCTTATTGGTTTTAATTTCGACTTCCTAGATATGAGGTGAAGAAATGTCAAGATATTGAGAAAACACAAGGGAAATGCTCAATGAAAACTTTATAGAACTGTCCATGGTACTGAACTTTGCACATACTGTTCGTGTTGTGGCTTATTTTTGTATCATATACACGTACAAAGTATATGTATTACTGCTTAGTTCTTTGTATATATTTATGGAGGAGGAGAAATTGTCGATGTAGCATGTGATACATACAAGGGGTGGACAAAATATCGGAAACACCCCTGAAAAATGGCTTTAACTTTGAAGCATCTAAACCTCAATTACAAAAACATATACACAGGTGATTCCTATTAATTTGAATGCTAATTAGCAGCATGTGTTTGCTTAAAAGAGGTCTAACGAGCAGAACTTTGCTAGGTAAGTCTCCAAAGCAAGATGAGGATACTAACAAAGGGGGCAAATAGTTAACTGTTATGTATGGTGATGTTAAGTATGGTGGTGGTTCTGCAATGGTATGAGCAGCCATTCCATGGGACTCATTGGGTCCAATGATTGCTCTCCATGGACGTATAACAGGCAAACAATATGAAACCATTTTACAAGACCACTGTTCCCTCATGATGTCCCCATATTCCAACATGATAATGCCCCCATACACATTGCTAAAAGCATTAAAGAATGGTTCCAAGAACACAGTGATGACGTCAAATGCCTTCCATGGCCTGCACAATCACCAGATCTAAACATAATTGAACCTTTATGGGACGTTCTGGAGCACAGAGTGCGATCTAGATTTCCACCTCCTTCATCCCTCAAAGAACTGGAGACTGTCCTTCTTGAACAATGGGCCAATATACCACTAAGCACAGTTCAGAAATTGTATGACAAGCGTTCCGAGAAGGATTTAAACTGTTTTTAAGGTAAAGGGTGGGCCTACTCATTATTAGTTACTAGATATACATTTTTTGTAGGTGTTTTTGATATTTTGTCCAACCCCTGTATATGGACTGCAATGACAGAAGTGCAAAGGTCAACAGAAATGCAATAATTTGTGTGTGTGTATATGCTTTTGTGATATGTATACATGTTTAAATTAATTAATCTTCAATTTAAGATATACATTGCAACTTTGCAGACATTACAGACATATTTGCAGTATTTGTGTCAACAAATTGTAAATAACTGTGTTGAAATGGCCTAAAACTATTTCCCTTCCATTTTATTCAAATATCTGTTATTTGTTCATTTAATTATGGCTTTCTATAAACAGTATAACATTTGATGAAATTGTAGTCATGATAAAAAAATAACAGCGGATTTTACTGCGACATGTATTGATGCAGCATGAACCAGGAATAAACCTCTTTGGATTGCATGAGTCATGTCTTTTAGTCTAACTGTTTGAAATGTAAAATGACTCACTGTATGTACTGCGTATTTCTCCAGCCTCGCTTGTCTCCGCAGCATCATGGAGGACTCTCCCCTTGCCCTCTTCTCATATTGGGACGGATGAAGGCCAGCAGCCACGGTCAGATCATAGAGTTTGAGTTTGTGCGTCCTTTCTTTATAATCACTAATATGCGCTCTGCATATTAGTGATTATAACACATCTAACAAAGGATTTAGAGAATAATAGCCTGTAACCAAGACCATAAAGTAAAGAAATAGGAAAACCATCCATGCTTGGCAGCTGACTACCTGGATGACATAACTGTTTCCATTATCAAGTTCCATCGGAAACAAATGAACTGCAAGCCGTGACGCACGTTAATTTAATATTACCTGAATGTTTCCGATGAAAGCCTATCAATACGTATCATTTTAACTAGAATTGATGACCCTCTCCTCGCGCTACTGCAGTTTGCGTGAGGTGAAATATATGCTAAAATAATTTGTGTCTTCTGCAACTATCGCGATATTTTGATATGCATACATTGGGATTCAGTAATAAGGCATTTGCTGCTGTTCAACTTTGACAGTAAATGCACGATGAACGTACTTACTGAATTATGAATCTTAAAATGAGAGGAAGAAATAAGAGATGAGAGGGAATTAATGTAGCAATGGAGGTAATGTTCCTTGCCTTATTCTAGAAGGCACTATTAGCACCGTGCAACTTTTGCCAAAACTTACCAAGAGTTGCATTTTTAATAAGCTGGCAGTCTGTCAACAAACAGTTAGTCATGACAAAAATAGGATGGTTCAGTGCTTTGCTTTTGTGCTGAAACGCTTGTGTGTGGGCTACTCTTGTTATCATATTTTAAAGTATATACACTATCTGCATTCACATTGCCTGCAGTTTTGTATAGAATTTATAGATACCATTTTCTTATGTGGGCAAAGATAACGTAACTAAAAAAAACAACAAAAAAAAACTCTACAGGACTAAAATTATGTTCTTGTAAACCCTTTGAAATTACCCTGGATAGCAAAAGCTAACTTTTATGTGACCGCATTTTAACACAGCAGTAGGAAATGTTGTGACACGATACGGAAATGTTGTGAACAAATTGCCGATTTGGTGCTAAATAATCGGCCTCAAAAAGGCAATTATATACAAGAACAATAAAACTACACTCATGCTCCTGTAATAATAGTTGCTGTGCCTTCCTGATACTGGGATTTTCAATGTTTAACTGCGGTGTTAATGCACGGAATGCGTAACGATTCCCGTGCAAAAACAAAAGTTATAATTCAAATAATGGCTAACCCCTTTGTTTAATTTTATTTACGCAATGGATTTAAAGACGCAGCGTCAATTTGACTATGCTTGTTTTACGCATCCACCTGTCAAACCCTCCAGTTAAGCCCTCAAATAAGCAAAAACCTTTTTGATGTACACCCGGAAACAAAAATGTCTTCGTTTTGCAGACATCCACTATTTGATAGAATATTAAAGATCGCTGCGAAAGACATGACTGATGAAGCGTCATTTCTGTAATACAAAAGATACCACCACTACTCACTATAGCCCACTGCCGTGCTCAAATTCGTGACTGCTGGGTTACCTTTATAATCAAGCGTACGTATCCTTCTGCAGAACCTGTAGAACATTCACCGCGTAGCCTATTGCATGACACGTAGGCTATTTCTGAAGAGCAGCGTTGCTCTGCCACTCAAAAGTAACTAAAAATCAGTGATGGCGAGTGAATGTCGTCTAAGACTTAGCTCGAATTTCGGAATAGCTATACTATTGCAAGGCGCCTAAATAAATGTATACATCTAGCCGAATCGCCGTTTATTGGATTAGAGTATTTGGAATGCCTCTCAACTCAGATCCACCATTTGAGAAAAAAAAAAAAAAAAATTTATATATATATATATATATATATATATACACCATCCACGTTATTTCTATTTTGACAGTAAATTATTCATAACTTATTTATATAGGCCTACTGTAGTTGGGTAGTTCTAACTTTTTATTTATAATAAAATGTACCTTATTCATTTAATTAAGAAGTGTCGAAATAGGGTTTGACATTGATAAACCAGGTGCCTTATCAATGTCAGCTAAACTGGTGAATACACGGATCTAGGAAGGACGTGATGAACTGTCCAATGCCACACTCTTCAAATAACAACCTTAATGCAATGTTTTGGAAAGCCGTGGGCTACTTCTTTCTTTTCTCCGGGATATAAAAATGCATACACAGCTTCGTGATTGAGACACGCAGCGTTGATTACTGCGAGAGACGTTGACACTGCAGTCGTAATGGGAAATTCCATTGAGCCAGGTTTTTCCAAACTAGCTGGGCATACGTTTTGGGCATTCGCGAAAAATTTAAATGTAAATACTGTTGTCGCTCTCGTTCTCTGAATGTTTCGGCGATTTTAATGCTTCAGGACGTTGGTGATCTGATTTGATCTCTTTTCTGTTTTGCAGGTGTGTCAGTTTTAATTCTGCCCAGTAGGTGGGACTTCATGCTCGGAACACGGACTTGCTGTTGTGTCCTCTCTTTCTTATGCCATCCCTATGAGTCCCAGAGCTGCTCGCGAGCAACCTGGAGCTACACTAAGCGGCTAACGGCAGCAGAAGACACGGTACCCTGTACCATGCAGTATAGAGAGGACAACCCGGGAGTACTGGTTTTTCAGCCCTCTCCTCTGTAACGGAGTATTTTTTTCTCTTTTTTTGAAATACTGGGACTATACAGATTTCGCATTAATTTGACATACCTTCACACTCATCAACACGCCCGTGCGTGCGCACAAACAGACACACAAGCAAACACGTAGCAAACACATATAACCTATACTCACATTTTCACATTTATTTACCGCACAAGGGGACTAACGTTTCACAGGGTCGGGAATCATGGATCTATCGCGCTATCCACCTCGCATTTGCTGGTGGAGATTACTGTTTCTCCTGAGCATCTTCCAGGACTATGTGAGTTCCATGCTGGACTGCCTGTCAACCTGCAGCTGTTCCCAGACGGAGATCTACTGCAATAAGTCCGACAATGGGAAATTTTTCCCTTTGCTCGCTGTGCAAGACACTGGGAACAATGGCAATAATACAAACAGCATTCCAGATCTGGTCAAGAACATCACGTCCATGTAAGTCTGCTGAAAGTAAATGTCACATGTTGAGACCATGCATGTATTTTTAATTCACGCTCCCCGTTAGTCTCTCTGGCTGGTCAAACCTATACATGCCTGCTAGAGTTTACTAGACATGATTGGAGAATGTCTTTATAGCTTTTTTCAATGCCTGGTATGCGCCAGAATGGTTATTTTAATGCATTTATTTTCGATAAAGAAGATATACCTTATACATTAGAATATATTATTAGTGGTTATTGCCACAATCAGATTGCATCCGGAATATGGCCGAATAAACCTGTTGTCCAAATGGTTGTTAATGCATGTAGTAGCCTACACCGCACATCTTTCTCGGAGGGTATGCAGGAGGTTTTTTATTTACGCTACAGATGAAATGTAGCCTACGTCTTCTGTTTAATGGTGCGTGTTAGGAAAGACATACAGCAAGTGGTGTATAGGCTATTCTCTCGGGTATAAGAAGCAATATTCTGAAAAACAACCAAGAGATCATAGCCGGTGTACTTTCAAATCTAATTACCACGTCTCAAGAGTGATGGAGCAACTGTCTTTGCTTCACAGAGAAGCGTCTTGATAGGGACTGCTCTGTATTCCTGGCGGGGACTTTAAAGGAATTTTGTCACAACGTTCGCCATCTGTGAGATGTGAAAGGTGCCTTGTACTAGATAAAAGAATCGTCCTTAGGGAAAGCCGATGATGATATAGACTCCTCTTGTACCGCAAATACACATTTCCAGTAGGAGGGGGGTACACTCATTCCTCTTATCTGAAAATGCACAGCTGTTGTTTTAATATTTGAGCAATTCCTGCCAAGGACTGCTTAGCAAACATTGGTAAAGAGTTCCGATTCGTTATATGGTTTCATATTTATACTAAAGCATTTCTATGAAAGTGTCCAAAATCAAACTTCTTTACCGGACCGACTCTAGCCTATATTGACGGACGGCTAACAGTATTTGGTAGTCTTTATTCTACCAATTAAACTGTGTTCTTACAATTGTTTTCAACTATTTCCTCAGCTACGGAATTTGCTAAAATGTTTGAAAAAGTATATTAAGGTTCAATACGAAACAGGGGAAAGCAGATTAGGTTCCTCAAACGCTTCACTGGGCTGAATTTTACGACTGAGGGTTGTTTGCCACTATAAATAGTATTTTCTTAAAAATAGAACGCGGACGCTGGTGACATGCTTATTTTGGAGGCTTTACCTAGTTTAAGAGCTTAATGACTGGATCGCCACATCCGTATCCTTCTCTTAGTTCAGTTTATTTAAGGCATTCGTTTTCCGCATTTACACTGTACTGAATGTACATTCCACCCATTGGTATTCATTGTAGCCTATCTCTGGGTAACACACACACACACACACACACACACACACACACACACACACACACACACACACACACACATGAACATATTTCTGTTAATTGTAAACGTAAAATGACGTTTCTTTTTCAGGGGGTTATGTAAGAGGCAAAATCAGTCAGTTTCGAACAACGATTCATTATGAATTCTTTGCTGATAATAGCCAAGACTAAGGATACCATGACAACCTCTCTGCTTTGTGCTATATTCATTACATGTCCAAAGTACAATTTCCTCATTTTCGATTTATGCGAATATTGTAATACAATCCACATGGACAGTTTTAAATCTGTTCATTCTTTTAAAATTAAATTCATTTTTGAATGCTTTGAAGGGAGACGCTACACAGCGACCTTTGAATCTGAGAAACAACTGCTGAATATGTGCGTGTTTATCTGCTCACTGTTCACGCCACTAGAGGGGGGGAGCTAGTTGCTGTAACGCAGATACGGGAGGTCTCTCTTGAGTCTTACGACTGCAGTTGTGTTGGTACACCTGCGGCTCAGCGCAAGAGCGTCCTGTTTGTTCCATGTCAGCACCCTGTCGTTCGGACAGCTCCCACTAAGCTTCAGGCCAGCGGACTGAATTGCATATTAGCGCAAAGTCAGAATTTTAAAAGCTTTGGGGGGGGGGGGGGGGGGGGGGGGGGGCAGGAGCCATTCTCTTCAGCCGTCTCTCTCTCTCTCTCTCTCTCTCTCTCTCTCTCTCTCTCTCTCGGGATATATACATATACTGTGGTCACACGTGCTATATAGATGTAACCTTGAAACTACTGTGGATGTGAATGTGAATGCGTCTCTGGACTAAAGCATATATATATATATATATATATATATATATATATATATATATATATATATATATATACTACATATCTGTGTGGTTGTCTGTTGATCATCTTGGAGTGATATAACTGTCGTATACTGTAATTGTACTCTGGGACGAATACATACAATCCATTTCAGAATATTTGATACTACTTGTGTTCAAACAATCGATCTACAGCATAAATTGAATGTTCTCACAAATGAAAATAGCCATCATAAAATTAATGCAACATTAAACATAAGGTTTTGCTTCTGACACTGTGAATTAAAATGTGTAAGATTGTTTGCCTAAGAGGATTTCATATTATGGAATAGTGGAACACCTTTCTCCGCTTCCGTGTAATCCATATTTAAACAACAAATTTGTGTCGTATATAACTGTGAATTTATCTATATGTAAGTTGTGTTTATCTATATGGAACTTTTTTGCTCCTGTTTTGCTGTTGTAATAATTGATTCAGGATTCTGAAGGTTTTGATGCCAGCCACGGTAGAGTACATCATAACAACAACTTTGAGATAATGTCATAATGAATGATACAATTGCAGTTCCTCATGGTATCATACTCCACCAAAACAAAAAGAAAAAAAAAAACACAAGGAAATAACTGAATGCTTATTGTAAAGCTAAGTGTCATTTTGATCAGCTTTGGTCCTTGGTCGTGAGATATGTAATCCAAACTACTCCACTCATCTGAGGAGTTTTGGAATGAGAAATATTGAGGCTCAGAATGAGCCGCACTCCAGCAGCTTGGCACACTTGATTTTTCTTAATATCGGGGGGCTACTGGTCACAATTTGGTTCACATTTCAATTTGCATTTATGGGTATTTCTGGATAATGACCACATAAAATGTCAGATGTCATTACAGGAAGGCCTTCTAATGTGCCAGAAGTGTAGTATAGCACAAGAAGGCTAGCCTTTGTTCAACCCGTGTTCTCCATTTTCTTTTTTTATCTTCACAAAAAGTGCAGTTTAGCTAGTTGAATGGGCGGCAAAAGTAACGCAAAATTACAGATGTAATATTCGGCATTTGTTTAGATGGCTGAACACATCTCAACCCTCAAACATGCTGATGACCGCATGCGATCCAATACTTTTTTAGTGAACAATTGCTTTAAAGGGCTCTTCTTGTTGTAAGTGCAAAGAAAGCTCATTTAAAGTGCTTGGTTGGCTGTACCATTTTAATTACCAGCACACCATTATAATTCTTCCCTGAAAGACAGAGAGTGGGATTTGTTATTGAAGGTTTTATTTATTTATGTATTTATTCCCACGATGCATTTTATCAAAATTAGACACATATCATATGATAATTGTCATCTAAAAACAGATTTTTTTTTTAATGAAAGATCACAACAAAAATTGCATATGGGTATGACACAGGGCACTGGGCTGTGTTTTGATCTGGATTTTCCTTCTACATCAGAGTTGAGAGAGGTCCTTCTCACTGGACGACTGGTTAATAAAGAGGCAATAGGAAAAATATATGCATCTTTTAGGGTCTGCGATTTAGTTTGGGCCTGTTCTTCAGCTCGCCTTTCCATTTTTCCGGTGTCTTCCGTACATTATTTGCCCGTCTAATGAAATACCACGAGCGTATGCCCATCTGTTTTCATTAAGGGGCTCCATTAAGCTGATTGCCTTTTCTGTACTTAGTAAGGCACTTTGTGTGTCAGGAAGTTAGATTTTCAGTTTCATTCCTGATGGAATGTCACCATCAATGTTATGCGCCTGTTTATACCTTTTGTTTTTGATTTAATTATGATTATGATTATTATAATCAATTATTATTAGCAATTTATATCGATTTTCAATGCGATATAGACGGTCTCAAAAGATGCTACGCGGAGTTGTGTCCTATGAAAACATTACGTCCAGTCTCATCTGCGGGCGCTACATAGAACTTTCACCAACAATATTTTATTCAGGTTTTTATCTGCAGACAATATATTCTTTGACATATGAAACTTTCGCTCACATTTTAAAGTCCTGTATCATATTATATCGTTATTTTCTATCACATCTGTAAGTTTTAACATACAAAAATAATGACATGTACTTTACCTGTTGTATGGAAAAATAACCCCCCCCCACCCCCAAAAAAGCATTCTTATGTTAAAAACAATTTTTTTAAAGAAAACTGTCAGGTAAAACCCTATAATTATAGGCTCTGTATGCTCCTACCTGTAATGCACTGTTTGGGGTACTCATTATTTCTAAAACAATGGAACAGCTGATTTCTCATTGTACACAGTAAAATGTCCAGTGTTAATTCAACTCTAACAGTGCACATATCAGCCTGATCTGGCCAGAGCAGGCTCATATGTACACTGCTAGAGTTGAATCAACACTGTTAGAGTTGAATTAACGCTGGACATTTTGCTGTGAATTTACTGTGTATAATGTCAGTCGCTACAGTAAGGAACATCTGGAAGAGGCTACATAATATGCTTCTTCTGTTAAAGTGACTATGTCATGAGAGGCTTTTGCTTGATGGAGAACACGTTGTTTGTTGATTGCCTTGGCCCAGTTGTTTGTACTGATGAATGAGTGCACTCAGAATAAAAGTGATATGTACATGGCCGCCTGCCTGGATCTTCGATGTGCGCTACATGTGCCTCTTGGTGCAGCGGCAGCCCCTAAATCTTTGTTTTCTAATCAATTAATAACGCAACGACTTTTTAACTGGCACACGTCTGATCTCATTACAGTGCTGTAATAGATTCATTGAGTGGGTCCCCTGGGAGTGAAAAGCTATAATACACGGGATTAGCTCCCAAGGTGGGAGAGCTCAAAGCAATCCCGTATGCAGGACTGGACGGTTTCTGGATGCACACCAGCACTGTTTCTTGTGAGCTAGCATGTCACCCGCTATCTGCACGCCATTGGCGACTTTAATATCTCGCCCAGAGTATATAGAGAGACTCCTTTTCTTCTTTTTTTTTTAAATGCACATCATCGAGTTTACATGAGGCTGTCTTTTCAGTAAGTAGGTCAGGGCCACCGCTTGAGAATTAGGAGGAGCGTGCTTTTGCGTTCGCGGCATTTGGAGGATGCGATTAAAGGGCCTTCCATGTGACCGGGCCTCGCCTCTCCCATGCCTCTTTAAAGTGGAATATAAACAATGCGGCTTCTCCCGGGCAGCCAATCAAAAGATGCATTAGTGGCGCTGAATTAATAAAAGAAAGGGGGGGGCGTGATTAAAAAGCACAACTCAATTCAGCGGGACTGATTATTTTTCCCTTCAGAAGGGGCCATTTTGCGACGGCCTGTTTGTGAAGAATACCTTTCTGTTACATTGGTAGTTTGCACGTTGCCGCATTTTGCTTAGACGTCCATGCGTTAGCGGTGGCGGCGCATCACAATGGTGAGGAAACTGGGCTTGCAACTCCAAGGTCAGAGGTCAGGCTCCCAGGTGGGGCTCTGCCGCTGTACCTTTAAGCAAGCTGCTTAACCAGAATCGCTGCAGTAAAGAGTCTCCAGCTGTATACATTGATTTTACGTAAAAACTGAGTGAAAGCGGTGCAAGTCACTCGCAAGATACGACCATCTGCCCGATGTAAATGCATTTCATCACAGGTGTATTCTGTGTCGTACACCAGGTAATGAATAATCAAGCTGGATTTGTTATGCAAATAGCCGTATTTGCATGTGCATTATTAGAAGGCCAAAACCTGTCGGCATGTAAAAAAACGCAAACAAAAACAAAAAATACCACCAGCAACAGCGAGAACATTTTCCTCTACGGGATATGTTAGATTGCATACTGACCCCCCCCCCCCCCCAAAAGAAGCCCCTGCAGTATCACTAAACCTTTGCTTTCTGGCCTGGCTTTGTGGATATCTAAACCCAGCGGACATTCGTTTGTCTGGCAGCTGCTGCTGGAAGCTACGCGAGGTGCTGTTCAGTCACCCGTTGTATATGCTACATAAACCCTACAAGGTCAGAGCGTTTTGTCCATCTTGGATTTGAATGGTGGATACGACGGTTCAAATGACGCCTCAATTTCATCTCTCGTTTGCCTGACACACTCGCTAGTGTGGCCTTGTGTAGGGGCAAATGACCTGACGCAAGGTTGCTTCAGCATTGGCTTCTTATCGTTTGGCTTGAGGTATTACATTTTTTTTTTGTTTTTGCCATTGATTCTTGATGTCTACTTGGTGGCCTTCTGCAAAAAAAATATGCTTGGCACTGACATACTGTATCTGTGTGGACAGGTCTTTAATAAACTGGGTACATTTCAATAGCATATCAATACAATCTGAATGCTGGATTGTGCAGATAAATTCTTATCAAATGACATACAACGTTCAGTTTAATCTCTATTTCCAAATCTATATTTAGGACCATCCATTTTCTTGTTTTCCTTGTTGTGAAAGCAAGAGTCTTGAAGGAAACATCAATGTAGTTCCCTGTGGATTAGTCATACCGAACCACGTCGGGATTGGAAAATGTATTGAAGACTATCCGATTGCTTCTCACACTGGAGTCGTAGTGACCCAGTTGAACGATGTAAGTGGAAAAAAGGAACTATTAGTTATAGCTGGCCGCTTAAAGATTTTTTTTTACCAGGAAGCAGATAGATATAGTTTTGTGATCCCCCTGAGAGTGCGCTTTCTGCTATGGGACATCTGGAAAAGGAAGCGGATGCAGCTTGAAACCTTTTTGGTTGGAGCTCTTGCTTAATATATAGACTTTCTGAGAGCGTCGCGTAAGGGCCGCTTAGCGCAAAACAAAACTCGAACCCAATTTACTCGCGAATCCTAAATAAACTGACTCGTCTGGCCGTTAGAGAAGGTTACAGAAAGCAGTGTGCGGAGGAAAGGTGGTTGCCCCAGATGCATTAATTAATCTGAAAATGTGTGAAACCGTCTCTGACATGTTATTTATATTCTTCCTAACCGCAAAGATGCACGACTGTATAACGGTTTATTTGCATCAGCGATGACGTTGGAGGCTACAGTGCCAAAGCCGGTGCCTCCCGAGTATTCGACCTTGAATGATGCAAGGCCTTTGTTGTTCACCACCACTGTGTGGCCTCACGCGTTACTTTTTACCCCCACCTCCAGCCCACTCCCCGCGCAATATGCATTATCATTTCCAATAGCATTATAAACACTGTCCCATTTTTGATACCCTCCGGCAAGATTGTCGTGACTGCCTCCCGCTAATGTTGGAATTATGGATTTGGTTTTGCTAAGGTGGCATAATGGGATGCAGTGGAGAGCGAGGAAGGCAACCAATCACCTTCGCCCGTCTACATCTCCTCCTGCGTGAAACAAAGCACATCTGACATTTACACAAGGCTCGACGTTCATTATGTGGCGGGTTATTGTTTATGGAACAGATAATAGCTGGAGGATCAATGGTGGAGAATGACTAATGGTGCGGGTAGTGATTTCAGATTTGGAATCAAAGACTAGTCAAGGTCTTTGCCACCAATGTCACAGAAACTATACCATCATATAAAGAAAGTGATTTTATTTTTATTGTTTTTTTTGTTTTTGTATGGAACATTGGCAGTTGGCCTTCGGAATAAGAAATAGGTCAACTAGCAGTTGCAATGCATAACATGCAACTTTTTACTGTATGGATTTTGATAATAATAATAATAATAATAATAATAATAATAATAATAATAATAATAATAATAATAATAATAATATCTTTACAGGTAATACAGATAATAATTTCACTATGTCTGTGGTGTCAGGTATCTACTGAAAGGGGACACTATATTGTTGCACATAAAGAGGAACAAGGATGCAATCCTATCTCATTTGGACCTTAACATTTCCAAATATAGATTGAGCCAGTGTTCATTTAACCAAGGTTTAGTGGTATCACTGACATTCAAACTGCAATGCAGTTGGTTGTAAACCTTGGCATGAATGATCAAGATGCACAGGTCTTTGTACACTAAATTCAAAATATTGGGCAGCGCACATCCATGTAGAGCATTGCCCTGGCACTGCCAATGCATTTTAATCTAGTTATTAACATCATTACTGCCATTCAACGGAAACTCTGTGCCCCGAGGACAGAGGTACCGGCTGGCAGCTGCTACTTTGCTTTGTATTGGAAAAGAAGGACAGGCTCTGTTTCCGAGCAAATTCAGTTAATAATACACTATGTTTGGCCATAAAGTTTTATTTCTGGTAATTTCATATATATTTTAAACGTGTGTGCCAGAGTTTTCATGATAAAGGAAAATGCCCCGTTCATGTGAGAATGTGCACGTGAATCGGTAGTGGCTGAATCCATCGAGGAGCACTTTAAACATGCTGACCCCCCGTCAAGACAGATAGTCAAGGTACACAGTAGTTTGACAGGCCCCTGACCGCGTTTACATCTGTCTCTCTGATAGGTAATCAGTTGCCGGGTTGCGATGGGGCGCACTGGCTGTAAATGAGAGCGGTGGACGCCACTGCCCTCTGTGTTGGTCATAGGCCCTGCCACAGCTGTGCGAAGAAGCGGCGTCGCGAATTTGGGCGGGCTTCGATAATAGAGCTCTCCCACCGCGTGCGGCTGAACTGTTGTCTCATAGGTTGGCACAATCCGGATGCAGTTTTTAGATCCTCGAAGGAGAGGAGAGGTATTGATCACCGTCGAGAGAAATAAAGGATTTTAGGGTTTCGTTCTGCCACTGCACACAGCCTTTTTCATTTGATTGGCCCAGCTTCCCGCTGCAGGATGGTGAGGCTGACAATTCGCCGCCACCCCCCTGGCCTCCCCCTCCCCGTGAGTAATGATGTCTACAGCTCCTGCAGACCTTCGCTCGCCGTATAGAGACTTCATCACGCTTTAAAATATTGAACGATCCTAGTCCGCGTACGGATTTCCTCTGATCTTCTCTTTCTGGGACATTTCACTGGCGCAGTCGTCTGCGATAAATTCTTAATAGGATCATTCCATATGGAATCAATAAAGAAATTGCTTATTTGACCCGCTTCTCTTTTGGATTTAATGTACATTTCCATCCACAAAGGAGGAAAATGACGCAGTAAGATTTCTGATTTCAATGACAACTCATTCACAAAATCTCCTCCAACTGACCTTTATATTTCCGAGTCTCCATCCGCAGCTGTAGAAAGGTGATTATGGTTTTGAAAACGCCATACGGCTCAGCTCTCTCTCCACCACCATAAACCGATACAATGGCTACATTACTGCAGCCGCCGCACCTAACCGATGGTCGATCCCTATAACCCTCACTCAAGAATAAGACCCAGAGATACTTTAACTTCTCCACATGGGAGGAATTTCAAAATTACTATTACATTACATGAAATGTCACATCTATGGTTCCATATCTATGGGTGCAGCACCCACATTAATGGGGACGCTGTGAAGAAGGAGCTGATCCATGAGGCAAAGCTCTCGACTTACCGGTCAATCTTCGTTCCTACTCTTACAAAAAATATATAGTCTCCCCCACCAACCTTTTGATCTTGAAATGTTGAATTTTTTTTCTGTCCTCTATACATTATAGCCAAGTATGCCAGGTGAATCTCGAAAGTGGAGCCATTGCTTGACATTTTATGGTAGGCTGTCCCATAGGAAACTCCCTTACGTGCATCAGCACTGATGTCCATAAAAATGCATTCAAAAGCAGTGTCGTGCTCAACTCACTCATGTAATAATGTGTTTTTTTCAAAACCTAAGAAAGGTGGGTTTTTTAAAACTCCTTATTTAAATTATCTATTTTCTTTATGTAATGTAAAACCCATTTATTTCCCTTTGCCCTAATCCTAGGCCACTGGTACAATCCGAATACAGACGTTTCCTAATGAAATTATTGAATTGAGGATTTTATGCACTAACGCAATTACAATAACTAAAAGGGAGCCGAACGCTGTGGCTTTGGTGAAGAAAAAAAAAAACAAGATGATTGGATTTGTGTTGATAGTAATTTCTGGTTTTTTTTTCAAACTGAATTTTCCTCAGTGCCGATTCTTCGCTTTCATCTCAATGTCCCCGTTCCACTGATATTTTATTCATGGCAAGGCTAATGAACTCCCAGATTGAGTGTGGAATATATGCTCCTGAGCAGTTTATTTCTTGGGTTCGCCACAGTTTGGCAGTTGGCAAATCGACAGCACTGACAATAATGGACACCTCAAAGAAAATATATTGCGGTTTGGATGCTGCCCTAAGCATTTGCATATATTTGGATGCTGCCCTAAGCATTCGCTATCATATGTTTTTATATATTTAATATTAGATGATTGCTATCTGCATACCTCACGTGCATATTTATAATCTCATAATTGTGAAACAGTGATAGCCTTGTGTGTAAGTCTTGTCGGTGGACAATGAATAGCGTGAACCTGTAGCAGCAATATTTGCACCATTAAAGAATATGTAAAGCAATAATATGATGCTATGAAAAGACAAAACAATGTTAAATTAATTTCTTACACATGCCATTACGCTTCCATTTACTAAATAATGTTCTGACTGTTGCACTAAATTTAGATTGTCTTTGGGAGATTGTGGGCTGCGGTTTTCTGTCCGCGGGAATGGAAACAAAAGGACTTAATCTTGAGAAAAGAGCCGATGGAAATGTTATTGGTAGTCCAAAGAGTGGATGTGGGTGAAGAGACAACGTCAGTCAAGGAGACGAGCATCCCAGGAGATGCCTGCTTGACGCAGATGTGCACCCGTAGACCGTTTCATGTGTCAGCTGACACTCAAACCGTGTGCGAGTGCAGTTGTACATTTCTGAAGTGGGAGAGTTCAGAGGAGATGGTTAGATAGGACTACAGCCTTGCAGATAAATCAATACGATTGTATTAATTGTCCCAGCATTGCACAGAGGTAAACATGCAGACCTGGAATGGCTCTTAAAGATGGACGATCTCAGAATGAGGTGATAGCAACTGTTGTCAGCCATTGGGAGCAAAGCCTAGAATGTTTATGCCGGTGCTGTGTGTCAGCGCATATTTATGTTTTCCAATTATTCTTACCATTTCTTCAATAAAGCTTGCAGTATACTGCCAAGCTGGTCATTTAGTATATATCTTAGAGCCTACATTTTCTGTTAGTTCGGTATGGTCACCGCTGCTCAGCTCTAAAGCATTTATAGTGACCGATTCTATTGCGGTTGCATGGATGCAGAGATATAGTACTCTTCACTGTCATATACATATAAAACACTGTAGACACAGACATCCTGTGAGCATTGGATATCATTTCAACGTACAGTGAGCTTGTACCTGAGTAATGTGCATTATGCACAAATGATTGCTGTAGTAATATCATTCAGATACTAGATGTCTTGAGGGTCTTCCATGGCATAAAATTAAGAATAGTGTCAGACTGAGTGTCAGTTGTGACTAAACATACCGCAGAATGTCACCCTAGCTGATTTCTTGGGTCAAAGGTGATTTTTTACACTTGGTCTGAAACACAGAAAAGAAATTGCCGTATTATTTTTTAACTGTCTTACAAAAAAATAAATTGCAGCTGCCTTGACCTCTCTTTCATTTATGAAAATAGTTTATACAAGAGGTCATGTTCTAGCCAAGAATCTGATCCCTATACTAGCTACTGTGTGGGCTAAATATAATGGTTTTTCTTAATGACAGAATGGGATCAAGATGTCATTTTGGGATACTAGTTTAACAAATCCCCAAATGCTCACTGATTAGATTAAAAGTTTATCAATTATCCAGCTTGTCTGCAGACCCCCGGGAGACTTCCGACATATTTTAAAGCCAGAAGAGTGCAATAAGGTCTGGGTCTTCCGTTGCAATGTTGCTCTGCTTCACTGTCTATCTCTTACAAACAGTTCTGGGTTGGATGGCCTGCTCCTTTCAATGGAGGACATGGATACTGCGAGTAAAGGCCACACAGAGGGCGGTGGACATGAGGTGGATTTTAATTAGGCTGTAGGGGAGGCAGCTTTTGCATGCTTAAACAAGACCTGTCACCCCCCCCACCCTCAACACCATCCCTCATTTACCCCCATCCTCCACCACCCTCTTCGGCCACTGGAAAAAAAAACAAGGAAGCAGCTAGCCCAAATCAAACATCTGGTGAGCAAAGTTGGAAGGAGAAAAAGGAAAACACGGTCAGAATACTCAAGCTCCCTCTCCGAGCAGGTGCAAATTGTCTGTCGTTTTCTCCAGCCAACGTTAATATGCTCATTTCATTATTGCCGGAGAACTCAGGTGCTCGGGCGCTCGGGTGACGCACTGGAGGTTTTTTTCAACCTTTCGTTTTAATTTCCCAAAAGCCTGCCTAGATTATAATGTCCAGATTATCTGTTTATGAAAATTACGACATTAATAAGCCTCCGGTGTGGGTATATCATATAAGCCTATCTTGAAACATTAAACAATAATAAAGAAGTTCTCCTGTCCATTTGCCTCCAACAGACCCTGGTACCGATTTGTCAAGACAGCACTTCTTGCTTAGTTTCCAACCGAATGCAGTGAGCAGACTCCAGCTGGTACATGCCCTGCAGAAAAGGCCAAATATACATTCAATCTCATCCACTCTCACACCCCATGTGGTGTCCTCTCAGTGTCAGGAAAACAGGTCCAAAGCTCCACTCACCAGTCCTGGGCTCTGCTCAGATGTGTTAACCTCTCCTTTTTTCTGCACAGGGGTCATGGAGGCTCCTGAGAACATGGGAATCACGCTAGTGTAAAGATTTCAGCTGTGTGTCAGCAACAGAACGCAACGCTGATAGCAAAGTCTCAGTCTACGCTGTACGTCCAACCCGTACACACGCACTTCATGTGTTTGTCTGCTCTGAATTTAATTTAAACACCGATACTCTACTTGCTTAACTATTTGCTTGCAAGGCCGTGTGCCACAGTCATTGAGATACGAGTGCCTTTTGCAATCTATCTATGATTATGTATATTTTTGTTGATTCAGATGAGAACTGTAGAGATTTATTAGTCTCCATTAGAGAAAAAAAGGTGAATATCAAAAAAGACCTGTAGAAGTTCACCCAGTGGTGTCTGATAACGTTGAACTGAATGAATAACTGAATAGTTATTTAAATGTAATTTTCCATGATTAAGGCTTTAAGATGAGAACAGGTAGTGACAACCGATGGATATTTGGTTCATTTTCAACCATCACAAATTATTTTTGCGATAACATATTTTAATTAATTCATAATTGCTTTGCAGAGAGCGCTATAGTCTTGCCATTCCCAAATAATTACAATGCTGTCACCCAGCGGGAAAGATGTTTGAGGTTGGTAATTGGATTTTGAGTTAAATTACATTTCAAATGACTGAAACCTTAAGACAAAATATGTATTACAACTGCATTTAAGCAGTGATTGTGTTTTATGCAGTGTAATTATGTGCAAGCTCAAGTAATACCCATAAAGATTTTTTCATTGTACATTGCCAGCCTTGATTTTTTTAAACACTCCTGGGGAATATATCTGATGGTATCAACGATTTGCTATGTTTAACATTGAAGTAATCTGCATTGATTTAATAGGAACGGAATGTGGTCAGTTGTGCTGTGACAACCTATTTCTGGATAGTTTGTGATGGGTAGCAAAATTCCACTCTTCTTGGACAAATCGATGGGGTTCACAAATGCTTAAAGGTCAGCTAAACTTCGCTTGGCCATGAGAACAGAAGCCCTGCTGGGTGAGCCAGCTCCACTGGCACCGAGCGTTTCATTAGAGGCCTACCCTCTCCCCGCAAAACAGCATTCCTAGGATTCAATTAGCTTGATGAGTGTGCCAGGGGTAGAACACACAGGACCATTAGAAGAGAGGAATGAGTGAGGACGGCTCTAATGCAGCAGGGGAGTGGCGGAGCGATAATGAAAGCGGCCTCTCTCGCTGCGGCTGTAATCCAATCAGCCCGCGCGGGGGGAACGGCGCATTACAGAAAACGCGCGTGTTTGCGGGCGTGTAACAAGGTCCAATCTGTCAACCCGAGAGGGCAAACACCAATCAAACAGGTGACGTTCGCGATGAATTCTTCTGGTCTTGAAAGCTGTCAACCCGAGAGTCACACTAGGCCCTGCTCGCGCGACACTCCGCTAACCAGGTTGCTACCGATTGCCACCTTAATTAAGTGGATTTTTTGTATGCCCAGACTGCTTACGCAGTATCCATCCACCTAAGGCTTCTCACAAATTTGTGCATGAGCGGAAAAGTGACGTAGAATATTAGGAGTCGTATCCAGCCTCTTGTGCCGCAGAGAGGTCTTACTGAGGCTTCTGGGAAAGAGTGCTGATAGCAGGCTTGAATGCCAGCGAATCCAATGCAGCCTGTGCCCTAATTCTCGTTATGGTACCGTCTGCTGACAAAACGCTGTGAATATCCTTCCGTGTGTAGCCCCTGGATCAGTTGTTTAATACCCTGCGGATCCATTTACTTTCTACCTAATTAAATTCCCCAGTCAAATTATCGTTCTGCAGTGCATACTGTAAACTGCAATGCCTTTTGGTGAAACTGACTACATACGGGGAAATATAATCTGATTATTTGCGTGTTTGTACTTCTCAAGGAGGCCCTATGTAGGTCACCTCTTTCTCTGTGTAGACAGTAGGTGGAGCGGAGTTGTATGATCTGCTCTTAGGGAAGCTATGACCAGCCGTATGTGGCTGAAGAACTGGGCTTGTATTCAGAATGTTGTAGCTTTGACTTCCACATGGGGCGCTGCTGTACTCCAGTAATACATAGCATTTATAGACGCAGATAATAGTAGTAGCCTGGATTAAGTCAACATGCTTCCTTAACTTTGAATTCAAGGGGGAATTTATTTATTTATTTTTCTTAACAAGCAGTTCATTCTAGTGATCACTGAAGCACTCCAAACGTAGTTTGCAAATACATTTTAGAGAGTTAAATTCAATACAAGTTGGAAAGGTGTATATTGGGTAATTGTGCAAATAAATATTGCCATTCCTGTTGTTTTAGGTGAGTGTGCCACGCAGAATGCAGTTGGCTATGGCACTGTCATCGTTTAGCAGTATAATTCTCGGGTTCCAGGCAGTGAATTAGCAGGAGGAGCCATGTCTTCAGGAGTGGGAGAGCCATTTTCAGGGCGTGAGATCGCCCGGCATTGGGTGTATTCCTTGTAAATGCTCCTCAGGCTCTGTTTACAATCTATTCAGATGTTTCCCCTCACTGTTGTTCGGACTTCTTTCTATCATAACTCACACTGGGACATCGACTCGCTTCCCTGGGATGTTCACTCCTCTCGACTTCCAGGAGACCCTTGAAAATTGGTTTAAATCTTCTGAGGAGAGAAGCCCCCCTTCAGGGTTCCTCTCCATTGGAATTAAAGAACAAAGAAACAGGTCGGTTCGCAGAAAACAATGGGGTCCATGTGAACGTGCCGTTTCTTTTATCAAGGTCCGTTAAATACAAATGTAGCAGCTGTGCCATTAAACATCTACTGGCACTAAAAGGCAAAATGCCAAACATCCTCTCTGATTCATAAATCAAGCACACAGTATGTTAGTGTAAAAGTTCTGTGAAGTTGGTGCTTTTTTGTACATGCTGTGCTTCCCCAGTTTTCCTTTAAGCAGTGAGAGCTCTGCTGCACTGTAAAGCTAATATAATTGGACATCATGGGATTAAATGTACACTCTAAAGGCAGAAGAAGTTTAAAATTCCCTTTGCTTTCTAATGCTTGCACAATGTGCAGAAACTGTGTAAGTGTGCATATTTAAAATATGGATGTCAGATTCCGAGCCTCGCTTTCATTGCCTTAATGTTCGCTAAGTACGCCGATAACGTCTGTCAAATAAGAAACATGAACAGGGTAGACAGGTCATTATAGCTATTGTTTATATAATGGATCCATGATGCACACAATATGCATATATTACCTAAATAAACATTAACATGCATCTCTCATTTTGTTCATTTTGTGTTGAGCAAGCCAAGGCAGCCACATTTATATATACCAGATTATCATTAATTTACATCTCTATGATGCTTGATAAAAAATATTGAATCTTGCACAGCAGCACCAGCTGCAAAGGTTTTTATGTGACTGAAGATGTTGTCTTTATCTTGTAGATGGGATATTGCAGATGCAAGACTAGTGTCTTAGAGCTCATTATGGAAATGGAGTAGGAGAAGTGTGATGTTTACATTAATGGTTTACAAAGGGCACAGGATGTAAGGTTCTGGGGGTTTGGAGGAGCTCTAACTAAAGTATGTGTTTCTGGGTAAAGGCCCTCCTTTAAGGGATAATTCACAGTCTGGCTCCTCTGTAACAGGACTTGTTCGCATGTACCGATACTGTTAGAATTCTGTACCTCCTCATGTGAACAGGAGTGCCTACTGGAGCAGGGTGAACATTTTTACCAGATTGTGTAATGCGTTGCGATGCCAAGAGGCCACAGTTTGCATCCTTGTTGGTATTAGTGCACAACTGTTGGTGTTTGGGTAATTCACCATGCAGTAAACATGTCACAGGATCAGATTATAACACATTAAATACAATTTTTTACTCATTCCTGTCGTCACTGTTTGTCCAAAGGGTGGCAATGAGAAATTTGTGAATTTGATTATTTGTACTTAATAACCTGGACCTCTACTACTCTTCTACTACAAGATAAAATGTTTGTGCACTTTAGCCATGTATTGATAATAATAGTCAAATTAATTGTACAAGGAAAGTGATGGAAAGGAAAGTGACCTTGCATGCACTCAGACCTGAACCATATTCCTATTTGCCCAGTGTGTCCAAGAATAGCACACATTCAACAACAAGTTCAAACTGGTAAAAGCAGGGAAAGGCAAAAAAAAAAAGGGAGTCTCCACATGACATGAGGCAGCCTAGTAAACAATGGTTGCTTATAAACAGATGCTCAAGTTAATGTTCCTTGGATGAGTGACTCATGACATCATCGCCAGTGTTATCAGAGGGAATTTGTATTGAACCCCCATAAATTGTGTACATCTGTTACATCTAACTGTTACTGCACAGTGTAACTTTGGATTTAGAATAGGCGTGCCTAGCAAGGGCGTGTGTGACTCGGCGAGCGGTGTGATATGTGAGACGTAATGAGACGCATGATGGCGGTGATGCCGCTCGTGATTCTTCCCGCCCACCTTCGCGGCCGAGAGCCGGTCTTAATGGCGCCGGCGTATTCCCGCCTGGTCGCCGTTATGCTGAGTTGATGCCGTCAATCACCGCGCAGCATCTGCAGCTTTGATGAGATCTCCTGGTTAGGCTGACGGCCCGATCAATCACACGGAAGTGTCCTTACCGTGTCCCCGTGCCTTCAATCATCTGAGGTTATCAATCTGGCCACTGGAGTCAGACGCAGTCACAAAGGCTATCTGTGAGCTTGCAGGTGTCGCGCAGCGACTGTAATCACGAAGGGGGGGGGGGGGGGGGGCGCGCTGTTTATTCTCACTCAGGGCCGTCCTGCACACGGCGCGCTCGAGTTCCTCGTCCGAAGTTGTCTGTGACAAATCAAAACACGCGACTTTCTTAGCGTAAAAGAAAATCGCTTAAGGAAGTTAATACATTTTCTCATGAGGGGATTGAATTATGCGAGTCCTCAGATCTGTGAGCTGTTATTGTATGATGCTTGCTACGTGTATAATCGTAAGCCTCTTTTGCTCCCATCCCATGGGGAACTGCAAAATGAATGCCATGCATGTATGCTGAAAATGCACTTTAATACGTTCAGTCTGCTGTGATGCAAGAAACCAAATAATTTGTATTGATGTGTGTCCCCGGAGCATCCGTACTATTCGACCACGTATGTAATCCAGTACTTGAAAAGAAGTACAGGCCTAGTATACTTTTGAGAGTTCTCTGTGCCTTTCTCGCTTCTAATGAGTGCCATAGAGTGTTGATAACATTATGTTAACAATCAATACTGGTGGCTAATTATAATAGCATGGGATGCTGAACAGATAATTTAATCTGCATCAGGTGAAGTTATGGGCATAAATGTTGCAAGTGGAAGTCTAAGCAGCCTTTGAAATATCAGGTTTCCAATTCCAATTTGAAAAGTCATTACATTTTTTCAATTTTAGAAAAATGTCCGTTGGGTGGTCCAAAAAGTACTGGTGCTCAAAAAACTAGACGTACTGAACGATTTGCTCAAACACTGGAGGAAGGCGTTCATTTCAGATGGCGAAAATGATATGTATATGTGAGAAATGAGAAGATTGTGAAAGAGTGGCCTTCTCAATCACATTCACATGGCGTTAAAAAAGAAACTGCAAATAAATTACATCAAAAGCTTAATTTATTTTAAATCCACAAGCAGGCCTACCATCTTTACCTGGTGGCTTCTCTCCACACAGTGGCATAGGCAGGTTATATACTGGCAACATGGCCTAATTGACAAGTCACCACACCTGTGGGCTGCTGCTACACACACACAAACACACACACACACACACACACACACACACACACAAACACATAGAAAAACATAATTAACCAATTAACACTACACTGAAGGGAGCGACAAGACAATGGTTGAACTGGGTGCATCTGATGATCAGTACTAGCTATTGAAGGGCTTGCTAAATGGAAAAACAAAAAACACAAAACATGAACACAATCCAATACATTCAACTTTAAAAGGAGTTCCTCCACCCCCCAGTCCAAGTAGTGAGGCCGCTCCCTGACAAAGATATTCAGAGATGCAGAAAGTATAGTGTAACAAATGTTCGGTCTTCACAGTCATGTGTAGACATCCTAGCAGCAATGATAACGAGTTAATGTAAAAAAAAATGATTTGCCAAAATCATGTAACAGTGTTCCATGCTTTTTTGCAAAAATCATGCGACAGTGATGTGAGGAAGAACTTATTTGACACAACATGAGCAGGAGGTCACTGAGATTTCTGACTATAAAAAATAAAAAAATTATATTATGAGACAATCAGCATTACACAGATGCCATATGTTTAATTATTATGCAGCACTAGACATGGCATAGAATGCACAAGTAGCGCTCCAAAGAGACATCCAACAAACAATCAACGGCCAGTTTCAGTTAGCACGGTAACAGCAACATTTTTCAACCCATGTATAGTCTTCTTCAGACAATTGTAAAGCTAACCATTTCAACCAGGTGCAAGCTCCAGTACATACAGTTGGAGTCAGATGTTTACATACACTTAGGTTGAAGTAATTAAGACTCATTTTTAACCACTCCACAGATTTCATGTTAGCAAACTATAGTGTTGGCAAGTCAGTTAGGACATCTACTTTGTGGATGACACAAGTAATTTTTCCAACAATTGTTTACAGACAGATTATTTCACTTTTAATTCACTATATCACAATTACAGTGGGTCAGCAGTTTACATACACTAAGTTGACTGTGCCTTTAAATTATTTTTAATATTTGGTTGCATATCCTTTGGCTTTGTATGCCATGACTTCCTGATGCCTGTCACCCAACAACATTAAAAGACTCTTGATATATTTTTTGCTGGTACTCTTACAAGTGATACTATAACGTCTCTGCATTTGAATGGATCTCTATGGGAATTGTGGAGTGGGACTAGATTTAGCTGTAAATTATGCTGGAGCCGTATGGAATACATGATTGGTAAAATGGCTGTAAGTCATCAAGGGTCTGAGGTATCAAACGAGCCTCAAACCATCACTCTGCTGCCAGATATGCAGTAGACATGGATCACTTTAAGGATTGTTTCTCCTGACAAATTTTCCTATTGAACTCTATGGAAAAATAAGTCAGGAGAAGAAACCCTTCAAGTTATCCATCCATATCTACTGTATTTCTGGCAGCAGAGTGATGATTTAAGGCTTGTTTGATACGTCAGACCCTCGATGACTTACAGCCATTTAGCCAACCATGTGTTCCATACTGTTCCAGTCTAATTTACAGCTAAATCTAGTCCCACCCCCCAATTCCCATAAAGATCCATTCAAATGCAGAGACATTATAGTATCACTTGTAAGAGTACCAGAAAATAAGATATCAAGAGTCCTTTGATGTTGTTGGGTCACAGACATCAGGAAGTCATGTCATGCAAAGCCAAAGGATATGCAACCAAATATTAAAAATTTAAAGGCACAGTCAACTTAGTGTATGTAAACTTCTATATTGTATATGTATATGGATAGCATCTGCTAAAACTCCTTAGTCATCATCAGATCTCCTCAGAACACAAATATTAATATAATATAATAATTCTGTGCAATACTACCCTATGGTAATATTGTAATAATAAAGTCCATTGTTAACTTTTGAAACATACTTTAATGTGGATTGAAACTATTTTGAGCTCACTTATCCTTAAGCCCCCCACCCCCCACACCACACACACAAAGAGTCCAGCACTTCCCCCCTGCCTAGAGCCACACCCTTTGCTGTTTCCTGGGTTTTCATTTATGAATTAATTGAATTCATATTCATTTACGAGCATAAGGCTGATCCTTATTGCATGAGACTGTATTGATTAAATCAGACGAAACATAAATCTTGTTTGATTGAACCATATTTTCCTTTAAAATGGCGTTTGATTGAATCCAGGAAGCAGAACCAGCAGCAAAAGCAAAAATCCCTCCTTCCTTTCGTTTTCGGTAATTCAGATTATGATCCTGTTGAAGGTCTGGAGTCAAACCTGATGTGAACAGGACCACACCTATTATAATGCAATTTAAAACACACACACACACACACACACACACACACATGCACGTGCACGCACACGCGCACACGCACACACACACACGCACACACACACATATCAATTTAAAACACACATCCTGCATACAAACAACATACTTTAGATACTTCAGAGAAGTCAGGCAATCTTGTCATTGGCACGTTTTTGGGGTTTGAAGGGAAATGCGTAAACGGCAAAATTAGTACTTGGTGAAACTAGTCCTAGGCAAAAATCCAAATGAAAATGAGAGCCCATGAAGACTCCATAAACGCAGCCAGCCAGTCTGGAACCCTCTATCCTAAGCTATGAGGCAATGGTGCCATGCAGACATTAATGGGAAAGAATTAGTGTCGATTAAAATAAGTGTGTATAAAAAGCGACAACAATGGCTCATACAAATTGTTCAATAAAAAAAATGTTGGCAATGCAAATCAGCGCAAATAAACTGTTAAACTGGAGTAAGTCCTCCTATTGTCATTTTGAAATGCCGCAAATTGAATAAAAAAATAAATACAATGTCCACACTGCATATATGTAAAACACAGATGATGCAGGAGGGAGAAACATTCTGGTGCTTCAAAAATAAAATAAAATAAAATAAGCTATCAGCCTATATGTTCCCTGACAACAGCAGTGATGCACAACATCTGGTGTAAAGGTTTAATGCATTCATTGCAATTTTCTGTTTGAGATAAGGCCACGTTTAAAAGACATTTTTCAGTGTCTCGATATTGTTGGCCAGCTGGTATTCTGCATTGTGAATTGTGCTTGAGTACAGAGATTTCCACTCAAGCAAATAGCAGCCTGTGGCAAAGACAGATAGCAGTGTGACTGCAATGTACAATTTGCTTGCCTGTTCATCATAGATGCAGTGTGTTTACCTGCTTTTGGAAGCCATGCACACTAATTAGGATTAAGTGCTGTCAGATGTTGGGGCTAATGAGAGCATTTTACACATTCTTTGATTGCTTTGAACTGAAAGATAATTGGTTTTTAACATTATACAAAAACACTTGCTTGTACGGGGCTTATTGACCAGAAGGACATTGATACCAAGATGCATTTTACAGTGATAGAAACAACTTTGGAGAGATGTGTTTTATCTCTGCTTCAGGGTGGCTCTGGATCTTTTTGAAAAAAAAAACTTCAGTAGTCATATCAGCTGTAGATAGATTTATTCATCCAGGAAAAGGTAATTAATAGAGTGAGATAATCAAGACTAATGCTTTGTGTGTGTGTGTGTGTGTGTGTGTGTGTGCATGTGTCTGTGTGTTTGTTTGTGTGGGTGTGTGGGTGTGTGGCTAGGGTAAATATAAAGATCTCCTACTCATAGTTAAGCTCTTGCAAACTGCACAGTGCTGTGCCCTGTAAAATAGTGAAATTGACCAAAAAGATAGGATTCTGTTGGACGAAATACGTTCAGAATTTGCAAAAACATACAACTGATGTGAATTTATTTAGGAATAAATCACAACCATAATTGAATAAATTTGAATAAAGTGCTATGACGGTGTTAGGCATATTTAGGATAGGTCACAAATAGGTAACCGCATACCTTTCACATCGGTAGACTAACTCATGATTTCAAAGTGCCAACCACCTTAGCTGCTCCGGTAGGGAAGAACAGACTCCAGAATACCTTTTGGCAATAGGTTTTTGGATTTCGATTTGTGGGTGCTTGCCAGCCAAATCCAGGTTGTTGATTTCCTTATGTTTTATTTCAATTACGCATGGCGGGATATCACCATTTTTATTACAATTGGCAGCATGATTTATGTATTCATTTGCTGAAGTACAGCAAACTAGCACTGTTCATCTGCTACTTTATAACTGGGAAAGTGCCATCATATAACACTTTATATATAAGCAAAATATTGGCACTCTATATAAGATGGCAACCTTTTGTGCATATTACTGTAGATGAAGCACTTACGTAAACTGCCAATTCTGGTGTGAACATTCCATATTCAACAATTCAATTATGAGAAGGTTAAAACCTAAACAATTTTAAATATCTATTCAAATTATTGTAGCCCAGCAATCCTGATTGTGAAGTTAGTCTAGTTAACAGAGGATGAAGGAGGGTCTTCTCTCTCAAAGCTTCTATTCAGCCTGTTGTGAAATCCACTCGAGAAACTTAGTCAATGAAGTTAATCACACTCTGCACAGATCCAGGGTCAGACTAAAAAACAATTAGACTTTTCAAAAGTAAAAAATGTGTTTAAGCATATTAAACTATATGCATAGTTTATTGGATACGTTTCCTATTATCTGAAGTTTCTTTTTAATCTCTCTCTCTCTCTCTCTCTCTCTCTCTCTCTCTCTCTCTCTCTCTCTCTCTCTCTCTCTCTCTCTCTCTCTCTCTCTCTCTCTCACACACACACACACACACACACACACACACACACACACACACACACACACACACACACACACACACACACACACACACCAAGCACAGTTCAACTTAAGGAAACATGTTGATTGCGTCCAGGTCATTATTTTTTTATTGAGCTGTATGTGTATTCTATGTAATGATTGCATTGATTTTACTAATTTGAACTTGGTCTCAGCATTTAGATTCTTCAACTCTGTGCAAAGGAGAATGCTACTGCACAAGACACAATTAAGAGAAAAGGGATTACCTGCCAGTGGGTATGGATTATTCCGATAATTGGCAAGCTTATTAATCAAGAAAAGAAAGACAAACAGGCTGAGAACAATGATCGATTGAAAGGCAAGATTTCACTCTCCTCCGGGCTTATGAACGACCACTGATATATACTGAGAGAGAGATTGTTTATTTCATGTGACATGTATTGCTGAAGGGGAATTTGATAAATTTTTTATGGGGTTGGCATTCAAAAACATATAAAAGCATGATTTTGTAATGCTGAGGTTATCTTAATTTAATGTGCAGCTTTTCCAATATCAAGAATATTTCACTATCACACTCATATAGTTCTCAGATTTACAGTATATAAGCTGTTGTGTTGTTGTTCCATCCTGGATTTATTTTCCATTTTGACACTTTGACTATTAAATGTGGCGCCTTCACGTGGCATGCAATTATTCTGCAGAATTATTATTATCTTTCCTTCATGTCTGTGCGAAAACATGAAGTAAAAACAGAATTGTAATCACAAGGGGCTTCATCCATGAAATGTGAGCAGAACAAATTTATACGTAAATCGTTCATATTAGCAATTTTGCCTGTATTTTGCCATTCATCAACATTTTCGTATCTGAGATTTGTTTGTATGTACGAACAAACTTTACACCTGCTCAGGACCACGCGTACCTCATACCTCATACGTAAATTCAAAATGCCACTAAACGTAGCTTCTGAATATCAATTCGAACATTCATTTATTTTTATTTTATTTATTATTAAATTCACAAGACTAAATGTAGCCTTTGAAGTGCACGATGAAAACAATAATTACGACTGTAAAAAGCAAGCACTTTAGATTAAGCCTATTAATCAATTGTAGGCTATGAATTTATTTAATTAGACCCATAACTTAATTAATGCTCCAATTAGGCTACAATTTTTCTGAACTGATGTTAGTATATGATGTTAAAGAAGCAAATTAAAACACACAATTAACCATTGAATGAAATTTGCTATAAAATTACTTACAGGAGGTCTGTATAGCCAGCGTTGCAATGGATGACTTTGCGCTGTTGGAGGAATTGGCTCCGAACGCATCTTTAGGATCGCGCAAAAGCTATTTGTTGGCTGAGAGTGATGTATGGCTGGTTAGTCATTTTCGGGTCATGCGAAATGTATTGCTAAACATCCTGGCCCGGTTTCCTGGTTGGGGCCATAGACGGGTGGTACCCTCAACAGCTTCAGTTGGCACTCGTTTGCAGAACACTGCGGTCAGAGACTTGGTGTAGCTACGTCAAATTTCTGTTTACCGTGTCATAGAGTATAGATTTCTAACTAGTACCTCTTTCCATCACTAGTATAAAATAATACATTATTTTATTTATTTACAGGCTGCGAGAAAGACCGCAGCCTAGTGCTTGGCAGATAGAGGCAATGCGCTTGTCCGATGCAGATAGGCTTGCACTTTAACAGCTCGTTTGACGGGAGATTCTGCATTTCCTGCATGCTATATCCTGCCATGTCTTTTTACTTTACCATGTAGGCTACTTTACTATTTCTTTATGACACCGGAAAAGACAATTCTAAACTATGTATTTTCCTTGATAGTACATCTGCTAATAAAACTTTGATTTCAGTGTCAGCATAATTATTTATTTTGCTTTTTCTGGCCATTTTGACTTCCTATGGACCTTTAAATGGAAGTGACAACCTCGATATAAGGCAATTCAGAGGCGTGGATAACACGCTTGTCATTTACGTGTATGAACATACGTACGTGAATATGAAAAAATCTGCCTTTCCCACGCGGTTTGATGAATCCGGCGTACATTTTTCGTACCAACTTGTTGCGAACATAAATGTACGGGCATATTTAGGAACACTTCATGAATGAGGCCCAAGATTTGTAAAAAGAAAGTGGGCATTGGATATGATTTAAGAAGGTGCATGAATACAGTGTTTACCTCACGAACATCACAGCCATGAATGTTTCCCAATGCATCATCCAGGGAGGCAAAAAAATGGAGGGAAAGGCTCTCCAGCTAAAGGAAATATTTATCGGCCCTTCCAGATGGGCAGTGTTTAAAGCGCATTTCACTCCATCGGTCGAAGGGAACAGCAGCTTCACACATTAGCATGCTGCATGGCACTTCTGGCTGAGTTCCGGCGCGATATGATCATTTATTTAATTAAAATATCCGGCATTCTGCAAGCAGGGATTGACAGAGAGTTCATGTGCAAAATGACAGAAATGCTGATGACACCAGGGGACAGTTTAATCCTATTATTTCCCTATGTTTGCCATGCACAGTGAATGCACACCTTTATTCTCCACAGACCTGTTGCTATGGCTCTGAACTGTACATCATAGCAACTGTGGCTGCTTCACAATGCGCAGAGTGCATAATTTTAGATTGACATGTGAACCCCCCCCCCCCCCCCCACACACACACTGAATTTCCAGTGAGATATCAGGTGGGCCATGTGTATGTATCCCCTATGCTCTACTCAGGTATTTTTGTATTTATTTAATTTAAAAAAATTGTTATATGGTCTAACCACAAGCACAGCTCAAATAATTTTATAGATCAATGCAAATAACAAAATAAATGTTAATGTATGCTCCTCACTGGGCTGTTAAGTTCTAAAATGATCCAGTTTTTGCTGGTGTTATGCAGTTAGTTGATTGCTTTTCAAGGTGTATTCACAGCCATTTTGAGAAACACTGAAGGTTTCAAGCAGAATTCTGAATGTGAAGAAATCAGTAAGTGGTGCTTCATTTCGTGGCAGAACTGCTTCTTGTCCACGTGTTTAAAACTAGTCTGGACAAAGTCTGGGTTGAATTACAATATATAGATTGTACAATGTTTACACATCTCACAAAACTCAAACAATGATTATTATATAATTATATCATTTAAGATTATTAAGTGTGTGTGTGGGCAACTAAATACATAACTTTATGTAGAGCAGGCTGCCATATATTTTGTTAAAATTCCAGTCGCAAAAAATTGCTTTTGAGCCCGAATGTTTATCAGGTGCAATCATTAACAAAAATCGAAGAATGATTATTTCAGAATGGAAAGACCATAAAACAATTTACACACTTTATAAGATCTATTAGCCCACATTAGTATTCAAGCAAAGGCAGGTTTCCATGACAACTATTTTCAGTTTGAAGTGTCACAAATGCAAGCATTAGATTTCAAATCACAAAGAATTATCCATCTAATTTTCATGCTACGTGCTACATGCTACATGCCCCTCACTTGCCATTGTTTCCTTAATTATCAAGCTGAAATCCTAACATTGTTGAAGATAGTTCATCACCAGGAAGCTGTCCTTTGCAGGGCAGCGTTAGAGTCCTGCATTCATAGACCAGGCTAGCTCAATATGATTATGAACACATTACATGACATGAAATAAAATTGAGAGGTCTGCAGCACTGACAGAGATTGCTAGCACCACTAAAAATGTAGGCAAGCGGTCTTCAACGGAAACCAAGGCAAAGCACTGAGAATGTATTCACATACAGATTGGTGACAAATTAAAGGAAAAACCAACATAAAGTGTCTTGATGAGGTGTTGGGCCGCCACTACCTCTAGTCTAGCATAGATTCTAGTCTCTGGAACTCTACTGGAGGGATGGAACACCATTATTCCAAACGTTATTCCCTCATTTTGTGAGGTGGGTGCTACAGGTGGGTGCTACACATTGGTGGTGGTAGAGGTGAGTTTTCCCCTCGTCACTGTAAGCGCTTTGAGTGTCGTGAAAGGCGCTATATAAATGCAAGGTATTATTATTATTATTATTATGGTGGTGGAGAGCGCTGTCTAACACGTCGGTCCAAAATCTCCCATAGGTGTTCAATTGGGTTGAAAGCTGCTGACTGCGAATGCCATAGCATATGATTCACATCATTTTCATACTCATCAAACCATTTAGTGCCCCTTCGTGCCCTGTGGACGGGGCATTGTCATCCTGGAAGAGACCACTCCTATCAGGAGGGAAATGTTTCATCATAGGATAAAGGTGATCACTCAGAATAACTTTATATTGATTTGCTGTGACCCTTCCCTCTAATGGGACAAGTGGACCCAAACCATGCCCGGAAAATGGCATAACAGAGCCACCGGACCCCCTCACTGTAGGGGTTTTTCCTTTCATTTGTCACACGTCTGTATGATGCAATTATATGTACATTATTGTATACAGATATAAAACAGAAACTTTGATAAGCTCAATATAGTAGATTTAATGTTGATAATATCCTATGTATCCACTATGACAGCTATACAATTTATCTTAATCTTCCAGATTTGCTATTTTATCATTCTATGATCATGACTGAAGTATAAGAGCAAATGTACATGACCAAAAGCTAATGCTTGGTGCTTTAAATATTTGTTTTCATTTTGAGTTGCGTGATTAGTCAGTTTTACCATGTTTACAATTCAGATATGTTTTTTTAATCAAAGCAACTAAATAATTGCTTTTAAATCCTAGTGTACGTAACATCGTGCTGCTTGTGATACTGTGATAAAACTGGATAGAGTTCAATCAGCGCAATGTGTATGTGAAAGGGGTATCAACCCCAAAACAAGAAAATCAAGGCTGATAAATCAAAAATGTGTTCATTAAATCAGAGGTGCAACAAAGTAGAGGTGTGCCAAGAAACTAAACAGCAAAAAATGTTTCAGTCTCCCCTCTGAATTGAGGCACAGGTTTACCCCCTGTGTAGTATTCATTGTGATATTGTGAAACCAGTGAGCTGGGAAGCGGTAGCATGCAACGATGGACTGTCTCATTACTGTATTAATTCATTCACATTTTATTTCAAGCTATCAAGCAGCTGTGAAGTTGGCATTGTTATGGACATAAAACCATTGGCATGTTTAGGTCAATCCTTTAGGTCAATTGAATTTAATTGATCTTGTTAATGCACCATTGAATGTTATTAAATTTGGGATTGAATATTTATTGTAAATTCTTCAAGCAGGGGAAAGGGCAACCGTAAAATGAACACTTGCTAGATTTGTGAGGTGTAATAGGCTTTTATATTTAAAATATAATCCTATTGATTGGAATTCCGGATGTGGTGGAGCGGGGTGACATAAATTTAATATTTGGAAATTGAATTGAAAATTATGAAATCTGATTTGAGGAGGGTGGCATAAAAATGTTATTGATTTATAACTGAAGGAACCAGTTTGGGGGAAAATAATTGAATTTAAACTCAATATATGGAACCACCTCCAAACGCTGGTGCCAGGGAGAATATTAAGAAGTGGAAATGGTTGGTAAGAAAAAAAAAAACGTCAGCTTTGTGCAAAACGCCGTATGTGTGGATGTGAGCAATGACGCAGCCTGAAACGTGGAGCTGAAAAGACCGGACAACAGAAAAACACACCGTGTGATGAAGGTGCTATTGCAGGTTTAATAAGAGACATTACAACAATTTAGTCAGTATGATGATGAGAGAATGTGGCTTACACTGTAACTTACAATGCTAACACAGTCCAATAATAACACGCTATCAGAGCTGACTTAACAATGAACATTTCACTGCATATTTATGTTGCTTGGGGAATGTCAGCTAAGCAAATAAACAATAATTAATTATGGTCCACAGCAACAGCGCAAAATGTGTACTGTCAAAATCATTTGCACACTTTTTAGTGAGTCATGCATTGGATACTGGGTAATGAGCTTTGGGAACTGCCTACATTTTTTGTTCTGAGACCACAGATATCTAGGAACACAGACAATTGCTGGGTATTATTTTGCAAAGAGTGCGCATGAGAAAAGGGGCCAGTGCTCCTTCCTCAATTTTTGAGATGAGACTCACTTATATTCTTCTGACGTGGCTCCGGTGGTGACTGGAAGAGAGCAAAGATCAGGCAAGAGGAGTCGAAACTCCCCTCCCTTGCCTTCCCCGGTTACGCCGCGACTGGGTCGGCGCCGCTGTCACGCCGAGAGCCGCAGCGGCCTCCGTGGACGAGCTTCGCGCCGCGCCGAGCTTTAGACGAGTCTGTCAAAGTCCCCGGCTTCATTGAGCTCGAGCCATCCATGGCCCGCTTCTGTCACACGCTCAGCAAAAAGATTGGGTCACCGCATCCATGGCTATTGCCTCAGTGCATCGTTTTCACAGGCTTTCAAGAGAAAAAAAAGCACTGTGGATTTGACCTGCGAGTTCACTCTTTCCTCTCTCCAGTTGTGTCCTCCTGGCTAGCTTTCTGTTTGACAGGCCTACAGTGCAACTCAGCCTTCCCACTCGCAGATATATTCCACGAGCTGAGAGATTTGTGTCTGTCAACAAATAACTATTTGTTGACAAATTACACCATGATCTACCGTATACAGTTGCAATATTTAAAATTGTCTTTGATGTCATTTGTAGTTATGTTTAAATTACAAACTCCAATTCCAAAAAAGGTGGGACAGTAAGTAAAATGCACATTAAAGCAGAAAGCAGTGATTTGTAAATTTTCTTTTACATATATTTAATTGAAAACAGTACAAAGAAAATATATTTAATGTTTTACCTTATCAACTGTATTGATTTTTGCAAATATACACTAATTCCGAATTTGATGCCTGCAGTACGTTCCAAAAAAGTTGGCACAGGGGCAATGAAAAGAAAGAAAAAACACACATGTTTGGAACATTCCACAGGTAAACAGGTGATGCTAATCATGACTGGGTATAAAAGGATATCAAAATACTTTTGATATTTTGTTTTCAGTTACTCTTAGAAGCGATACTATAACCTCTCTGCATTTGAATGGATCTCTATGGGAATTGGGGGTGGGACTAGATTAAACTGTAAATTACACAAGGAATAGTATGGAACCCATGGGTGGCTAAATGGCTGTAAGCCATCAAGGGTCTGAGGTATGAAACAAGCCTCAAATCATCACTCTGCTGCCAGATATGCAGTAGATATGGATGGATCACATTAAGGGTTGTTTCTCCTGACTCATTTTACTATTGAACTCTATGGAAAGATAAGTCAGGAGAAACAACCCTTCAATTGATCCAGTTTTTTTTGCCCCTGTCCCAACTTTTTTGGAACGTGATGCAGGGCATTAAATTGGAATTAGCGCATATTTACTAAAATCAATGAAGTTGATAAGGTAAAACATAAATGTATTTGTACTGTTTTCAATTAAATATGTGTAAAAGATCATTACAAATCACTGCTTTCTGCTTTTACGTGCATTTTACATATTGTCCCAACTTTTATGGAATTAGGGTTTGTACATAGAGTAATTCATTTTGCTTTTTTAATACCTTTTCTCATTTTTTTCTCCCCAAATTTGGAACACCCAAACAAGCTTGTGTTGTAATGCTTATTCAAATCAGGAGGGCCAAACACAAGCATGCGCTCTCCTCAGAAACACACCGATGCTGCTGCCCCTTCTATTCCCACCGCAGTCTACAAGTCAGGCTTGCACAGATGTGTCGGAGGAAGACCCTGCTGGTGCAGTCCAACAGGTGACCCGCACGCACCTGATCGGCCAGCAGGGGTTGCTAGTACGCGATGAGCCGCTGTCATCCTGGCTGGCTGTAACCCTCCCTCCCTCCCTCCCTGGGGGATTCTAGTGCTGACTATGCATCGTACCTGTGGGGCTGCCAGCCACAATCCCACTGGCACATTCCAAATTTGATACCAGTCCATGGGGCCCATCCATTCTCTGGGACAGTGCCTTAGCAGGATGAGCCATCCGGCAGCCTCAATAATAATAGAGCAAACGACCATATACAGTCCATTTATTGTGCATTATACATGCAGTGAAAATGTGTAGAAAATGATTCAGTTTGGTGCCAGGCCATTTTTCGTCCCATGACAGCCTGCCTGTAAAAGAACTTGAAATACCATGAAAAAAAACATCCAACTATGTCATGGTTTTGCAGCCTGCTGTTTCTTTTCTGCAGGTGTTGCCACTCGGGGGCCGCGAGAGGGCACTCCTGTTGTTTTATCCACCTTCCGTGACTAATCATGGTTATTGGTTCCAGGTGTTTTGCTGGCTACTTAAGCTCAGCGCTTTCTTTGTTCTGTGCTTTTGTGTAAGCTTTGTTTATGCATAAGTCGGTAATTTTCGGTACAGGACTTGAAGACTGCTTATCTTATCTGTCTTTTAAGATACGAAGGAACTTCGTTAGCTTTGAGTTATAGGTTTAGTCTCTAGGACTTTTTCTTTCCTATTTTCTTTCTCTAGCTAGTTCTTTCTTCAGTTTTCTTTCAGTCCTCTTTGAGGCTGTAACCTTTGTTACCTTTTTCTCTTTTCCTCCTCGTTTTAGCTCATTTGTATTTCATTGAGCTGGAGGTTTTTCCTTCTGTCTACTCTGCTCGATTCTACGAGTCAGTATTCACCCTCTTTTCTGGGTTGTTTTCTGTTGGCTTATACGCTGGGGGTTATTTCCCATTTTTGTTTATTTCTTCCCTCTACTTGTGGTTATTCCACGTGGGTAGCTTTTCGATCCCCTTACGGTCGCGTCTGGTTCTCTGACCCCTTCCCCTCCCTCACAAACTAAGTGAATGCTTTTTGTTTCACTATGTGTAAGTAGGAAACCCTGCTGATTGCAGTGTGAAAATATTGTTTACCAATGCCCCTGTCGGTGTTGAGTGTTACAACACCCATAGGACCCAATTGCAGGTCCAAACACAACACAGAAGAACAGATTGGGGGCCCCCATTAACAGTGTGTCAATGCCCGTCCACCTGTCTCCCTCTCTGCCAATTGCCCCCACTCTCCAGCATCTTGTGTTCTACATACACTGAATAGGCTGGGGATGGCACAGACTACCGTGGATTTGAACCTGCGACCACCTGGCCTGCTGATTACTCTGATTATAAATAAACACAAATTTAATTGACATCCACACAATAAGATACTGGACAAAAAAATATATTTTCTAAGCACAAGGTATGCATTTACAAGTTAGAATTCTGAAAAAAGAAGCTAAAGTTAAAGGATTTGCTTTAAATTCCTATTTAAGGTTAATATATAAATACATCAGGACATTTCGTTTAAACAGACACGACTCCACCAGCCTGGGCAGAGATAAGTATTACATGCAGTCCCCCTTTTGGGATTACAGCTGAGAGGGGAGCTAAAAGTAATTGTGCAAGTTCTTCGTCCTGCTGCCCTCTTAATGAGAATCTTCTGACAGTACAATATTGAGACAGGCTGGATGGGGCTGGGACAGGCATGCGCTGGGTCCCACTGCAGGAGGAGGAGGAGCCTCCATTTTGGCAATGCTCTGTGGCTCTCTGGGGCCCTGCCGGCTCATTACGGTCCATTTAGACGGTCAGTTGGTCAATTGATCAGTTTGTCAATTAGTCAATCAGTCAATTAGTCCCCCAGAGGAGAAACCCGTGTGAATGAGAGCTCGGCGATCAATAGAAATTTAATTCACTTATTATTATTTTTTAAAAATCTCTCAGGTATTGATTTATACAGTCTCACATGGACTTCTGTGTCCCCGTGTCTTGTTCAACTTTGAACTCTTTTAATTTTTAATTTTCTGTTGGATTCAAGCATTATCCTAAATTGTGAATCCATTTCTTTGTTTGGGGATTTTGATTTCCCCGCCACCTCTACCCCCCATGTGTGGGCTGCCACGTGGTTTAATGGTTACAAACTGTGACTTGCTCAAAATATTCAATTTGGAAAGTATTTTATTCCCCACTTAAAATAAATAAATAAATAAATAAATAAAGATCACAACATGAGAACAGAAAATTAGTTTCTTCTTCAATAGCCCCGAAAGAGATCTATTCAATGGAAATGTCATCATGGGACTTGGTTCAATTCAGAGAAATAAACAGAGGTATTGATTTTCATTGTATGAGTTTGTCCAGGTTTGCCTTTGATATTCATGTCTTCCAGTCTTCTTGGTAATGGATTATCACAGCACAATTTTCCTGTGCTAAGCCAAATGTATTTACTCACCATACAATGTAAACACAACATAGCTGTTTATTAGCTCATTCCATTTGCTTGAGGCAGTAACATACTGAGATCATTCCAGCACTGGCAATGGGAAAACTGACCGCGCTTGACAGATGACAAAATTCTGAAAATGTGCTGTCAGATAAGATCTTCCTCTGTTTACATGTGCCTGTTCAGCGAACGTTATTTGGCTCAGCTATCGAATGGCTTTCCCTGCCACCTGGACCAAATGTTGTCAGTGCTCTGAAGCTCTATATATACATTTTTATGGGACAGTTATATGAATTCTCATGGTCAGGATGAGATGAGTGAGACGTTTTACCAACAGCTGCTTGGGAGTTTTGCTCCATATGCATTCACCTTTTGAAAAACAAAGAAAAACAAAAAACAGATTACAACTTTACACCTTCAGAATCAAGAGATCTCACTAATACAGAATAATACAGCTGCAAGAAAAATTCAAAGAGAAAAAGCAACCATTATACTGTGCATAGCCTTCATTGATCTCACCAAAGCATTCGACTCTCTCTCTGGTTAAGCCTGTCAGAAATTGGATGCATTGAGACAGGGTGTTTCTAGGACCTGAAAACATCCAGGGCTTAGCCCAATACATCTGGGGCTTTCCTCAGGGGGGCATTCTGGTCTTTCCTCCTGGCCCATCCCTCTATTTCTGTCTTTTTTTTAAGGTCCTCTCTGGTTGATCAACTTTTCCATCTCCAGCATAACAAATAGTAGGATGTAGGATGACTCAGTGAGTCATTTTTGTAAGGTACAGCATACTGTTGGTCTGCCTAATTGCAAATTTCTAATTCCTTTTCATGATACAGATATGAACACTAGTGTTTTGGTATCAACAATAGTGATTATAAGGCCATAATTAAAATGTTTTATCTCATTAAAATATCTCTCTCTCTCTCTCTCTCCTCCTCTCTCTCTCTTCTCTCTCTCTCTCTCTCTCTCTCTCTCTCTCTCTCCTCTCTCTCTCCCTCTCTCTCTCTCTCTCTCTCTCTCTCTCTCTCTCTCTCTCTCCACACACACACACACACACACCACACACACACACACACACACACACACACACACACGCGCTTACCTTTTTCCATAACTAATCCTGGCTCTGCTGGCTGCAACTCATCTGCACTGCCACTGGCTGTGCTGTCTGTGCTACCCGAAAAACCATTAAATAAACTTAAACATTAAGACAACATACTCTGCCTAATGAAAAAAATATACTTTGAAATTGCTTCCCTTTAAATTCATATAATGTTCTTCATTTGATTAAACTATGACAATTATTTTATACTGGTAAAGACTGACAAGACATTACATTATAATCTCAAGGCTGACTGTATTACTAAGCAATTCATAGTATTCATCTTGATGGCAAACAACAGGTGACTGTAATCAAATAGCAGGTGATTAGCTATCATTAAATGACAAGCATGGCCAAATGAGCTGTGGCCTTGCAAAGCATTGTACGGTAAAACACATAATGAGAATAGATTCAAGATTCAAGATGTTTATTGTCACACCAGTTTCATACTGTGTACAAAACTGGGTGAAAAGCTTCAGCCAGGAGGCTCCAGTAACATAAAGTGATAAAAGTGACAAAGTGGGGGGGGGGGAAAGAATCAGAACAAAAACAATAGGGTACCAGTAGGGTGATTTAAAAAATATATATGTAATTCGATAAAATAAATCAAATGTAGGCTAATTTAAGTTCAGTGAGAATTAAACAGTAGCTACTGTATAACACAACTGGAAATATTGTGGAGCTTGTGTTCTGAGTAATCATACAAAAAAGGCTCAATATAGCAAAAATGTTTTGTTTCATTTGTAAATTGAAATGCAAAACTTATTTTTTTGGACCTGAAAATCACAGTTAACGTGGAGTAATTCTGTTTGTGCTCGTGGGATACCCGTAGCCTAGCCTATGTGTAAACACGGAGACCCCAAACGTGCTTTTATTATGAAACCATTTTTAAGCTCAGTAATGATGGGGAAACTGACCCTGCTTTACGAGACTCGCTACAACGGAAGAGATATTTTAATAAAAACATTTTGAAGTTGCCTATTTGTGTTTGAAATCATTTGTGTTGCGGCCCCTTCGAGCCGGGGTCGTAACACAAAGATTTGACAATTTTTCACGGGAAAGTTGCGGTGATTGGGAAAAAAATGCAAGTTCTTGCAACTTTCGTGGAATTTTGTTGATTTTGCATTAATAGTTTGCATCAATGATCGCGACATTGCAAAATCCTGGAGGGACTGAATAATAGTGGCAATACTATACTATGAATGCCCCATACAAGAGTCAAAACTGACAAACACCACAACAGTTTGCAACAGATGCAAACATTTGTGTAGTAGATGGCCTTCCAACAGTCTTGTTTTTATCATGGTTCAAGCCAATAATCTTAATTTCTAATAATTAAGCCTAATAAAAAGCTCTCCACACCATCTTGTGAGGGAATATAATATTAATAGTTCCAACTTCCAAGTGTGTTAGGGAGGTATGTGTGTAGAAAGATAGTGAACAACCTGTCCATCAGAAAGAGGATGAGTAAAGATAACCAGAATTTATGTTTAGCTGTGCTAGCTTGCTAATATTAATGTATTCACGTTATCTGCCATGTGGTGAAAACAACCTCTTTCTGCATTATCGCTTTTTAGATGCAATTTAAATTGTTAGCCTATTTCTTTGTTACCTTTTCTTCTCCTCTGAAAAAAAGCCAAGAAGACTCATTTGTTTTTTACTTTATGGAAGTACAGTGCTTGTGTAGCACTTTAATGGGCCCCCAATAACAATTGAAAGTACAACTAAAGTTCCGCTCTGCAACAGTACATTAAAATCAGCTCCTGGGCAGAGAAACACAAACCTTTTACGAACCAAAAATATTCGAGGCTAGGCTCAAAACATAAGCCCCGAATGATCGGCCTAACGATGCCCCTGCCTTGAGAAATACATCAGAATGCTGAGACTGCTCCATGACACATGCCACTGTTCTCAGCATCAGTGGCACCGAAAGAGAACATTTCAAGGTGGAAATAGGGGTCAAACAAGGATATATCATTACTCCCATCCTGTTTGACGTCTTCATCACAACCATTCTCCATCTCACCGGCCAAAACCTGCCGCCTGGAGTCCAAATTCTGTACAGAACAGATGGCAGGCTCTTCAACCTAAACAAAATCAAGGCCAAGACCAAGGTTTCTATCACATCCATCATGGAGCGAAAATAATGCCATCTATGCACACTCAGAACAAGATCATTCAAATGCATTTTTGATGCATTCGCAAGGGTATATAGGCTCCTTGGACTGGGCCTGAACATAAAGGAGATGTCCATCATTTTCCATACCTTGGCAGCTTTCTCTGCTCCACAGCCAACATTGACTCAGAAATACACCACGGTATTAGTTGCACCAGTGGGACTTTTGCCAAACTCAGGAGAACAGTTTTTGCGGACCGGGACATGCAAGTGAAAATCTGCTAGTAAGCTGCTAGTATTTCCGGCAGTCCTTCCCACGCTACTATATGGAGCAGTGGCTTGGACCACCGATAGTAGACACCTCAGATCCCTGGAATCCTACCATCAGAGATGCCTCTGGAAAGTCATGTGCATCAGCTGGGAAGGCAGACGCACAAATGTTAGTGTGCTAGAGGAAGTAGCCATCAACTGCATTGCCACTACCATCATCAACCACCAGCTCAGATAGACTGGTCATGTAGTTAGAATGCCTGACTCATGTCTCCCCAAGCAGACACTCTACTCTAATTTACATGCAGGACAGCGGGCACCTGGAGGTCACAAAAAAGCGGTACAAGGATAACATCAGGATAAACCTTAAAGGCATACTATGCAGGTTTTTTACATTGCAAATATTATAAAATAACCATGCTCAGTCATATCTTTGATGCACTTGCAAACTATGTCTTGTGCTACTCTGTGTGTATTTCTTCTTCTAAGATGTGTTCAGGTCGTTTTGCTCCAGCACCTGGTCACCTGCATTCGTTACACCTGACTAATTACAATTAATCCAATTATATAGTTTATAGTTTTGGATGGATAAAAAACCAGGACACCTATTGCCTACCCTAATACACGTTAGAGTATTTAAGGACCTATTCTCCTTCATGAATTGTTCATATTGAGGGGGAAGGTCAGGATCATAAGTGTTTGTAAGACAGTGGAGATTTGGAAAAAGAACAATGGAGTCTCTGAAGATTCCATGTCTCAACCAAGTGTAGGCCTGCCATAGCTTCTGAACCTGCCCTTCTGGGGCTGAAACTTTACTCAGCCTTTGATTTTTTTCATATTGTTGTACTTCGCTCATGGTTAGTCATTTAGACATATGTAGAATACATCATTTCAGCACAATGACAATGCACGTTCGGTTCTGACCTCTACTCAGGCCTATATTTGCTTTTTTTTTTCTGGAGTCAGGGAGGACACCTAGATGGTTATCTTGAAGACGACAGCCTTGACTACTAGCCTCTCCCTTGTTTTTTGGAAACGGGAATAGTGTTCACATTTCCAGTGGTGGCTGTTTGAGTGCGACTAACAGCATTTTGAACTTCAGACCTCCTTGCATGCTCTAGGACCAGCAATGTTATCCTAAAGCCATATTTACATTTTTATTATGTTACATTAATTAATTTGCTCCAGTTAGTACTGGACTATAATACTGGACTGCACCTGCCTTATATTCTCCTGGCTAATATTTTAGAATGTCAAAGTAAACCACTGTGGACACATCTCTCTATTAAGAAAGAAAGAACGAAAGAGAGAAAGAAAGATTGTAGTCAGTCGGAACTGGGTTTAGTGTCTGTTTTTAAAATAATTTAATTCTGATTTAAACTCTCTATGTTATTGTTAACTGTTGTTCACTGGAAAGCATGTTTGGATGCACTGAAAGGTGCTGTACAAATGCAACAACATTGTTAACTACTGGTCCATAGTGAGCTGCATGTTTTTTATGTTTTGTTTTGAAAGTGCACCATATTTCCCACAATGTTTTTCAGCTTTCTGAAGGAAATGAGAAAACGGGCTCAGGAAGACGGGTCATTGTGTCAAATTTATTGTTTGTGCCACAAGACAAGCGCAGCCTTTATCTGTTCTGCAGAGTGCTGATACACACCGCGCAAACAAAGTTCTCTTTATGTCTTTATAATGAACGTCAGCGCTAAGCACCAGCGGCCTTCTTCTCACCAATTAAGTCTATCAGCTGCAAACAGAGATTGCTCAGACAGTTTTCTGGGACACTGACAAAGTGCAAGAAAATAATAGTCTCTTGAGGCTAACTTTGAAAACATTTACAAATCCAATTTTATGTTGCAACTGAAAAAAATACCCACATTCTATAATGGCTTTCCAAGTGACCTCCCCTTCAGATCATGTAAAATATTATGGCAATACAAATTAGTGTATATGTATCCATAGTACAAAAGTGAAGGAGACAAAATATATTTTTTTTAAATGTCCCCATTTCCCATGTTTCCTGTTTTCTTAAATGAAACCACTGCCAACTCTCTGACCTCCCTGTTTGTCTCTACTTTCAGACACATAGAGAACTGGACGGGCCTGCACGTTCTGACGGAAATGCACATGGACTTGTACACTGGACTAGAGAGACTGTAAGTGTTGTCCATGATGTCAATGCTATGGCAGAATGATGTTCACTTATTTCAGCTATTCCTGTCGCATGATAGATTCCTTGGTTAGTCTGTGGAGAGATGGTGAGGTGTCATTTATTATTACTTTTTTTTACTTCCATAAAGTCATGTTACTATGCTTTAAAACAGTTTTATTTCTCTCATCACACAAAAGCAATCTCCCAATGGTCTGTTTTGCACTGATCAATTAACACCAACATAGCAAGGACACCCCACATTAAATTGCATTACATTAATTTAGCTGACACTTATCCAAAGCAACATTGTGAGAGCGCATAACACAAACTTACTATCTAGCAGACACACACGCACACACACACACGCACACACACGCACACACACACACGCACACACACACACACACACACACACACACACACACACACACACACACACACACACACACAGACACACACACACACACACACACACACACACACACACACACATTGGGGGATGCTGGCTGAGTGCTCTCTTCCAAAATTCAGTGTACCAAATTAGCATTTCACTCATTAGCGGTTCACTCACCTGCTGGTTCTGTCTCTGCCATTTCTTCCCCACACCTTGGAAATCTTGTGTGGCTTGCCTGGGGCTGCAGAGGATCCACAGCACGTGGATGTGCAAGTCAACCACTTTGTCCTAATGATCAAACATGAAAAACCTGGGACATGGAGTTCACGTTTATTCAACACACGTTAGCTCAGCTCTCTCGCATCGCTTGCGGCTTTGTGGATCGATATGTATATAAGCCAGCGTGTTCCTCGGGGATAGGTGACAGGCTTCTCTGTTTGGTCCGATGCGAGACACGGTTGGACAAAATCTTGTCTGGCTTCCTATTAACGCAACCTGTCCTTTGCTAGATCGGTTCTTTATAGTTTGCATCATACCTGCTTGAATATTCTTGTGCAATCACTGAAATTAAAAGGGCTGAAGTAAATGCATCAATTGACATGAAATAGATTCCAACCGCTTTTGAAAGCCAGAAAATGCGGACTGTGGTTCTCACCAGTATCCTCACCATGATGGTCTGCTCAGAAATGATGAGTGGTATGAGGATATTAGATTGCTTTAAAACACTTTCACAGTCCTGGCTGCTGTTCTGGCTGGCAGACATGTTATCTGATCTCTCAATCTGTGTGGTCAAATTCAGTTAAAGTGGCAAAAGTAAAAGAATAGCTATTGTTCTATTGCCGCAATCATGCTGCTGTGTTTAACGATTTGCACCAAATGGATCCCATACAAAAGTATGATACAAAAGTAATGAAGTATTACCTGGGGATGCATGTGCCTGCTCCACCCCAGGGTACCCTGTTGCATCTAAAAACTCCAGGTTTCCAAGGAACGCTTTACTTGAACTGTACGCTGTAAAGCCATATGACATAGTGGCTGGTGTACATATTCCATAATGTATGCAGCAATACTTTTGTATTTGTTGTATTTGTCTTCTGTCCTTTTTTACATGTCCATGTTTGTTTGATAAAGGACTGCAACACTGGCAACATACTGTGGGAACCAGAAATGGCCTGAATGATTTGCCATTAAATGTACTGCAGTTGAGCGTGGGTTCAGTCCCTGATGCACGTGTGCTTGTCTGCCTTTTTCAGGACGATCATGAACTGCAACCTGCATGAGATCCACCACAATGCGTTTAAAAAGAACCCACTCCTCCACTACATGTGAGTAGCTGTTATGCCAGTCCCGGTACAATTATCTTCAGAGCATCCGATAACCCTGCTGCAACCTGAGGTCCTCCTATTCACTGCGTCATCTGTGTACAAAAAAGGGGATGATTCAGTACATTTTAAATGCAGGCCATATTGCAGTTTGTGAAAAAACATAATTTGGCTCGCAACCAAAATTGGCCCCAAGCATTGACAAATGCTTTCTTCACAATGGAGCTTTTACCTTGCGCTTGGTTTATCCTAGATGGCCTTCCAAACTCATACAAAGGCGTATGGAGGCCCACACTCCAATATTTTCTTCAAAAGCACAATTAGGCAATTTGCATTTGAAGATTCCTCAATTCATGAAAATATAGAAAAGAATTGCATTCACTTGAGTCGTTATACATTTTTCTACACACGCCTCACACATTCTAACCTGTAGAATTCGGACTGCTGAACCGCTGATGATCTTGCAGCAGGTATCAAATTTGATGGATTAAAATATATTATTATACAGTAGAATCCACTTACTTTCATGACGGATTAGCGGGTAATTTGGGTATTTGCATAGAATTGTCAAATCCCACACCGTTTCCCATTCATTCCATTGTAAAAAGATCACATATTTGCATAAATCATACTTGTACAGATATTTTCATTGAATTATGTCCAATCACTTTGCATAATAATCTAGAAATATACGTTAAAAGTTGGCAGATGTGGCATAAATAAACTGACAACGGCCCCTATAAAGACACATAACCGACAAAATTTATGAAGGTGGGTGGTTTCTATTGAAAATCACGTCGATAGCGGACGCCTGAGTGGCACGCGCAGTTGCCGGCACTCTGTCTTCTGTCTCATTCTTTAATTCGTTCAAGCACAAGTATACAATGTGTGTTATCGGCCAGGTCGTTCACCTCGCCAGAGAGAAAGAAGAATGACTTGACATGTACCGCACAATTTAACATAAAATACGTAATGTTGTTCATATGCCATATGACATCTCATCTGGGCTCCTCCATCTAATCAACTTGGATCAAGGCCGGATAATCGCCTAAAATTAGCTGACAAATGGGTTATGCATTTACAAGTGGATTCTACTGTATTTCCTAAATCACAAATGAGCATGCTTTAATGAACAACCACTAAGATATAATTTGTTGTTCTACAATTGACCAATGTTTTGGTTGACCTAAAATGGCCGCCTTGACAAAAGCTATGGGTGGCTGTGTTTGCCTAGCCTGGTTTTATTTTCAGTCTGCTGGTGCTACTGATCTCTTACAAATGGGCTGATTCCACCATATGCCTGCAGGTTGCACACTCCCATAAAGCATCCAGGGAAAAGCGCAGTGAAGGCCTACAGTAATTTATTGATGTTTTCTGCCTCTATTGAATGTATCTGGAACTGTCATATTGAAAATATCGTACTCCTCTGATACTCATACTTGTACTGATTCAAAAATTTATTTGGGACAAGGAGCGGAGGGAAAGCCACACTGTAGTATAAATTTAAAATAAAGAGTGATAGAGATAGATAGGTAAATAGAGAGAGAGAAAATATAGAGATGGAGGGAGAGAGAGAGACGGAGGGAGAGGGAGAGACGTCATCACCATAACAAAGGCTGACAGTCCTACAGGCCGACAGCTTGCTCATTCCCAGTTCTCCCAGAGTAAACAGTAAGAGGATGAATTGCAGGTTGTTACCTGACAGCACCCGTACATAGTCTCAGCCATCCATCACAGACTGAAATAGTACTCTCTCTTTCATCACGTTTATGACTGCTGTTAGTGCCCTGTGTGGCACGCGTGTCTTCCGCAAGGAATATGCGACGGCGGTCTCTATTACCGGTGAGCGGACGAGCTGAACTGGAGTAGCTCATCAACATTTAATGAATGGCAAAAAAGTCATTAAAGGTTCACTCTCTCACTTGGGCCACAATTGGAGCAGATGGACATGCTAATTGTGGTCTGATGGGTGTTGAGTGACAGAGGTGACGGACGCATTATATCTGCTTTTGAGTCTATGGGCGTGAGTGGGAAAGGGGAGCGAGGGCTTCGGAGTGACAACAGGGCGCAAGATGGCGATTAGACACGGCGACCTCCACTCCGGGGCCGGGCATTTTTTTTTCCACGCGCTGCGAACGTGCCGCCTTCCGTAGTTCCTTGGTATCTGCAGGCCGGTGTCATTTGCGCTGGAGCGGGTTTGATGGGGAGAACTCATTGGAGCAGATATTCGCGACAGGCTCTCGTGTGGCAAGCTGAGGAAAAATGTACGGCGCTAAGAATTCCCCTGGCTCCATGTTGCGCACTTTCATGCCTTAGCACCTTGCACTGGGATTTCTGTGAAGCAAGGGTTGTTTCTAGCGTAATGCAGATCTTGGCTCTAAGCTTGTTCTCAATGTTTCACTTTGAAAGTTGCAGAACTGCGCTTGTGTATTACTGTGGTAATCGTGTGAAGAAAATGCAAGATGCTAATGCTAATCACTTTTTGATCAACTGACCTTTTTGATCAACTGACTTTGAAATTTAAATTATTGCACTGCTGTGTTGTATTACCAGATATTTATCCACCACATGTCCATAGTTTTCTGTCCTGCATTGCAAGAAAAGTCTATATTAGAGAAACTGAAAATATGCAACACAAATATGCAAGGTGCTAATAGGCTTTAGACAAATATACTGCTAAATCATTGTTTCTCCAGGGCAAGAAATGGACACCACAGATCTAAATATACATTTTCCAGATTCCAAGCTATAAACATATGTCCACCTACGCTATTAATGCGCTACACCTTACACTCGAAAAAGTACACTTTTTATTTCATTGTGTTTGCCATTTACCTCAGCTGAAAATCAGGGTTGCATAGATCAAAATAATATGTTAAGAACTCACTAATAGCTTCACTGAAAATTGATGCTGTGATTGGTAATAGCTCTCCAATTACCTTGTACACCTGTGGTGATAGTTATGTATTTTGAGGTAAAAACACACTTTTATTGATAAAGGCAGTGGGCTGGTGTATTTGAATCATTAGCTTCATATTTATGAAAAATGTACATACATGTCTTATAAAAATGTATGTAGTTAACAGAAATCTTTGACAATTAACATAATTGCTGACATTCCACTTATATTAAAAGTTCAATCCACTTATATGAACACATGTTGAATTAATACAACGGCTATGTTTGACAAGGACAGTATCATTATACACAAGGTATAACGGTTATGCAAGAAAGACAGTATAATAGCACTTTTTTCTGAAGTACTAACCAAATGTGGATTTACATAAATACTGTATGTCATCCAATGGGACTCAACTTTGTGTATTATGTTAGTCCAACAATGGAATGGCCACGATATATTAATTCACAATCAATTTCAAATCCCTATTCCTCCCAGCTAATCATAATTAACAGAAATATCATTAAGAGTGTCCCTTTTTTCTTTGATTATGATTCCCAGTCCTCATATATTTTCTTATTAATGTGTGTCCCAATCCACAGTGCCTTTGTCTAAATGTCTAGGGCCCTGTTAACATGCATATTTCTATACATATTTTATGCATGCTTGCCTCCTCACATAGGAGATCATTTGCTTTAATACCTTTGATAAAAGAAATAGGAAGTAATAGCAGCAACCTTGCTTGCTGCCTGTTTACATCACCCTGCTTTTGAGATAGTATTTTGGATCTGCCAAAGCCCTAATGCACCGGCTGTCTTGTGGGGTGATAAAAGGTTACCGTCTGCATTGCTAGAGGATCCATCTCTATGTTCAGCGCATGAGAAGAGTCGCCATAAATCTTAAGCGGCCCGCTGCCACGGGGGAGCTGTAAAGGTCAGTCCCTCAAGGAGAGGACTCAAATTCATTTCTCATTAAATTTTCCCAACCTGTACGATGGCCTCTTTCACTCAAAAATGTCACGTTCACGCTGATTTCTAGGAAGCATTCCTTCTTACGGTCGCTGGATCTCTCTCTCTCTCTCTCTCTCTCTGCACCTGCACGTTCCCCTGCAATTTCCTCTTTTGCTTCACACCATCCTCAGAGGCCAAACAGAAAGGCCATTGTTTAGCACGCAGGTACTAAGTGACAGTTGGCTAAGGTCTACGGTAGCGTTTCCCTACGCTGACCTTGGGGCCGTATTATTTATGCCGTCTTTCATTCCAGTTGAGCTCTCAGTTAGTTTGGCTTTATCGTGCAGTTAACTGAATGCTAATTCTGGTTTTAAAAACAACTGTCCAGTATACCCAGCAAGCACTAAATGCTATTACCGCTTACACGGTTGCAGTGAGGTTGTGTAACATTGTGGTGAATTACAGTAGGCTATTGTGTTTTATGGTTCCTTTTTTACCACCCCAAACAACAACTGCCCAACTACATTGTTATTAGGTCCAGATCACATTTTTTCTGCTAGTAAATGCTTTAAGACGTGTTTATGCCTGGCAAAATAACTGTGACACAACACTTTTCACTACCTAAAACACATTTTAAAATTGTTATTTAGCTAATTAATTAAATACAATCTGATAAGTCCGTAGAAAAAGACTTGCTACGTGGCTAATGTGTTTGTGAAATATACGAGGTAACGGGGCATTTCAGCCTCACAAAAAATTAGTACTATTATTGCTGTAAGCAGTCAACATACTGTAACTAAGCTCAACTAGTCATTCAGTTTACTGTTCTGGACGATTAAACAGCCGGGCATAACTGAAGCAGCTGCTATAACTTTAAGGGACCCATATTAACAAGGCACATACAGTATTTAATGAACAGCTTTAGTTGTACGTTTATATAGTGTACAAACACAGGTTCCACGACACATTTTTCTCTTCAAGTATGCGAGTCAGTCCCGGGTCGGTCTTCCATCAGCAGTGCAGTCAAGCCCCACCATTTAGATGCACTTGGACAAGAAAAGGAAAATCAAACACAAAACTCTGAAAGAAAAACGAACACACAGATATGTAAGATATGATGACACACGTTTCCATGCTGGCTATGTCATCATGCAAACAACATTCCCGGCCAGGTCCCCTTGAAAAACGTATGCCAGTATCAGTGGTGAAAAAACCCATGTGTTAATATCCAGTGGTGTGAAGATAAAGACTTCATTTATTTTACGTATCCTTGTACCTCCATGCCACTGCACATTACTGCATAAGTGAGTTGGTTTTCAGCAGTGACTGGTAGGGCAGTAGTATAACACTGAATAGGGAATTCCGCTTGTTATCAGAAGCTCGCCAATTTGAATCCTGGAGTCCAAATGAGATTTAGATCTTAGCTAAATCTCCATTTATTTATCAATGGAATATGGACGGGATTCTATGAATTTTACAAGAAGCAACCATCCCTGCAGCAATCAACCATGGGCGTAAAGAGGAGCTCTAAATGTGTGTTTGATCGTTTGCATTGCCTGTATAGAGCTTAGGTCAGGGAGTGAATTGTTTGCAGCACATGCTGACTTTGGAAGTTAATTCAATACAGAAAATCAAAACATACTGTAGGATTGAATGTTGAACTATATTTAATACTTTTAAAGTATTATTATACTAAGTAAATTATTATAGTGACCATATATATTATTTTAAATGAATGTTTTGTGGCTTAATTTTTTATAGAATTTATATTGATTTATTAAGCACAAACTATATAAACAGACCAATAAAATAAAGTGACTACAAATTATAAAAACTGGAAGATAGACAATTATTGAGCAAAAATTGTATTAAACATAATTTGTTAACCGGGCAATGTTAACCAACTCTTTTAATATTTTCACTATCATTATTTAGCTTGTCATTTTATTCAATGAAGCTTAATTCTGAAAATATTTATTTCATTCACCACCATTGTCTCTATCCATTGTCGCGGATCAATGAGCCTAATGTAAAAAGCTGGAAAGCACGTAATGATGCAGCATGTATTGCTAGAACAATGCATTCCCTGCACAAAAGCCCATTTTCTTATTTCCCGTGATACAATTCAATATGTCATGGTGTACATTTTTAAAAATAAAAGTAACAATAATTGTACTCCAATAATTTCTCATTTTGCTCTTGCTATATGTCTGTCACCAGGGCACCTCTATATTACCAGCTTTCAACCTGTCCAAAGCAGAGGCAGTAGTGTGAGGTTAGGGATCGCTGCCTAGGCCTTAAGCTGCAGGCCTTAAGCTGAATATCTGTCACTCATAATTCACTTTGCCTCTATTTCACTCTATTTTAAACTCTTCAGGGCAATGCTTTTAATGTGAAAACAGTGAAAACAAAGAACAAAGAGCATTTCCTTCAGCTTTCAGATTTGATTTCCATTTTTATTTGAGCTTAAACTGACATTTTCTTTCTCCCCATTGAAATCCAAAGGTGAGTTACCCATTAAGGAAGTGTGTGATTTCCATCGCAGAAACTTCCTGGCAATGGAATAGCGCACAACTCTTTAAATTATCCCAGTGCATTCATAAGGTTGAGGAAGTGTGTGGTGCTGCCGTGTAAAACAACATGTGGTGTTTGCTGACTTGTGAATTTGGCACAAGGACTGTAGGACACATTCTGTTCCAGCGGAGATATTTATTTATTATATCACAGGAGGAAAAGCATGGTTTCCTTTGATATCAATTCAGTGTGGTCTATCTCCCTCTCTTTTGGCTAGTGAGTGTAAATGTTTTTTTCTCTCCACCACTTTCTCTCTCTCTCTCTCTCTCTCTCTCTCTCTCACACACACACACACACACACACACACACACACACACACACACAGACGGACATACACGCACACACACACATACACACACAGAAACGGCTTCTCCATTACTTAATTCTGCCTGCTTTATCGCTTACTGTCCATGATCAGCTCTCCCGAGTCAATCCGTCTTGAACATTCTAATGGAAAAAACAAAGGGGAAAGAGATATATTAAAAAACAGCATCAAAACCAGTAGGTTTAATCAGGCCTTAACAGCATTCAGAAAGTAAACAATTGTAGCCTTCAAATACACAATCACCATATGTATATACCTGATTCTGGGGTAATAATTACTTAGAGATTGGGATGATGACATACAGAGAAGGGTGAGTGGTGAATCTTACTATAAAAAAATTCCATAAAGTTTTAAATAATTGATATTCATACAAACACTCCATGACACTGCCACATGCTCCAGGTGTTACCCAGCATCATGACTTAGACCTAATGATTTTTAGACTCCTGTAAAATGTAATAGCTGCTCATAATTTTAAACTGCCATGCACTAGTGAAATTATTCAGTCATTATTCGGATGAATACTATGTGCAGATACTCTTATAGATGTGAGAATACCCCTTGAGCTACAAATCAAGCCAAAAGGAAAGGCAATGAGAGGTAATGTGATATAGCCTTGTGTTTGTCTATGCCTTGACCTGCATAATTGAGAAATGTATGGGCTGAAGCCACCTTTAGAGAAAGATGGGTTCTCTCATTTGAAATGTCTGTTTAACTAGGTCACATTCACAAAGGGTTATCCTTTAAGTGTAGCAGAGGCATGCCTACTAAGTGGTACTCTAGTTAGCATTTCAGTGACAACAACGTTCACAACAACAACAATATAGTCTTCAATGTTTCCAAACATGGAAGATTTTTAGTAATAGCAATAGCAGCTGTTGCGCTAAATTAAATGTATATTACTGGCTGACCTTACTACAGTTTTAGTGGGCAGCAGGCAACGCTGAGTTACTGTTGATATTCATATTACTAGAAAGACTGCGGCTGATGCCTGCTCTCATAGTTACGACCAGCCCTTTCTGAGGAAACCTGGCTTCCGCTGTTGCTTTGCACCCTACAATGAATAAACAAATAGGCTAAATCAAGAAATCAACAAATTAAGAAATGCACAATTACACTTCTGGGAAAGAAAGGAGCCTGCAAAGTCGAGCAGCAGCACTGAAGTGAGAGATCGTGCTGTTAATTATATGTCCCAGTTTCTTCAGATTCTTAAAATGAAGCTAGGTAGAATGTTAATTATTCAAGCGACTCTAACGGAAAACAGTTACCTGAGCATATAAAAGGGCAAATTAATTACACATGCAATGTTCACTGACTGCTCTGTGAAAATTTCATATTAAGGTATTAATGGTGGTAGACTGCTCTGTGAAAATTTCATATTAAGGTATTAATGGTGGTAAAGTACAAATACCCTTTTTTAGATAAACAATTAAATGGAAATAATATGGGATAAAAAAATATATATATTTGATAACTGCACTCAAATTGTATGGTATGTATACCCAGCGATCAAAAGCGGGAATCTATACGTCTAGGGGGGGGGGGGAAATCTCAGGTTGAGAGACGTTTGAGAGACGTTTTCACAAGTTTTGACATAAATGTGTCAATTTAGCTCAATTTAGCACTAATTTAGCTCACATTTTACCTGGATATAGCCTGCCTACATCCTAGCCAGTTAAAAAAACTTACACTTTTCAACCAAATTTAGCCGTTTTTTTCACCTGAACGCGAGACAGCGTTTCACCGTCTTTTCAGCGCCTTTTCAACACAAAAATGTTCACTGGGTATGCATGACTAACTAGCGAGCTATGTATTCGTTCAGCATGCAAGATCGTTAGCTACTGTATATTTGCAAGCTTGCCGTTAGTTACAGTTCATTTTTAGATAATTGCATCTTTACAATCATTTGTAGGTAGTCTTATTACAACTTAGGGAAAATTCCATCTTGTTACAGTGTTTTGTTGACTCTTTCAGAGCAAAAGCAAGTTACCCTCATATGGACTGAAAGTGAAACGGCACTCATCACGGTAATAATCTTACATCCGGATCTCAGTGCAGATTCCCATGTGGGACTTATAAAAAGTAAAGGAGTGAGCGAACGTGCTTGGCGAGTTGGAGTGGGCCCTTGGTGTGCGATAATCCCACCCATCCAGTACACTCTGTAAAAGTGGCGATCTTATTCCATGTGTGTAGACTTGTGCTTAGAAGCATAATATTTCATGACTAACCTTTGGAGCGTCCATCTATTATGGAAAGGCTTACAGCCGCAACAGCGTAATCTTCTCCTTTTTTTTATTGTAGACACTTGATAGAATATCCACTCACTAATTGCTCTGAGTCTGACCAAATATGAAGCCAGGCTGCCTTGTTCCCCTTTAAGACTTTAAGAAGGTTGTGAACCCACTCCAACAGTTGTTCTCAGATGAGTCAGAGCTGTGGAAATGGGAGGTTGGTGTGTAAGGGAAGACTGGAGTGGGAGGTGTTTGTGCATTTGACCTCGCTCTCCTGCTGTTGTGGGTCTTGATAATGATATCTGATATCATGACGATGATGACAAACGGATATTTAACATGTGTTTGCATGTGCATGCCCCCCCCCCCCCCCCCCCCCCCCCCCACACCCCCCCGTTTGTGTGTTTGTTCAGTGATGTAACATTAACACTCAGACGTGTTGATCGTGCTCTTTATATGCCTGCAAAGTGTGTCCGGTGATCATTGACATCATGTTTGTCGATGAATTTCTCACCATGCAATTTCTATGTGTGCACGTGCGTGCGTGTGCATGTGCGTGTGCACGCGCATGTCGGATGATGTAACATTAGCACTCGAGTATGCTGATGAGCTTTTTACACTGCTCCGTGTGGGAGTAGAACTCGCTGCAGAGCACCATCGTGTTGGCAGTTTGCGCTAGTATGTGGGAAAAAGGTTGTTCGGTCCCTTTGGCGATCTCTTACTTTTCCACCCACAGAACAGGTTGTTTCTGCCGCGGCAATGCTCGCTCGGGCCGGTGCCTGTTCTGAACCCGCGAGGGTGCGGGGAATAGGAGGTAGCCGGGCGATGAGGGGACGGTTTTGGAAGATTCCCCTCTGACTCGCTGCAGTACCCTCCTCCGCTGTGTGTGAAGCCGTCCGCCCACCAGCTACCTCATCAATTCCCTTTTATTCGCAACAGAATAGAGAGTGGACTGCGGAGAGAACAGCCTCTTCCTGCTCGCATCTGCTTGCATACAGTTACGCCGCCACTGAGATGACCAGGAAGAGTAGGTGCAGTAGAGCTGCACATCCTTTCTCCAGTGTCTTATATTGCGCACATGCCACAAGGGAAAAGCAGTATTGGCTATCTCTGCCAATAACCTTGTGTACATTTTTTTGTTGAAGCAGTCATTGTTATGAACATGTTCAAATAATTTACATAAACGACTTCAAGTGTTTTCAGGTTAAATGGGTGTGCAAGGGTTAGGTTAAACCACAGATTCTATAGACTATGAACAGATATTCAGTTCCAGAATTACTACTGTCCTCTCTACTTCTTGATCACAGTTTATGAATATTCATCAACAATTCAGCACCTATTGCCACAGAATTGTCGTTGGTCAAATCCCTTTATCGTACCATGTATCAAATTTGGATTTTTTCGGATTCAAAGCAAGGAGACAAGCCTGATGTGGAATGTAGAATCTGTAGTTTAATTCAGAATATATTTAAACCTCCTGTGAAGTCAAATGCATTTTCACTAGACCCAAGGACCGGAGATACGGGCTCGTCTACATGGAAACATGGAACCTGCTACTGGATGCGCAGGCATATAAAGGTCCACTGCAGCAGACTGATAACAAGCTGTGCTGCGCGGTCTTGGCCACGGAACCGAGGAACCGCTTGTCGCCTTATCTCTCGCCTAGTGTGAGATGCCGGACAGCGCTGCGGAAACGAACTTCACCCCCCTCCTGCCACCGCCGAGGTGAACGGGCGAATCTTTTTTAAGGACGCCGTACGGTACTCTACTGCAGGAAGGACTGAAAAAGAGCTTTTTCTTCTTTCCGTGTCCCTCTCTCCGCGGCCCTTGTGGGATGCGCGACGGAGAGATGTCCTTGAGAGGAGATAAAAGCTCTCGCAGGCGAAGGGGGGGGAAAAGAAGCTCTCGAGCCGCTGCTAATTGCCTCCTTTGTCATCCGCGTGTCGGAGGATGGAGCGGCGTGTGACGGTGGCCGAGCCGATAGCCCTCTGACGGGGTCCGTGAGAGCGGCCCTCTGGGTAGGTTTGGGGCAGTTTGCCCGGGGTTCGTTCGACCTCTGAGGAGCCACTGGGGAGCAGTAGTGTGTTCGGTGTACCTGTGGAGGGAAAAGCAGGGACCCGGCCGGAGCCGCCAGACCAGTATCACCCTCCTATAAACAGCAGCTTGAGATGTACTCTGCCCTGCCACACGAGGAAAAGCAGAGTAATCATGTCCCCCTTTCTAGCCAGCATTCTGACAGCATTGCTGCGATACTAAAATATCTTTCTGTCATCTATACAACGTGGCCACAAGGACGAGGAAGCGTTTCTTCCATGGAATCATTCCTTTCAGTCTTCAGAATCAGTCTTAGAGCCAACACTTTGGTTTTTGTTTTGAGGTCTTTTTCTCTCTTCTCTCTTGCCAATCTTTCCCATGCTCTATTACAATAATATGTTTCTTTTTTTTTGGTGCAATAAGCTACACTAATAACACTGCATTAAAATGTGTCATAACAAGAATAATATCAGTAATTACGGCAAGTAGTTTTTTATTTCCTCCTTATCTAACTGCATATCGATCCCTCTATCACATTTTATGGGACAGTGCCTTAAATGGGACTGTATGAATTCAAAAAGGTACAGCATAGCATCTTTAAAAGTGGGAGAGGGACAAAATGTAGCGGAGTGCAGAGGGCATGTTTGTACTTTCACTTGTCTGATATGAGCATGTGCACACGTGTGTGTGCGTGTGTGTGTGTGTGTGTGTGTGTGTGTGAGTGTAGGTGTGCATGCGTGCGTGTGTGTGTTCAAGTGGTTACATGGTCTTTTTACATACATTCTGATCACCAAAGCAAGGTCCTCAGTCCAAATACAATGTTGTTTCTCAAAGGAAAGGCTGAAGTTATTATTTTCTCTCACAGAGGAAGGTTGTTTCTGTGGTTGTTAGTGGAGTCGTGGTTGCCGTTTCCTCCACGCTCCCCGTAGTGCTGATTAGAACCGCCGAGGACGGGCGCATCATCGCCGGTAGACACGCCCCCCTGACACGGGAGTCACCTCCCGCAGACGCGGCGCCGGCACAAATCAGAATAGCCGGGCTCTGCGCGCCGCCATCGGACAGGTTGCATCGTAATCTAGCCGCCGCGCGTACCCGAGCCCCTCGTTTCTCTCGAACTCACCCCGACCTCCGCCAGAGCTGTCGTGCTGACAGACAGCTGTCTGGCAGGATCTGACACTCTGTGTACACAGTGCCAGGGAGCTTGCACCGTGCTGTCACTCACATCAGGCCGGGGGGGGAAACCCACATCCATTTGGGAAGAAAACATACTTTCTCTCCGCTGGTTTCCCATCTCTCCGTATCCTCCGTTACATCTGGGTGTTTCAGTCGAACGGAGAGAGCAGATATTTCTGCAGGGATCTTCCTGTTCACTGCGGTCACTGTGTGTGCCGGAGGAACATCGTTTCCCCCCTTCTATGCCTGCCGTGCAGCGCATAAATAAGCATGCGTTTATGTGCTGCATTTACATGTGTATTTATTTAGCGCGCATTCTGATCCGGAGAAAGGTTCAACGCGGCACATGCGATTAGATTCAGCGAACACCAGAATATATACAGAAGTGGACTGTGGTACAATGACGGCAAAAGCATCTCCTTGTTGGGACGCTAACGACTGCAGGAGAACGTCGCAAAGAAACGTGAAATAAGTCAAGATATTGATCCGTTTCCTGGCTGCTCCTGTGGCCTGCGCACTGTTTTTCATACAATTAATTGGTCTCTCTCCAAGGAATAGCACTTAATCTCACGAATGGGCTCAAATGTATACACTCAAAGGCTGCAATTGTGAGGCCTATGCTCTTTCTGATTGTCCCCCATTTTCTTTGTCGGGTATTTTGTTACCTCTTAGGTCCAATTCATCTTGTAGGGACGATGGGTCTTCTCTCTTCGGAAAAATGGTCGCCGTACGATGAGGTTCTGATAAGTTTTGCCAGGTGCGGATTTAATGCGAACTGTTCTGCTGTAATTAAATCTGTTCTGCTGTTGATCTAATTAAACCCCCCGGAACTTAGAGAGGCTTGCTGCACTTTCATTAAGTAACGGCGAAAGAGTGCAAATGTGCGGGCTGGCTTTTCTGCCCACACGGACCCTGCTTACTCCCAGACACAAAAGGCACCTTTGTCGCGGACGGCGCAGATAGCGGTTAAACTGGGGCTCACGTCTGCAGTGGCGCCCCCGATGAAAACGTAAGAGCACGCCCCCCCCACCCCCCCCCCCCCCCCCCCACCCCCCCCCCCCCCCCCCCAACACACTTTTTGTGACTTCTCACTCCAGCCTTTCTCCACGCTCCCTCTAATCCTATAGATGCCAAACTCTGTAATCCTCTTTCAATTGCCTGCCTTTTTTCGCTCAGACAAAAACCGTGACGAATCAGCGGCAGTTAAAGAGGCTTATCTTACAAAACATGTTGGAAAGAAGGACGGGGGGGGGGGGGGGGGGGGGTAAGGGGGGGGACGGAACATTGGGTCAGTCGCATGGCGCGCGCTACGCGCGCTTCAAGTGAAAAATGTCCTCTGTGTATGAAATTAACCAAGACCTAAACACTGTAGGCTATCTCTCCCGCTCCCCCATTACACCACGCTTCATAAACGTGATCGAGAGGCAGCAATGTCCCTCTGAGACAGGTCCTCTCTTCAGCAATATTGCGGCCTCCGTTCCCATTCAGCCCCTCTCATAACAACTCATTAGTAAATGCGGGGAATTGTGACACTTCTTTTATTGAATCCAAGTCGGTGCCGCTGCTAAAGGCGGGGCGCTAATAATTCTGCACTCGAGAGGTATGCATCCTCGGAGGTGCACTGAACATCTTGTTTAGCATTGCGTCTGCTCTCGGATCTGTCCCGAAAAAGCTTCTGATTGAGACGTGAGGTAAACCAGCGTTTTTATGGGGTTGGCCGTGAGGGCGCCGGCGCCGGCGCTTGCCGCGCGGGAAGAGCTACGTTGTGTAAATACGCCTGTTTTAATGGGGATTTTCAGTGGAGCGGCTGGTGTCGGTGACCCTGGGCCGGTACGTATCTGTTCTGTCTCGTCGCCCCAACCCCCACCCCCCCAGTCCTTCCGGAACACGCCTGCAGCGTGTGGAATGATTGTGATTCTGACGGGGCAGATGAATTAGCCACTGGCAGCACCTGCGAGGTCAAGGTGGCAGGAGGTTCGCGGGGATGCCCGGTTCTTGTGCCAAGACCACCGTCGACGCCAGTTTTACCGCACCATCTGTGCCCGCTCCTACAGCTCAGGGAACCTCGTTGAAACAGCTCAAGATGGCCGCCCCCGGGGCGGCAGGGCACGCCTGAGTGGTGGGCCGCTGCTGGAAGCTGCTCGCCAGGCGTGGCAACGTGCCAGGCCTGACGATGGCAGCAGCTCCTTCCTCGTTAGGGTCTTCTCGCACCTTTTGACGAAGAGGACGACCTGCCCTGCGCTGGGAGCCTTCCCGATACCATCAGAGCCTTTTAACATTCAAAGAATAAGTGGCTAATGAAAACCTGGCACCTGTGGACACTGAAGTTAAGGAGTCATGGCTAAATATAGGCATGCTAAATTATCTGTGCCAGCAGTAGAAGAACAAATGCTAGGAGGTTGAGAAAGGTGGTACAGATAACAGACCTAGCAGAGTAAACCCAGCTCTAAGTGCACTAAAGTAGACTGCTTTTTAGTTTTAGTGCATTTTCCTGGAGGAGAGGCACAGTTGTTCTGCTCCCACCTGTCAGGAGTAAAGCACCAAGCGTGGACCTGACCTCCGGAATATGTCACTCTCACCCCGGGTCATGCTACTCGCAAGCCGATCCCATCAGATCAAGGCTATCCAGAGCAGGGAGCGGTAATCAAGAAAAGGCTGTGGGTCAAAGTACAATATGCAGGTAGCACTTGTCTCATACGGACAAATGATACTCTAGAGTGCTGTTTTTGGGAGCATACCCAATAAGCAAAGTCACCTTTCACTTAAAACTCCCCTGTATACAACTGAGAGAGTTTTAGATGGATTTAATATCTGAGACCCTGACAAGCCAATTTAATATAATGCACAACAAATAATTACACCACTTTGTGAGAACAGTTGCCGGACACTTCCAATATGAAAAAATCTAATTGAAAAAGACAATATTTATTAAAAGATATAAAACAGCAGATGGTCACAGGCCTAACACCGCAGTGGATGTTCCGCTCACCATCCAGGCGCCAGTGTAATGGCTGACATTAACTTCACACCATACACACTGAAAAGGCACAATGGTCTGAGTGTGAGGTCATGTGCGGAATATCCCCCAAGTGGAATGTAAAAACTTCCAGAAGGAGTTCTTAAAGAATGTCTTATTTCATTCTGTTCCCATAAGACGTGTTGGGTGCAAAGTGCAGCTGCAGGGGGGCAGGGATGGTTTGGAGAAGAGAGTGAGGAAGGAGGGAGGGAAGGAGAGACAGAAAGACAGACAGACAGTGAAATATCTATTTCTGCCAGGCGGCTCTCGGCGCTAGGCCTCTCTGGGACATTGTCTGTAACTAAGTCCCGGGCTTGGTCAAAGTCACTTCTGAGGGGGAGGTGCAGGTTTCAAAGCATGAGATCACACAAGGGGCGCGTCCCGATATTCTCCACTCCCCACCTCCTTTCCTCCACTCCCCCACTACCACTCCTCTCCTACCCGGAAGTATGCAAAACTGTCTGAACGTTTTGAGAACTATGTATTTGCATGTACAGCATACAATGCACCTGGCATTGCGGTTTTGCGTCGAGACATTAATTCATATGTAACCATTAATGCGTAATTAAGATGTAATCAGCGACATTAGATTAAAACACGAAGATCCGTTTCCGGGGCACGGAGTAGAGGAGGTGGTAGTGGAGGACGGGAGGGTGCATTTTTCGACTATTGGGACGCACCCAAGGACAGATACAAGCAGCAAGACTGAGCTGCACCATATAACAGCCCCTCATCAATTAATTAGAATATGCTTTATTCTTGGCATGAGGGGGAAATAATAATAAGGGTAATTATGATGTATTTTAGTTCAGCTCCCCGGCGGTGTTGTGTCTTTTGATCATGTCTAAAACATGCACTACATGCAGATGCCACATAAATGATGGATATCTGTATGACGTCTTCGGTATTAAAATGTACGCAATGTTGAATAATTCAAGGGTGCGTTCACGTCAAACCCCCGATGTTTTCCCTCTGTGGCCTTCCGCTCGATGCGCGATGACCTCGATTTACCCGGTCCCGGGAAAAATCGCAGGCCGCCATCAATTGAACATCATCAATCAGGAAGGTGAACTTTTCTGCTCCCGCTCTCAGAACATCTCAGAAAAAATATATAAATGAGGAGAAATTGCCACTTGTGAAAGTTAGGCTTATAAACTGTTTATGGCTGCTTCGGTAATGGCACCGCAGCTGCCGATTGGAGCAGATCAGCAAGCGCGTGGACATATAATCTTCTATTATTGTGCGTTTAGCAGCACTCTTATGGGCCACTCTTGTCAGAATAATGTTGCTTGTTTAGGTAATTATCGCCAATTGTGTGGCACTAAAATAACGTGCAGTCATTTGGCAGTGTCCCGTTGTGCCAATAGAAATGGGGCTGTTCAATCAGCGTTGCACCTTGCTCCAGATATGAGGCGAAGAAAAAAAAGGAAAAGAGAAACAAGAAAAGGAAGGAAGATTACACGTTTTGTCACAATTTAATATACAGTATATACAGTGCACTCCGAAAGTGTTAGGACAGTGACACATTTTTTGTTGTTGTTTTGGCTCTGTACTCCAGCACATTGAATTTGAAATGGAACAGTGACTATGAGGTTAAAGTGCAGACTTTCAGCTTTAATTTGAGGGTTTTTATAACCATATTGGGTAAACCGTGTAGCAATTGTAGCCATTTTTAGGGCACCAAAATTAATTGGACAAATGAACATAAACTTAATAGTCTTAAGATATAGTCATCATATTTAATATTTGATTGCATATCCTTGGCATCCTGATGTCTGTGACCCAACAACATCAAAAGACTCTTGATATCTTATTTGTAGGTACTCTTACAAGCCATACTATAACTTCTATGCATTTGAATGGATCTCTATGGGAATTGGGGGATGGGACTAGATTAAGCTGTAAATTACACAGGAATTGTATGGAACACATGGTTGTCTAAATGGCTATAAGTCATCAAGGGTCTGAGGTATCAAACGAGTCTCAAACCATCACTCTGCTGCCAGGTATGCAGTAGATATGAATGGATCACTTTAAGCCCAGTGAAAAACAGTCCATGGACAACTGTTGTTCACTGGGATGGTTGTTTCTCCTGACTCATTTTCCTATAGAACTCTATGGAAAAATAAGAATGGGATCTCACGTCATTGCTGAAGTCCACTGAAACTGATCGATTCACATTTCCAGTGTATCGGTCAGTTATATGTGCTCTCTTAAAAACCAGTAATCATTTGGGCTAACATTTATGAGGCTTTCCCCTTGTCACCATGTGCTTCTTGCTCTCTGAGCTTGTGGCCTGTCAGCCCATTACTGCCAGCCATTGATTGGCTCTTTAGTCATACCTATTCATCGACAACCCACTGGCGGTATGAGGACTCAGGAGAAGGGGAAGGGAGAGAGAGGTTCAAGGTGGCTATGAGAAGCAAGAGGCGATTGATAGAGATAGAGAGAGAGAGAGAGAGAGAGAGAGAGAGAGAGAGAGAGAGAGAGAGAGAGAGAGATAGAGATAGAGATAGAGATAGAGAGAGAGAGAGAGAGAGAGAGAGAGAGAGAGAGTTAGTGCATTCACTGTCAGACCACAGACACCATTATCAGACCACTGCCAGATAAATGTGTAAATAACACCAAATAACACCCAATCAGAGCCCTGCAAACTGTTCAAAATAAACCCAACATACAAATGGGCTCCAAACAGCGTGGCTGAATTTAATAATGCAATCAGTTTCTACAGAGATCACTAACCTTATTAACACGTTTCTTCTAACACCATTCCAACCTAATTCAGATGATGTAAACCTGGCAGTTAAACAAATTAATGAAATATATAATAAATCAGCTATCAAAGCTAACCTGAACAAAATCAACAACAAGCAGAATCGGAGACCTCAAAAAGAAAAATGGTTTGATGAAGAATGCAGAAAAGTAAGAAATAATCTGCGACAATTATCTAACCAAAAACATCATCAACCACAAAAAATTGAATTACGACAAAAATACTGTGAGGTACTCAAAGAATATAAACAAACTTTAAAATGGAAAAGGCAAGATCACCACAACAAAACTCTTAGAGACATTGAAGAGTCTTTAAATGAAAACCAGTTCTGGGAAAAATGGAACAACCTGAACTCTAAACAATCCCATGAACTAGCCATTCAAAATGGAGACATTTGGAAAAAATATTTTGAAAACCTTTACAAAGAAATACTGCCAGAAGACCTCTCATCTGAACAAAAACATATTAAGGAAAAGCTAGAAATACTGGAATCAACTATAAAAAACAATCAGAACCCAATTGATTTCCAATTTCTCTAGAAGAACTAAAAGATAAACTCCAAAATCTCAAACCAAAAAAAGCTTGTGGCCCCGACAGCATCAGGACAGAAATGCTCAAACACAGTCCTCTTGAGCTGCAGACGGCCCTGCTTAAACTATTCAATCTGGTCCTACAAAACTGGCTACTTTCCTGACATCTGGAATAGGGGGCTTATATCCCCAATATACAAGAGTGGAGACAAATTCGACCCCAGTAACTACAGAGGCATCTGTGTGAGCAGTAATCTGGGGAAGGTTTTCTGCTGTATTCTCAACGCTAGAATACAGGCCTTCCTTATGGAACACAATGTCTTGAGTAAGAGTCAGATTGGCTTCCTACCAAATTACCGCACTACAGATCACATTTACACCCTACACACCCTAATTAATCAACATGTTCACCAAAAAAATAAAGGAAAAATATTTGCATGCTTTGTTGATTTTAAGAAAGCATTTGATTCTATTTGGCACAAAGGCTTATACTATAAAATCCTCCAAAGTGGTGTAGGGGGTAAAGTGTATGACATAATTAAATCTATTTATTTGGAAAATAAGTGCGGTGTAAAACTCGGCAACAAAAGAACAGAATACTTCACTCAAGGGCGAGGGGTACGACAGGGCTGCAGTTTGAGTCCAACCCTGTTCAATATGTACATTAATGAGTTAGCGATGTTACTGGAACAATCTGCAGCTCCTGGCCTCACCCTAAACAACACAGAAATCAAATTCTTGCTCTACGCAGATGACCTGGTGCTGCTGTCACCCACAGAACAGGGTCTACAGCAGCATCTGGATCTGCTAGAGAAATACTGTCAGAACTGGGCCCTGGCAGTAAATTTAAAAAAGACAAAAATTATGATCTTCCAGAAGAAGCCCAGGTGTCAGGAAAGTAGACACCTATTTACTCTAGGTAACACCGCCCTAGAACACACGCTAAATTATGATTACCTGGGACTAAAAATCAGTGCCTCAGGAAACTTTGGTCTGGCAGTGAATGCACTCAAAGAGAAGGCCAGAAGAGCTTTCTATGCAATAAAAAGAAAATTCTATAAAATAGACATCCCAATTAAAATTTGGTCCAAAATCTTTGACAGTGTCATCCTGCCCATTGCAGTATATGGAAGTGAAGTATGGGGTCCACTCAGTCATCAAGACTACACTAGATGGGACAAGCATCCAATAGAAGCCCTGCATGCAGAATTTTGTCGAAATTTGCTAAATGTACAAGGAAAACACCAACAAATGCATGCAGGGCAGAATTAGGCCGCTTCCCATTACTAATAAATATCCAAAAAAGATCACTTAAATTCTGGATGCACCTTCAATCAAGTCCCCATGATACATTACAATTTAAAGCATTCCAAACCCAAGAGCTAAGCCCAAAAAAGAGTCCCCTCAGTCAGCTGGTTCTGAAACTAACTAACCCCGTAAACACAAACACTGAAGAGTTACAGACCAGCACTGCTTACCAACCACAGATTAGAGTAAACCAAATCATCAAACAATGCAAAAACTCATATTTGGAACATTGGGACATAGAAACCAAATTACAACACAAATTAGAATGTTATCTGGCCCTAAAAAGAGAATACAAATTGGCTGACTATCTCTCCACTGTCAGAGATAGAAAGCAGAGACTGATCCTTACCAAGTACAGGCTCAGTGACCACAGTCTAGCCATTGAAAAAGGCAGACATAAAAAATCTTGGTTACCAAAAGAGCAAAGAATATGTGGTCACTGTACGGCAGGTAAGGTTGAGACAGAGATGCACTTCCTCCTAAAGTGTGATAAATTCCAAAATATTAGAGAAAAATACCAGAAAAAATTTGAAAACCAAATTCCAAATTTTCTACTCCTAGATGACAAAGAGAAATTGGCACTCATTCTAGGAGAGGGACAAAGGACACACCTTGCGGCACAATATGTGTCAGAATGCCATAGCCATAGGGACAGCGGGTAATGGAAATACTGTTATTTATTATTATTATTATTATTATTATTATTATTATTAATTTTATATATTTCTGCATTGCCTTATTACTGTTGCTATTACTATTTTATTTATTTCTTCATTTATGTTTTCCCTTTATTATAACCATATTTACATATCTACTTACCTGTTCCATTTTAATTAGTTGGTATTTATTTTAAGTACTCTTACTAATATTTCACCTGCTTTGGCAACATTGTAACAGTCTGTATGCAGTCATGCCAATAAAGCATTATTGAATTGAATTGAATTGAATTGAGAGAGAGAGAGAGAGAGAGAGAGAGAGAGAGAGAGAATACTTAAAATTAAATTGCTGGTCACAGTGCAGAGCTTCCCTCTCCCCTAATCTCAAGCTAGCATAGCAACCTAATAAGGCTGGCAGGTTCCTGGGTAATGGGCCTTGCCTTTCAGATAACTACCTTTTTCTCTTTCGCTCCATCCCCTTCTGTCTCCGCGTATTGTTGTAAATTGTTCAACAGAGCTCCTCACATTTCACGTGCAGAAGGGAGCTTGTGTCTTTACAGCTCCGCTCCTGCGGGTTGTCAGAATGTCAGGCGGGTGTCCTTGAGTCAGTGTTATCGGCATGCGGCAGTGCTGACAGCGCGGGATGCGGCAAGAGCTGCTCAAACAGTGCCGCAAGGGTGTTTACTTGGGCGCCGTGTTTTTCAAACATATTCTGAAGGCTCTTGACAAAGCTAATGATGGCTCAGAGAGTGGCACTCTACACGGTCTCCAAGTCTTTGGATTTTAAATTAAGCTGTGAGTACTTTTAGTTAGACATTGTCTGCTTCGGTCACTCTCTCCTTCTGCAGGACTGCCATTAAGGGGATAGGGTAGAGAGTGTTTGTATTGTACCCTCTGTCAGGTGAATAATCCATTGGTTGTTGTCTACATGAGACATGTGATGTCAGACATAATGCAAATCTGACAATGGGAAAGGTGAACTTGAACCACCAATGATCCAACCCAGTGAGTATATTACTTCACATAATTATAATAAAGAACTGTCGTACCAAAGGCTCCAATCTACAAATACTGGCGTGCACCGTTTCCCTACAAATGCCGGGTGCTTCCCCGCCAGTCGTGCTTATGAGGGCGTTACGCACAAACCCCGGTTCTGAGTGTGGCAGTCTGTGCGCACGCCCCTAAACCTGTATAATACGCGCACTGCGTAGCGATGGGCGATCCGCTGCGACATCCCGCCGGTGAGGATACCGCATTTCTATGGGGCAGCGACTACGGCGGTGCAAAAGGGCAGCGTTTCCCCTGCTTTGCTCTGAGCCTGTGTTGTTGTTCTCCACCACTTTGTCTCCGGTGACTTCTCATTGTGTAAAGAGAAATTAGACTTAGCGACCGAGGCTTTAATTAAGCGAGCACACTGTTATCAAGTGCGCTAAACGAGGCCTCGCACGGGAGGAGTGAAGGCGCTGGATCACAGCCCTGTTGTTTTTACAGTCTCCCCATATCTGTATTCCGCTCGGCGCTCCGTCAGTGTCCTGCTTTGTGGACAGTCTCTATAAACCCAGCCCTCTGCAAAAAAAAAAAAAAGGGCCTCGTTATTATAGTGGAGCGATGGCGCTGCTGATGCCAGTGAAATTGGGGGAGGGCGTCGAGCGACGGTGTGAAGGTGGCGGGGAGCCAAGGGCTTATTGTTAGTTTCATCCGCTCTCTCCGTTCTGCCTTGCTTTCTCACACTCTCACGATGACCTGCTTATTTATTTATACCTCCTTTTGTGTCTTCCCATTCGACTTGGAATTATGGGTCATATGGAGAAACGTTGTGTGTGTGTGTGTGCGTGTGTGTGCGCGTGTGTGTGTGCGTGCGTGCGTGTACGTGTACCCCTGTGTCGTCCTGATGTCTGGGAGCTTTACACGGACATGTCCTGATTTGTCCTACATCGTGGGATATACATTTACAAAAAAAAAATAACAAAGAAAGTTCTCTCAACCGTAGTCCTGTGTGAATGCAGAATATTAATTGAGAGGCGATCTATGAGGCCTGTACATTTACCAACATGTGACAAGGGACAGCATTAACATTCACATAGCCATTGCGCTGGAAGGTTGGAATAGATTTATTTTTTTTACATTGTTTGTTTTGTTTCACTCTCAGAGAATAATAAATGTGTGTCCATGAAGGGTGGCTCTGGCAGATGAAGCTTCGGGATCCTTAATGAGACAATTAGTGAGCAGACCAGGGGCTCCGTCGAAGCCGGCGTTGGACAAACAGCTCTGTCTCTCTCCCATTGTTTTGCCCCCGAGCTACATCATGATGACTAAAGGAATAATCTAATCAAAACGAGGAAACTAATGCATATTCCCAGTGAATAATGCCTCCTCCGTAACGCTCGCGCCAGGCTTTCGGGGGTCCGGGGTCCGGGTTTGGCTCGTCAGCGGACGGGGCGGAGTTAGGGGAAGGGGCGTCGGCGTCGCCCAGGCGTCGGCCGCTGTCAGCGATCGGCTCGCGTTTCGAAAGGGAGTGATACGGTGCGAGGGACGTGTTGTTTCCTCATCTTCCTGGACGGCGGTTTAATAATCTGCCTTCACATGCGATAACTGGGGAGTCGCAGTGCTACCAGCCCCGGGGATATTGGGGGGTTTGTCGTAAACATTCTGCCGCGGGGCCCCGGGGGGATGTGCTATCACTGCGCGCCACAAATAATGAAATTGTCAATGTGATGGACACAGTATGTATCCTGCTAAACAGCAGAGTTGTCTGTGGGGCCTGGTAACTCAGCAAGCGCACTTAACCCAAAAACAACGTCAGCTCACATTGCAAGTTAGGTTTTGCACATTCTCAAATTGGCGTGGTGGTGGGGGGGTGTGTGGAGTCTTATTAGATTTGATAGCCAGTGGAGGGCAGCACAGAACGGGGCATGACTGTGGGGTGGTGGGGGGTGGGGGGTGTATGAAAAAGAAGGATGCTGAGAGGCAATTACCTGGCGATTGTACAATAATCGCATGGCGATGCAGACATGCCTTGATAATCATTGGCTGTCCGCGAGATAAAAGGCTCATTATTTTAAGCCCCCCAGTTCCTGGTGGCTCTCCATACCTGTGTCACATGTGAAATGATGGAAACTATTTAATTTTAATTAAAGATCTAAGCCCAAGGTTTCTCTGGGCTCTCTGAATCTCATCTGCATCTGTGGTTTGAATGCTATCTGCATGCTTTGAGACATTAAGGATTCTGTGAAAAGTCGTAATGTAATTAAAAGGGTGCAAGTCATCCACCACTCCGCCTTTACCCCACTTCTCTGAGTTGCAAAATGCATGTGGGACCGATAGTTTAACTCTTTTCTACCTCAGAGCTGTTTCAAGGCTTTTCCGTAATTTGAGTTTATCAAAACAATACATCCAGCGTACAGTTTCCATGGACACGAATAAGAACATTCTTGGAATTCTGATGAGAGATTGGTATACAAAGTAATTTTAAAATGAGGGAGAGAAAAAAAAATATATTGTGAACAATGATCTTCATAAAAACACATTGGCAGCCTGTCCTTGCGTTTGAGGTAAACCTGCCGTTAAATTAAATTAAACACTTGATTGTTATTTAAACAAACTACAAAGCTCAGACGTACCTTATACAGTGGGGGAAATAAGTATTGAACACATCAACATTTTGTCCAGTAAATGTATTTCCAATGAGCCTATTCAAGTGAAATTAGCACCAGACTTTGGTATTAACTCAAAAAAGCCAGACAAAAAACATTAAAGTCCATATGTAAATAAAGTTATGTGTAATAAAGTGGAATGAAACAGGAAAAAAGTATTGAACACACTAAGAAAAAGCAGTACACCACAGCAAGGAAAGGCAAGGAACCAGCTGAAAACCATAACTAATTAGGAGGCAACTCTACCTCCAATCTGTGCTAATTAATGTCAGCTGGGTTAGAATATATTGATGGGCTATAAAAGGTTTTTTTTTGTTACCAAGGTGCCACACAAGAAACATCTAATGAGGGGTAAAAGCAAAGAGCTCTCTCAAGACCTTCGCAACCAGATTGTTGCAAAACATGAAAATGGAATTGGCTACAGACGTATTTCACAACTTCTGAATCTTCCAGTAAGCACCATTGGGGGCATTATCCGTAAGTGGAAGCAACATCACTCCACCATCAACCGGCCACGCACAGGAGCTCCTCGCAAGATTTCTGATCAGGGAGTCAGAAGGATATTTAGAAGAGTAGCCAAAGAGCAAAGGACCACTAGGAAAGAGCTCCAGAAAGACTAGGAGGCAGCAGGTACAACTGTGACAGAAAGGACAGTAGGCAATGCACTCCACCGCCATGGCCTCTGTGCACGCTCAGCCTGCAAGACTCCACTACTGAAAAAAGACATGTTGGTGAAGCTCGTTTAAAGTTTGCCAAACAACATTTGGACAAGCCAGTGAACTACTGGGAGCATGTACTCTGGTCAGATGAGACCAAAATGAACTTTTTGGCTGTCACACAACACACCATGTTTGGAGGAAAATGGCACTGCACATCACCCGAATAACACTATACCAACAGTGAAGTTTGGAGGTGGAAGTATCATGGTGTGGGGCTGTTTCTCCTCTCGTGGTACTGGCAGACTTCATATCATTGAAGGAACAATGAATGTACAGAGAGATTCTTGAGATGAACCTGCTGCCATCCACCAGGATGCTGAGGATGAGACGTGGGTGGACCTTCCAGCAGGACAACGATCCAAAGCATACAGCAAAGGAAACTCGCAATTGGTTTCAGAGAAAGAAAATCAACTTGTTGGAATGGCCCAGTCAATCACCTGACTTAAACCCAATTGAACATTTGTGGAAGCATCTGAAGATCCAGATTCACAAGAGGGCCCCTCGCAATCTTCAAGATTTAAAGACAATCTGTGTAGAGGAATGGGCCAAAATCACACCTGAATACTGCGGGCGATTAGTTACTTCATACAGAAAGCGCCTTGAAGCTGTCATTACAAACAAAGGCTTCTCCACTAAGTATTGAATTTATTTCAGTTAGTATGTTCAATACTTTTTTCCTATGTCATTCCACTTTATTACACATAACTTTATTTACATATGGACTTTAATGTTTAGATTTTTTGTCTGGATTTCTTGAGTTAATACCAAAGTCTGGTGCAAATTTCCCTTGAATGGCCTCATTGGAAATAAATTTACTGGGAATTTCCCCGATTGTATGAAAATGACCAAACCAGTTTTAAAGAAAAAAGTGTCTTAAAATGGTGTCTTTACTTTACTGCCCTTTAGCAGAGACTTTCTCCCTAGTGGTTTGAGACGTATCCGTCTCAATTACAGTATTCATGTTCATCTGAAATTATAAACTACAGCTTTAAGAAAACCCCGAAAATTTTGACGCAGTATTTTTTTAAAAGGTAGCCTCTTGCGAAAACCTCAGCTTCTCCAGTTACACTGCCGTGCAATAAATTAGGAGGGTGCTATTAGTAGCCCACAGCACTTACGACCCTCCTCTGGCTGCAGCCACAGACTGTAAAATGCATCAAATGCACCGTTTATACACGCTGAGAAAAGCATGTTCACATATATAAACAATAATATTTTTTTAAAACGTTGTACAAATGAGTATTCGCCGTTTTCCCTTGCTTACTGTACTATATACATTACCTGATGCACTTTCGGTTTAGAAGACACCTCATTTTTTGTTCCAAAATCTCTCGTATAAATATGTTTAAGAAACCAAGTACTTACCAGTATATTTAGCTACAGCTGTTTTCTCATGAACCCTGAAGAGTTTATCTTGTTAAATTTCGCCAAAGTCCCGTACAGTCGACATTTCCGCAGTGACCACCCCTCGCACTGAGGGCTGAAATACGTTGCTGTACTTGTGTGAATACACACGCGCTTTCGTACGTTCTTTTTTAAACGTATTTAAATACATTAGGCGACGTATGTTATGGTTGTTATATATATACTGTATGTGACTATTCTGAAATAAATGTATTCTGTAGCAAATTTCTGAATGATACAGCTTCTTTTTCAGTTCGAACTTAAAACCATGGATGTGCAGGGAATATTTTTTTAGATATTGACATTTAAATAAAACTAGTAGAAACCAGGAGGAAATTGCCTCAAAAGGGCCAAAGTAAATAGAGTTAATCAGAGTTAACAAAGGTGCAAAGATCAGGGTTAGAAGTCCAGTAGCTCCCTAGAGGGGGAAGGCATAGTCCCAAGAGAGACAGCAAGTACAAGCGCAGACTCGACTAACAACTTGACAACTACCCTGTTGAACATTAAACTAAGTTATACAAACCTGAAAGAAATTACCCTAATGAGCATTAACCAACAGCGAAGAGCCCCGTGTGAGGTAGAACACGGTTTTCACAGCCACACGGTCATGGGCAGTGAAAACATAAAGGAAGGAGACCGTATATGCGCGAAAGGCCTGAGGCTGTGAGCCTCAAGGCCCGACCGGGCAAGGACAAATGCCAAAGGAAACGCCATTGGCAAAAGCACTTGGGTATAACTGAAAGCCCTGCACAATAATTAATGCAAACAGAACAAGAAACAAAGACATGACAAGAAGGTGCCCAGCAGGTCTTGGGAGTCATGCAGCTGAATGGCTCGTTGGGCATTTACGTGCCCCACAGCCGTATAATGGAGGCAGATGGTTGAGCGTATCCTCTTGTATACGGGCCCTTTTCATGCAGGCCCATGTAGCTGGCTGTTAAAGTGAGCCGATCCCTCCTTTGTGGCAGGTGAGTGCAGCGGCGCGGGGAGCCGGGCTGCCGTTCACCTCCGTCCTCGGTGCCGACGGTCCTCCAGCCTCTCCAGAATTGGCGTCCTCTGTCCTTGGTTCTGACAGCTTCCTCTGGGGTTTTTGGCGGGGATCTATCAGCTCGCCTCTTCCTGCGCCACAAGTGCTTTCACAGATGTGAAGCAGTCTGCGGCCTCAAACTCATTTCTTCTGGAGGGGACAGTCACTTCCACCTGTGATCCGCACCAGTGTGGGCCTCCTCTTCCCGTGCTAAAGTAAATCACTGTAACACAGGCGCCCACATAATATTCTTATTAGAGGTAACAATTGCCCCTCGTTGGTGTCCACTTGCATCTCAGCCTAAGGAATTGTGATATTGAAAGTTTGACTTCAGGAAGGGCCCGGGGTGGCTTGTAGGTGAGATTATCTTGAAAGTTTGTGCTCTGTTTGAGATTTGTAGTAAGAGTTGTAGGAAGTTGTAGTTGTAGCAAGCAAGAACTTCACACCTCAGCCAATTGTGGCAGATATGGATTTAGTCTCTAACTGGTATTTGTTAAACAATCAATCCTTGCCACTCTATAGACTTATAGACTTGTTTTTTGGAAATGTTTTTTGGTGAGGGTTGTGAAAACGGGTTGTGATGTGAAAAAAGGTCCCATCCTTTCTTCATGCCTTCTCCGTAAAACCAGTTGACCTGCTTATACTGATTCATTTTCAGTGCCTCTAATTTTTCAATTTGAATAACTGCACGCCCTTAATCTTTTGGTTTGCACATCACATTTGAAAGTGGGCTTATTTATTTATTTATCCTTCTCATCAAATCCAATTTTAGCTGACATTTCTCTGCACTGTAGCACGGAATGACCTTTGAAAAGGACACTTCCTGCAAACGTTGCCACGGCCAGTTTCGGCTCCTGTGAAAGGCTCTGTTTTTCCTTCCTGGCATGCCGGCAGCGGGTTGATGTAGCCCTGGCACCTCAAGGTTGAGGCTCTCCCAGCGTCCAATCGCCTCCCTTTCACTGTCGCGAGAAGGCCAGAACGGCTCTCGCCTTGATCTCATGATCAATGCGCTGATGCAATGAACCAAATACAATACATTGATAAAAGAAGAGGGGAGATGAAAAGTTCACATGCACCATGTGTGGTAATGAAGCTTTCAAAAGGATTCAATAATTCCCGTCTATGCTAATGAGGTCTATTATCTACCTCGTCAGCTCTGCTAACCCGCCGTTCCCCTTCCCCCAACATGCAGCACTCAAACCCACCTACACACACTTATGTGTACACTCATACTCCCGTACTCATGGAAATCTAAAATAGACAGGCAGACAGAGATAAACAACAAACTTGTTTCTTTTGATAAAGACACGCTTACATATGCATAAGCATATGAAACACTCAACTTGGAGCACCCTTTTATGTGGCATTAGCTTTACAGGGTTTTTTTTTCCTACTGTTTCTTCTATCCACTGTCCTCTGCTCTCTAATATGGGTTCCTTTTTTTAATGAATACATGGAAAACAATTCATTCATTTAATTTCCAATGCGATTACGTTCTCTCTTCTTCACAATCGAACCCAGTTGAATGCGATGCTTTTATTTACAAGGATGGCTGTGATATGAGATTTGTATAATACGGTTTACTGTAAATTAAGAATGCCACATGCACCTACATGATTTGTTGCAACTCTAAGACAGAAAGGAACAATGCAGTAAATGGTTTCTAATTACATGAAGGTCCTTCTTTCATCATGAGGTTAACTTTGATGTCAGTATATTTATTTATTTAGCATTTTTTAATGCAATAATTGATTGCTTCTCTTGATTATATATTTTATTTGAATATAGTGCATTATATTTCATTTTGTGGTGAGGGATTGTATAAGGCAGTTCAATATCTTTATTCATTTCACATAGTACATTTATAACATAGTGGAGTTTAGCCTTATTTATAATTTGTGTATTTTTATTTAGATGCAATTTCAGTGCTCTTGTTCATTTTGGCTGCCCACATATATTTGTGTGTGTGTGTATGCGTGTGTGTGCGTGTTCGTGTGCGTGTGTAGAAACAACTTTAATGACCTCATTTTAATTTAATTTAGGATCAGTTTAATTAGGCTAATTGTAACACCTGAGTGTTGATGTGTTTTCTTGTGCGATGATCTGCATATATATAAGAATAGCTATTGTTAGGATTACGGCGTACATAAAGCTTTTTGTGTCATTTCCCGCCCTGTGGTAATGAGATCCTCCCAGAGGTCCTTGGGAGCGTCGACAAGGACGCCTCTGCCCGCGGAGCTGTGTGCTCTCCCCGCACCTCCTCCCGTCGCCACCCCCTGCGTAACAGGAAACGGGGAAGGCTTGAGGATCCTCAGCCTGCTGTTGCCATGGAAACCGGCCTGATCAGGGGAACGGCGTTTGCTGTAAGGAGCCAGAAGAGGACCTGCCCGATTAGTCCGAGCAGTGCCTCCGCAGCCTCCACATTCCGTGCAGTAATGTCTTTTAAAATGTTCACTGCGGGGTCATGGGAAAGGCTAACCACCTTGGATCAGATCAACAGCAGCAATAAAGCAACAATACCTCCGCGTGGTCTTGTGTCAGCGCGGTTCATTAGATATGTAAAGACTGGGTATGCTGTTACACCATGCTTTCTGTAAGCTAATTACATATGTGCACTTACATTGAAAAAATAAATAAAAACACTTCTCGTACTGTTGTAGTTGGATGCTCCTGGGCATTACAGTCTTGGCCAGCTATGAAAAGGTGGTGCAGGATTCTTCAGATGGGGGCAGGTGATAGGCCTGGTTCTGAGGGTACGGAGAGGAGTGACAGGCTTGTTTCTGATGGCTCGTTCTTTGAACATTACTCCACTAACACTGCCAAAACGTGTTTGCACCCGTGTCTCATGTCACAGGTTAAGGGTGCAGTGTGTAGTCCACTAGTATGCTATTGCCAATGGCTACAACATTTCCCCCGGGTTTCAGTCTAATCAGCACTGTCCAGGAGCAGCAGTGAGATGTGGGATGGAATAAGGCCAGCATCATGGTGTCACGTAACATGAAATGCTCTCTCGTTCTGTATGCAAAGACAGACAGACAGACAGATAGATAGATGGATAGATATGAAAAGCCTTGGGTATTTAGTTGATGCCACTATGCCACAACAGCTGCCAGGGTCTGGATCTGACCTTGAATGGTGTTTTTATGTGCCGTTTGATGCTGCTCATTTCCATACGACCATATTTATTCAGCGGGTGCATTCAGGATTTTCTCTTCATTCGCCAGGGCTGATGCAATTATCACTTCCTGTAATCCATCCCATCATCGGGTATCAACACGATATTCAAATTGAAATTTATTTCGCCTTCAATCGGCAAAAAAAGGAATTCTATTTGATCAAAATACATATTGCAGATTTTCACAGAAGGGTTCCAGCTCTTAGGAAATGACTGAATGAAATTAGCATCTGTTTTAACAGTAATGGTTCCATCAAAGAATCTGACTTCTCTAAGCAGTGTGTCAGTTAAATACCTTATCTATGTCTCAGTCTCTGCCTTTGTATTGAATCCTGTGGCTTTTAAGACCTAAGGCTTTCGGTATCTTTATTGAATTTGTTCTCTTGAAAATGACCAAGTTTTCCTTATTGAATTGGTTGAGCTCTGTGGCTTCTGCAGTCGCACTTATTCCCTTTTTTGTAGGTGGTGGTGTTTTTATGATTTTGTTTTCCTGGTCTGCTTGTCACACACAGTTTGGGATTAATTTGTTTACTGTCTTTCCCTGTTTCTCTCTATCACCCCCTCTTTCTACCCCTTGCACTCTCATTCACTCTCTGCTCTTTCTCCACTCACTCACTCCCTCCGTCTGTCTTGTTCTCTCTCCCACAGAAATTTATCCAAAAACCCTCTGACGAAACTATCGTGGCGACCTTTCCAGAAACTGCAGCTCTGGGAACTGTAAGTTTGCGCAATTCACTTTATCTTTTCAACAACATTTCATTTGGGAATTGACTCACCTGACAGATTCACATAATCACTAATTTTCAACATTCTCTTTTATAATAGTCGTCTACATTTTGCCTGTTGACGGAAAACAGTTTTCTTCAAATTGGATTCTGTTTAATTTCTGTGTTATGCAAAGCTATTTATTGAGTCAAATGAAAAGCTTTGCTGAGATTAAATGTTATTGCTGTGGGATGACACAGCAATCTCTGAGTCGTTCTGCGAGAGATAATTAAGATGTGCAAATAAAAAGGAAATGGTCCTCTAAGAGGCCTAACTGACCTCGATTGCTTGTTTGCCTTGGATACACGAGTAATCTATGTGTTTATGAAGCAGATCTCTTCACTGTTTGACCTAATGTATATCCTCACGAGGCTATGCCGGGGCAACAGTTGGCATTGTAATAATTGGTGCAGGTTTATGGCACGGCTCCATGTGATCTGACCTTTCCTGATACGTGGCTTTAAGTGTCCATTCCGAAGTGCCACCTGCCTGTGCAATGCATTGTGGTCACATTGGAGGAAGAGGAAATGGGGAAGGAGTATTTCTAAAAGCAACCCTCTCTAATGTGTTATTTTAAGCTATAGAAACAGGGCAGCTCCTTTGAGAGGGCTTGTGTTCCTTATAGGGTTGCTCCACTCTTACCAGAAGAGCAAATATAATGAGAGAGCAGATGTACCTTATTCATTTTTGCTGTTTCAATATTCAGTAATTCCTATTGAGAAACACAATGATATTTAGCGATAGGATTTCAAGAATGTTTTGATTCCATGCCTCCGTCATGTTCACTGGGGAATTTAATTGGCCAGATTAATTTTTACTTTAAGACCGAATATAGCAAAAGAATTTGATTTAAAATAAGTTGAAATCAAATTTGATTTAAAATAAGTTTGAAATCAAATTTGATTTAACATAAGTTGAAATCAAATTTGATTTAAAATAAGTTTGCAATCAAATTTGATTTAAAATAAGTGTAAATCAAATTCCCGGCCAATCTGAACATCACATTTAGTTACACTGGCACACTGCAAGGCTCGCCCTCAGTCCCTTCTGCTTGTTCATTGTATGAAACTGTTTTGTTCAACCTGATTGACCATTTGAATGAGAAGCCTCATTTGCTTCTGATATGAGTCTGCAAATACGGTTTATTATGTACAAAACGTATTTACTGTATTCTTTATTGAAGACGTTATAGAGCAATCTCTGCATGCAGGCTATGGATGTAAAGTAGGCCAATCTTTGTGAAGTGCAGCGGTTCACATCCCCAAGCCTAGGCCTACCATGTGCTTCAGTGCATTCAAGTGTGCAAAGCGCTAGTGGAAATTGAGCCCAAGACAGGTAACAGAGTCGCAAGAATTTCTCAGTAGGAATGTACCATTGAAATAGGCTGTGGGACCTTATTTTACCAAAGGTTGAGTCAAATTGTAAAGTGCCGACCCTTTATTTAGTCCATGGTTTCTAAGATATATTTAGATGTCATGTGCTGCATGGTCAACTACAGCACATAAGCTACAATGTTTCAGAATGCTTATTTAGTACTTATTTAAATACACATTTGTTTCATAGAGACGAGTAGAGCTGCTACAGCCAGTCAATGTATAAGCTAACTTGTTTCCATAAATCAAGACTTTTCTCTCTACAGCAAAGTGCTATGTTTGGACAGGTTGTAAATTGTTGATGGTTTTCACCCCTTGGTACTAATGGTGTCTTATCTCCCAATGCTACTTGAATGCCTGGCCCATGTGAAAACCATAATTAATTAGCACAGCAAGAACATGTCAGCATGAAGGGTAATTACCCATCCGAGATTGAAAAGTAGATTTAGAATTTATTGGTGTCAATGCACTGCAGATCTGAAGCTTGGAAGTAATCAGAAACCGATCTAAGGTTATATTTCACAATATAACTTGATTTAAGTTAAGACATGAAACAGTACAGATACTGCACATAACTGCTGGTACTACTATTACTAATATTAATTTAAATGTTTTTTTTCAGTGTCCTTCAGTAGTGCTTAAATGCCAAAATGTGATCTTAGGACAAATTAAAAACATTTTCCAGGTGGTTGTCACATTTAAAGGGTAAGTTCGCTATTTTGGACCTTGGACCCTATTTGCGTTCTGTCTTCCATGAACCTGACACATTGAGTCAATTTTTTCGCTGATCGGTCCAGTATTGAGTTCGCTACAGATTTCCTGTAGGCTCTCACTGGGCTACAATAGAAGTCAACGGGGCAATTATAAATGTTATGGAAAAACAATGATAAATGTGCTTTCATGTACAATAAATGAGACGGGAAGCTCAGGGTGTATTGTTACCCGGTCTCAGTGTGCTCTCCTGTGAAATGTATCTCAATCCGAACATTTTTACGTGCTTGGCATGGCTTGGAAGTAAGCATTTCTCTGTTGCTTGTTTTCGCTGCTCCCGCGGAGTACTATGTGTCGGGGGTAGGGGAGCGGGAAGGTGTGCCGGCCGTTTACGAAACTATCTAGGTGAGCAGTCTGCGTTTGTTTACCTGCAGCAACGTAGGCTACACTTTGCACAAAAAAACTTGGATGATGGATTACTATAATGATTACGAAGACGAAGAATTCGATTTTGACTGACGTTACTGGCTACAGATTTGAGCCAGAATACACGGACACGGAACTACAAGAGATGGATGATAAGAGAGCAAGAGAAGAGAGAGAGGCTGAAGTTGCGCAGGTAATGTTATCCGAAGTCAGTGCGAGGTAGTGCGGTCGGAGAAATAGTTCTGTTTCAAATGGAACTGTTGTTTCAACGTTCGGTTTGCGTTTGCGATAGCCTACATTTCACAGGAGAGCATACTGAGACCGTAAGAATACACACTGAGCTATAAAAGCACATTTATCGTTGTTTTTCCATAACATTTATAATTGCCCCGTTTACTTCTATTGTAGCCCAGTGAGAGCCTACAGGAAATCTGTAGCGAACTCAATACTGGACCGATCAGCGAAAAAATGGACTCAATGTGTCAGGTTCATGGAAGACAGAACGCAAATAGGGTCCAAGGTCCAAAATAGCGAACTTAACCTTTAACATGCAATTGTCAATATAATGTTCTATGCCGTGGCAATGATACTCATCCACTAGGGTGCGGAAATAATCATTAAAAAAAGATCAACTTGGGTGCAGCAAAGACGTTCTTTTTATGGTTTTTGTTCCTTCATTGTGAAAATGATTCTTAGTTCAACACACCAACACACCTGTTTGATTAAATCCAGTGATCATTTGCTCTGAATGTCGTTGCCTGGTCACAATGATGTCATGCCCTTACGGAGACAATGCAACTTGTAATGAGGCTCTGCACTCCGAGCTTCACCAGACTACCAGTTGTTATCTTTAAAGACACCCCTCCTCTTATTGGGCTGCAGTATTACTCCAGAGATGCAGGTTTTGGTTGTGGTGCAGTTGCCACAGTGATGCTATGAGTGGCACAATTTTATATTCCAAATTTGGAAGTTGTATGAAAAAATGTAACAAAAAAATAATAATTTTAATGTTATACATTTTTAGAACCTGTGTGAAATATTCTTGCATAATAAATACGAGAAGGGGTATTTGTTGTGGTCAGATATGCAGACCACAATGCATAGTAGTTATGATTCACACATTAATGCCCTTGAATACCAGCCACTATGGTGAGAGACTTTATATGCATGGTTGGCTTTCATATTTCTGTTGGTGGAAAATGATAACAGTAAACAAAGCAGTGCAAAACAATGCCTCATTTCATAATCACTGATAGTTGCTTATAATTAAAAAATAAGAAAAAAATCTGCACAAGGTAGAAAGGTTTGTCTACTTCAATGCTCCCCAGACATATAGCTGTAATCAAAGGGTGGGAAATGACCTGTATGGTCAAGTCAGTGCTCATGGAACCTGCTACCTTATCAAAAGTCCTGTCACAGAGACCTGCCAATCTCTGTCTCCTTAAATAGTCTCTCTCGCTGAGCACAGCATTGGGAATTAGCCGCTTTACTGAGCTGAGACACAGACAGGAGGCAGAGAGAGAGAGAGAGAGAGAGAGAGAGAGTATGTGTGAGTTGTGGGTAAGCAGGGAGAGCCAGCCCTGGGGGCAGGAATATGAGTGAGTGAGTGAGAGAGAGAGAGAGAGAGAAAGAGAGAGAGAGAGAGAGAGAGAGAGAGAGAGAGAGAGAGAGAGAGAGAGAGAGAGAGAGAGAGAGAGAGAGACAGACAGACAGACAGACAGAGAGAGAGACAGACAGACAGACAGACAGACAGACAGACAGACAGACAGACAGACAGACAGACAGACAGACAGACAGACAGACAGACAGACAGACAGACAGACAGACAGAGAGAGAGAGAGAGAGAGAGAGAGAGAGAGAGAGAGAGAGAGCCTGTGTGTTGCTTGGACTAAGGACACCAGTGTATATGGCAATGTATAAATAAATTAGACATGAAAATTCTATTATTAAGATACATTTTCAGTTACGAGAAGCTCAATTATTCAGCAGAAAAAAATACAGTATATTTGTTTCACAAAAAAGAGAAGCCCAATTATCCAGCAGAAAAAAATGTATTTGTTTCATAATAGTTGATGTGTTCAAATAACTACCATAACTACTTCTAGTTATGAAATTATGTTTTCTATGGTATGTGTTTACTCCTAAAATGAATCATATCTGTAGATAGTATAGACTCTACTATATGTAGAACATATATTCATATTTACCAAAAAAAAGTCATAAAAATAAATAAATACATTTGCATCTAGTTAATCCTTTTATTTTCTTATTTAGTACAGAAAAAAATCATAGGAATAGGGATCAGCTGCATGTTTCTTAATATTAACAACCTGAAAATCCATAATTAGCATTTTTGAGGAGATACAGGGATGGATGAAGCTCAGGTGCTGAGATGGTCTGTGTTTACTTCTGTGCTTTGAGTCAATCCAATTAGCTGTTCACATGAATCACCAAGACTGCATGAGCAAGGTTTTCAAATGTACAATTTTTAATTGAATGCCTCCCAGTGAATTGTTCTGGGAAATGTTTGGTTTGTGAAGGCCATCATCAGCTTTTTAAAGTAACCAGATTGTACGCTATAATAAGAACAATTTAAAAAATGTTATGGAAATGTTATATAAAAGAAAAAATGCAAAAAAAAGAAAAAAAGTAATTTAATAATAAAATTATTTAAATTGGCATATCATAGACATTCCCCAGTTCTTTAGCATTGTGAATAGCCATCATCAATGGTTTTGGAATGACTACATTTTACCTTCCTATTATGTCTGGGTCAATGTGACCCAGAATTACTTTTTGTTTTTGTATAACTTCAAATTGGTGATTTTCTTCAGCAAACACCCTTAAATCATCCACAATTAGGAAAAAATAGATATTTGGAACTTTTATGTTTTTTATATGAAAAATCACCCCTGTGATAGTTTGGGTCTATATGAGCCATCATGGGGATACATTCATAATTGTCATATGCTAATTATTACAGTATGGCACATTCCTAATGTTATCTTCTTCAGTTATTATAGTAGTTATTATAGTAGGCTTGCTAGCTAGCTAATGGTGCACCGCTGTGCATGAATGACACATTTCAGTATTGATTGCTCCGACATGACGTATAAATTCCAGCTAAAATAATACTGCATCAGGTTGTGTTCAGCACAAAAAAAGCTGCAAGTATGATAATTGACATGAAAAAAAAGTGGAACATACTTTAGGTTGAGGTATTTCATCGGGTCGTATTGACCCGCAACAACACACTGCTAATTTAATAGGAAAGTTAATACTTTCCATTGCCTGCCTGATCATGCAGCTTCCTGTAATGAACCCTGTCACAATTATTCCTGTTTGTCCTTGACAATATACTGAATGAGACTTTCAAGCCCCACAATCGTTATATGTTCAGTGTTTGCATTCACGCGTTTCCCTGATGGGGAATCAAGCGGTGACGATCGCAGTGCTTTGTGTACGGAAGTTCAAAAATATTCGCACCGCAGGTACAAGAGGACTGCAAGGATGACACATCGCTGCACATCACTTCAGACAAGAGCATAAGAAGGGGGAAAAAAAACAGATTTATTATGAATTACGGTCAAAAACCATAAAGCATAGTGCAGCAAATGGTGCTCTTGGAGGATTCTTTAGAGAGTGTGCAGCAAAGCAAAGCTGTGTCGGCCATGATGAATCAATCTTTCGGAACAAATCATTTTACTGAGCCGTGTGGATCTATCCTGAAAGAACTTGTCTTGTCGCACTGTGGTCCACAGAAATACATTTTTACAAGTGTTTTGCAATCTTGCGATCTTACGGTAAACACTGATTTTTTTTTTTTTTGCACAGCAACTGCATATGTTACCTCAGCTCCATTGTAAGTTGTAGCAGGTGTTGTATTGTGATATGTGCCTCATGCCATATATAGACCACGGTGTGTTTCCCCCAAATATTTTCCATTTCATCTATTGCTGCGGCTCTTGGGCTTAGCGTGGGATTTGGTACACACTGAAAGGAAGATATGATAGAAGATGATTTGCAAAGGCCGCACAAAAGCACTTTCGCACAGTCTACAGACGTCTTTTTTTGTGAGCGCAGAGTCTGTCAGCCAAAGGCTGTACTGTATGCACCATCAATTTTTTACTCTGCTGACTTTTTGAAGGCTCCAGTTCCATATAAAGTAGAACACATCTAAATCCAAGAAGAATTTTTCAAGTTGGGCCAACCTAAAACATTATTATTTTAAAAAGAAATGTAACATTTTATTTTATTTTAATATGTATCACCACACAGCAGAACAACTTTCAAACCTATTGTATACAACGTAGGAGACATAGTAACCCCCCCCCCCAGTTTGGGATAGTGCGGACTTCCACGGTTCTGCTCCGAAACACGTGGGTGTTGCCAGCTGCTTCTTTACATACAGCAGACTACAGCTAAACTCTCATAGAGCAATATGTGTAATAATAAGTTTAAATTTATGAAATACACGTGAGAAATCAAAATCTAGGACAAGGGAGTATCATGGTTAGACTTCATGAAGCATGTAGGATATTCTGTCTATTTAGGTGCTTCCTTAACTCAGAGTAAGCAAATACACTGCCTGTCCAAAAAAAAAGTCGCGCATGCTAATATTTCGTTGGACCGCCTTTAGCTTTGATTACGGTGCGCATTCGTTGTGGCATTGTTTCAACAACATTATGCAATGTCACAACATTTATTTCCATCCAGAGTTGCATACATTTTTGGCCGAGATCTTGTATTGACTATAGGAGTCAAACCTCTGCGTAGTCTTCTCCAGCACATCCCAAAGACTTTCAATAGGGTTAAGGTCAGGACTCTGGTGGCCAATTCACGTGTGAAAATGATTTCTCATGCTCCCTGAACCACTCTTTCACAATTTGAGCCCGATGAATCTTGGCATTGTCCTCCTGGAATATGCCCATTGGTAGGATAACCTGGTCATTCAGTACATTCAGGTACTCAGCTGATTTCATTTTATCGCTGTATAATGTTGCTGAGCCTAGACCTGACCAATTGAAGCAACCCCAGATCATAACACTGCCTCCAGAGGCTTGTACAGTGGGCACTATGCATGACGAGTGCAACGGCGACTTTTTATTTGGCCAGGCAGTGTATATCACACTATTTTCATCATTACACATTTTGATCGTAACAACACCTACAATCAAATAATGTAATGAGTCCTGCCAAAATACTGAAAGTTATGGAAACATAGCCATAGATCTTAATCTATGCCTTCAGCAGATGTGATTGTGTTTATAGTTGCTGGAAAGAACACACATGACAGATATCACAGTTTCTTTAGATCAACCTCCTTCCTTCCATCCTCTGTAATTATTACTACAGACGATTCCGGTGGGTAAGTTTCTGGTGCTATATTAGATTATGAATATTCATTGAGAGCTATGCCCAATGACAAAGCATCCATTACCACAGTGATTACTTTGACCATGCCCCTTCATGAATATTCATTAGATTTATGATATTTGAATGTTTCAGCCTCAGGTTAAACATTAAATGTAAATTTAAATCTGGCGGAACTATGGAACCTGTGGTACCAGACTTGTGAGAGGGCGGCAACACTGCAGAACACAACATGGGTGTTTCTGACACTTCAATCTGACCTCTCTCTGGCGGTACGTCTGGCACATCCACCAGTGTTATAACTGACCTGTGTCTCCTCTTTGAACCCACCAGTGATGAGGGTCAGTAAAACCGACAGCGCATACAAGACACAGATATAACTAGAATGGCAAAGAAACACGGCAGAGCAATAGGGAATCCCTTTTATCTCTGTGTAGCCGCGGAGGTACTATACTGAAAATGTTGAGTACACGAGAAAGATTTAGACCAGCGATACCAAAGTTGTCAGCGAGGAGAAAATGAGCATTGACTTTTCATGCGGCTTTGCCAGATACTGTGTGTGAATGTTCCCATGCGTCGGCACAGGGGGGTTTCTGCTTTTTGGCGAAGACGCTCAAATTCAATTAAACTTACACAAGAGATGCCTTTCATTGTCAGGCTTTAATTCTTTTTAGAAAACAGTTCTAGTCGGAGCCTGCCATCAGTTTGAAATTAGTTTGGTTATCTTATTTTCATTAAATAGTTTTGGACAGATTGACAGCAAAGTTTTGCATGGCATGTAATGTTATAATAAGTTGCTGAGCTAACATGTAATTGACTTGGAATCCCACCACCTGAATTTGTTTTCCCCTTTTTCCCCTCTCTAAGGAGAAATATGATTTACTCAATTTATCAAACCAAAACAAACCCTCCCAGATGACTTAGCTGCTGTATCACAATACAATTATGATTTTTACATTAGGGGAATTCAAATGTTGCGGCCAATACTAATGCCATTTCACTGAATTATTGACACTATGCGTAGCTGATTCAACATGCGACACAAGAGGAAACCTATTGACCTCTTGTGCTTGAGGTTTTTGTTCGGGTCAGTCTTATTGAATGCTAAGTCCGGCTGTGCTGTTCCGACGTGCGCAGCATATCCGATCATGTTGTCACAGCGGAATTAATGTGCAACACCATGAGAAAAGACAGTCGCTACTTCAAAATGCTCTTCTACCATCCCGGTAATATAATGCCACATAACATTTTTATTTTTCTGTTCTTGTTTCCCTCCACTTACTAGATGATTTGATCGTGTTCATTCTTAAGTGAAGTATTGAATGGTATCTGAATGGTGGGGTAAGGGCCTGCTGGATGGCTTATCCTCTTAATCTGGACTGTGCTAAGGCCGACTGGCAGCTCTGTAGGGCATCACATAATGGCCGTATGAAAAGTATCATCGTGCACCAGTGACCCCTACTGGTCAACTGAGTGCTTGTGGTTTTGAGTCGCACATGAATTGTCTACCCCCGACTCACGTCTGTGCAAGTCTATCTTGTTAACAACGGCGTGGAAAGAAGCAGCGTTGCCATCGCAGGCTTTTGAGGAAAAACAGTACTCTCCCGAATCAACAATGGAGGTTACAATGGGCTTTGCACATTCCAAATTGGGGAGCACTTCATATTCTTTGATGACAAAAGATTCCAATGCCATCACGTTGCCCACTGGCACTTAATCTTGTGATGTGAGACACGGTAGCCTACTATGCAAAGCCAATTTAAGCAAAATATTAGATTGTCCACATAAATATCGCTTTTGATGAGTTGGTCAACATGCCTCCTTTGTTTTCCATATAGGAGCTGGCTAGCTAGTGCAGATGTCAATGTAATTGAGTTATTGAAGATAAAGGGCTGTCCGCATGCTGTTTCCCAAAAAAGTCAGAAATTTTGCTTTAGCAGCAATTTGTTTGCACAAATCACATGGGAAAGTGAAAAAGTGCTCAGTGCATTAAAAAGGAGCCGCAAACGTTTGGCAGTTAATGGTGCGGACCCCCCCTTTCGATTCACATATTGTGAGTGGTTGGGTAGAAGGAGCACATTCTTCTGACACGCTCCCAACAACTCCTCCTACTTCTGCGCACGGCGATTCGCAAAATTACCAAACGGGCTCAGGCGCATCAAAATCAATGACAAAAATGGCACTTTGCCAGCGTGACGGCTCGCCACCAACCGGAAAATAGAGCCCTTAGACTAAGATCGATGAAGACTCCGTTCCATGTGGCTAACGCTACTCTGACTTTAAAAAAAAAAAGGTAAATGGCAAAGTATGCTTACGTGGCTGAGTTTTACATGTTGTTTAGATGATTGCCATAAAATAAGTGTGATACCGATGGCAAATTAATTAAAAAATTTTTCAAGCTTTCCTTACCATTTGTCTGATTTCCTTTGTGGATGCTTAGGTCCTTTCTCGTCTTTATTTGGATTTCACACAGACTTTTATACGTGTAGAATCAAAACTAGGCAAATTTAATTATGCTCTACATAATCAGATTGAACTCAGAGGCTGATAGTCGCCGAGGCTTTTTGCGTGAATCTGCACAGCTGGGTGGAGCTGCTTGCTAATTAGATGATCTGCTGTAATTAAAGAATGCCGAAGCCAAAAGCACCTTGATATGGGCATGGGTTAACAATAACATCACAAGGAAGGAGAAAGAACGGGCCTCCACAGAACATTAAACGTATAATGTTTTTGCCTTAAAAAATAAAAGCTCCAGCGTGATGTGTGTGCAGTGCTGTTCACGAGCAGTCTACAATCATCGGGCTCTTTATGTATAACTTATGTAAGCTGGCCTCACTTTCTCGTAATAAATGGAGGCATATGCTTGGTGACTTTTAAATGAAAATGCATATAATGCAGATTCAAAACACAAATTCTAGCATAGCAGAATGGTACACAAAATTTATTTAATTTAAACTATTAAATACATGTAAGCAAACCTATACCACACAAATGGGCAGCATTAATATGAGTGGTTTATTTAATGGAAATATGTCTGCTATAGACCAGAATTCAATAAACAATTGTTTGAAATTTGAAAACTTAAAAGCAAGACTGAGTTTTTCACAAACAAGTTCAGAAAGTTGGCAAAGTACCGCAACAAAAAACAAACTAAAAATACCTGAGCAAACTGATTTTGTGAAGAGTAACACTTGCGCTTACTTGGAAGTCAAATACAAGGACAAAAATGTTCAATTCTGAGCTGTACAGATATTGCGCTACCTTGTATTTTCACAGTACTTTCTATAGAACCATGTCAAAATTACATTGTCATTATTAATATCTTATCCTTTAAGGTTCTCTAAATGATCAATTAAAATATGATGCGCGTCTCTTATTATAACTGTGCTGAATAACACGCCGTACGGCTGTGCTGAATAAGAAATGGTCCCATTTTCCTGCATCTGTATGCATGTGTGTATTTATGATTCATCTGCGGGGGAGGCAAAGGCTTTGATCAGGACTCATCAAAGCCTAAAAATGCACATGCTTAACAATGGCCCAGGTTATTGTGGCCTTGAGCAGAATACCAGCGCATATTTTAGATTTTTGCAGTTGTAAGGGGTGAGGCAGTACAGTGATTTCACATCTGGTATGACCTCCCTTTCCCAAAATGCAGGAACCTCACCTCCCCAGGAACAGTAGTCAGTAGATTTCACCACTTTCTATCTGTGGTTTGCGAGTGGCACATCCCTTATTTTATATTCGCGTTTTGTTGCTTGCATCTTTAGCCACATCTTGTAATTGAGAGTGGTTATCTTCCTCTTGCCAAATGAATGAGTAAATAACCATGGGACATCTCAGCACTATGCCCTCCTGCACCGTGCTGTCTGTGGTGCAGTTTTACTGCCTCCTGAACACTTTATTGGGCAGTAAACCCACCGCCCGTTGTGATCAGATTCAACCTTCTTCTCGTGAATGCAAATGAGTCACTGGTTTTACCTCTCTAAATAATGGGCTTTCAACCTTTTCTGATCCAGGGACCCCCACCCAGGCTCAAGTCAAAAATGGTTACATAAAAAAAAAGTTATATTTTGAGATGGTTTCTGGAAATCTATGTATAGTCATTGCATATGAAGGCTGGCCAGGGACACCCCTACAGTACCTGCAAGGGCCCCCAGGGTCTGCAGACCCCCTATTGAAAATGCAGGCTCTAACTGGTGAAAACTACACACATTCATAATGTTGCTAATACAAAAAAATACAAAAAAAAAACATACATACAACAAGTTTTTTTTTTAAATTAAATCTTTAGGGTTTTCTAGCTTAATTTAAGGATAATCTTTCCAAATCTAAGAACAAGGTTTATTTCAGAAAATGTATGACAAATTGCATCAACATACTGTATATCTGGGGCACAAATCTTTAAAGCAAGGTTATGCAACCTTCACAGAGATGGGTAAAGTGATATGTCTCCCCCATTGGTTTTTACAGTAGTGTGGCCCAAGGGACACAAATAAAATGATAGTAATACTTACTCCTGCTTAATGGGTTAAAAAAAATAATATTCACTAAATTAAAATAACTGAATAGTTAATAGCCAGTTGTAGATGGAACAACGTCTATCATACTGCAGTGTGAGAAAACAGGAGAGACACTGAGAAAACAGGAGAGACACATTGTGAATCTGAATTTGAATCAGTCAGTCAGATGACTGGGATCACTAATTCCGCCCTTCCTCTTCACTGTAGATAAATTCTTGGCAGTGAAAATATGAAACTGTCCCATGAGATATTTTATTGTGCCGTATATTGTACCATCAGACCAACATAAACCTACAGTCTTTATTAAGTGCTTTGACTGAAACTGCTACCCAGATAGGATAGACACATCTGACTTTGATGGTTCTCTTTAATGTTTTTTTTCAACTGAGGACTACAAAGGGTTCCATACTTTGTTCTACAAAGCTCTTTATTTATCACAAGGAGACACACACACACACACACACACACACACACGCATGTGTGCACACAGTCATGCACACACGCACACACACACGCATTCATACAAACACACACACATAATATTATCATTGCATTATATTGCATGTGTAATCATGAGAAAGATTTTCATTTAGACTTGACTGCTTTTATTTCTCTGTTGAGATTGCACATTGGAAGCAGAGTGACCTTTTCACATACAGTAGAATGACAGCACGCATAGTAAGTTCTGAAGACAGAAACTGTGCTTGTCAACGTACTTCTCTGCAGTTCCGGAAAGAGTGTCTCAGCACTCTCTCTGGAGAAGTGGTGCTCGAGGTGCGTGCCAACTCAGAGGGGTGGCTATCGTTAAAAGGGCATAGCTAGGAATTGTTTCCTAGTCTCGTGTCATTAGACAAAGATGACATTGGCTTTAACAAAAGAAAAGGAAAAAATTGCTTGCATAATGATATGTTATTCACGCTTTAATTTCCTTTTATTACCTAATAATGATCATTTAATATGAACAAGTTAAAAGAAACCCTCCAGAGGAACTCTGCCTGATTCAGATTTTTCTCTCAAAAAATGTAAATAGGTGGCATGCGTGTGGAGCAGGAAGTCTCATGTGTAATATTCAAAGCATCACATCTATGTATAGGCATTGTGAAAAACATCTGAGAACCGACATGTAACCTATGTGGCCTAGGCTATTATGCATGTAAATGTAGGGGCTTCTTGCTTTGAGGAAGATCACTCCCATTCAATCGGAATTTCCCCCCCGCAGGGCACTATCGTGTCATCTCATGTGAATACCCTTTGTAAACTGTACTATAGTATCGTAATAAGCTTATAATTAATTTTGTACTTTGCATTTTTAATGTTACCTACATTATATTTACCCCCCAACCCCTCCAAAAAAAATGTCATCTTTAATATTACATTTGAAATTGTACTACACTCCTAAGACCCAGCAATTGATTTTAGTCCCCTGTAGAGGACACAAGTCTCTGGTCTTAAAGGGATAGTTCGGAATTTTGCACATAATGTCTCAATTACGACTTACCCATGATGTAGTTGATTGATGGAAACCATTTTCAGCTAATTCCATGCTGTCTCTTCTTTTGGACATACACACATTGCTAATGCTAGCGCAACTCTAAGGTAACCGGTAGCATCCACTACCAAACACACTTAAACACTCCACAGTGCACCCAAAGCAAATTAAATACGACGACAGTCTATCTGGGGAGCGATACCTAACGTTACCTATGAATGTATTGCCGGCACTGGTCGACTACAACAACAAAGAAGAGCAACAAGTTGCAATGGCCACGTTCGCTCCGCCGCCGTACTTCCACAGAGAATATAGGTCAGCACAAAGTAAATAATTCAACGATAGTTTGACTTAAAAAATGATGGTATAAACACTCAAAATAACCCAGATAGACTGTCATCGTATTTTATTTGCTTTGGGTGCACTGTGGAGTGTTTAAGTGCGTTTGGTAGTGGATGCTACCTGTTACCTTAGAGTTGCGCTAGCAACGTGTGTATGTCCAAAAGAAGGGACAGCATGGTATTAGCTGAAAATGGTTTCCATCAATCAACTACAACCAACCAGTGACTGTTCATTATGAGAATGAGATGGATGGTTGGGCATATGCCCAATGTTGAGGGTCAGAGGGAGTAAAAAGAAGGAATAGACACTGTGGTCTTGATTGAAGAAATATGTTCGACACAATTAGCAATCACCAAACAATTGTGTTTCTGAATAAGAAAACATAGCATGTGCATTTTAAGTTCAAGTTAAGGACCAATGTTGAATTCAGGCCAATATCTGTGGAGACTAATTAATTGTGAAATATGAAACAGAATTATTAAAGCATAAAGGCTTATCGCTGGCGTTCAGAAAATCCTTTGTGTAGTTGATTGCGAATGCTTTCGAGTTAGAATTAGATGAAGCTGACTAGTTACAGTGTATTTACAAAAAAACAAACAATAAAAAACAAACATCTGGTTTCATTTTTATGTGTGAATACTTTGCAGATTCACTGACCTTTTTGTTTGCGATGTGGTAGTGGGCTCAGTGTAGAAGACGAGCCATCCAGATTATTTAAATATCAGTGCAATTGCACAGCATTGATCTGGAAAAGCATTGATCTCGCTGCAGCCTACTTTTGAGCCTGTTTTTTTTTTGCACTTCTTATTTAATGTAACGTTACATTAGAGGTGGGCCAACAGTTGTGGCTTGCACTTGGACCGAAGAGAGCACAACCAAAGGCATCCTTGAGTGCTTATGTGAAAAACCAGGAGAAAAGACTGTGGAAAACTAATTTCTCACAGGAAATAACAGAATATTTATTTACCGACATGTCAATTAGCATGGGATTGCTTTAACCTGGGGTTAATTTTACAGGGCATTTAACAGTAGGTAAAAGACGTCGGAATCTTTACTGGCGCGGGAGCGCGCAGTCCGTAAAAGTTACAGACATGGTAGATTCAGACGGGACTAAAATAACGGAGATTCTCCGGTAATTATTACATTACCCCACCTCCCCCTGTGAAAATCCCATCCGAATAGGGCTATAGTCTTGGGCAATGCCACCCTGTTCTCTGTGTCTTTTCTTTGTAATTTATTTCAGAAATTTGCTAACATGTAGTACCCCGAGTACAGGGTAGTGCTTCATAAACAGATGATTTACCCCAGCTTTTCCGTCTGTGCATGTCACCTCCCACCTCCCAGGCACTTAACCTACCACCACGAAAGGTGTTTTAGGGAGACACAGGGTTTTTTTTTTGTACTGGCAAGACAGAATAATCTTGCAAAAAAGATCTAAAGCACAAGGGGCATGTTAGCTATGAAATGTGGTGTTCAGATAAAAATGGCTATGCCTCTGAAGCTCACATCCATTTCTTGCGAAACCCTAAGATCGCCAGCAGATACACTCCCTCTCATGGTTGGGCCTGGTGCAGATGATTAAGTGGACCTTTTACCACTTCAGGCCTGTCTGTATTGCATTTATGTTTTTTCAAAAAATTGTATTGCTGATTTACTCCCCTTCTTACAGGAGGCTGGATGACGTGCTGTTTAACTGCAGCTGCGATGTCCGCTGGATTCAACTGTGGCAGCAGAGAGGGGAGGCTGGACTCCACAATCAGCAGCTCTACTGCTATAACGGGGTTGCACGCATCCCATTGCAGGACATGAACAACTCCTTCTGTGGTAGGGACACTCAGCTTTAATAATTTTTGAGGTTTTAAAGGGTCTGTGAAGGCTGGAGGGTTGGGTTCAGACAGGAAATGTATTTAGCTTGATTTATAAATCAGCCGGTTTATGGCCATAACTTGGTACATGATCTGTAAACCTCAGAATTAATGCATGCACTGTGTCGTCATTTACATTTAGACTTGCCAGACATCAGTGTGACTCACAGCAACCTGACAGTAACTGAAGGTGATAACGTCACGCTCACCTGCAATGGCTCGGGGATGCCCTATCCCGATGTGGACTGGATGATCAATGACCTTCACTCCATCAACACACACCAGGTTAGTTAGGCGCAGGGACGTGATGTGAATGTGCAATGGCGGCCAGATTATGTTGTTTCGATTTGGTTATGAAGCCTCACTCTGAAGGTAATACTGCATCCCTGTGTCTTTCTCCTCCAGCAGTACAATGGGCCTTCTATCCACTCTGTAAACCTGACCCTGGTCAATGTGAGCCGTGACGACAACGGTTTCCTCCTGACCTGCATTGCGGAGAATGTGGTGGGGATGAGCAATGCCTCCATCCAACTGTCTGTGCAGTGTAGGTGTCACAAAATGGTGGAACGCTCCAGCTGAAATTAGCTTTGGCTTTACAACTTACAAATTTTAAGTAATTTTCAATTTTATATTGTTTATTGCACCCCGAGTTTGTCCATCTCAGAAACACAACGACATACGAATGTTTGAGAGAAGAGGCCTTACCCTGGTCTTGAACACCTGACCATACCGTTGAGCTCACAAAACAACTGAAATAGCATTGATTAAATAAATTAAGTTAAAAGTGTGTTGCAGCTTGATTGATAGTGGACTACATTACCCAAAATAGGCTTTATTTATAAACAAAGCCGATCGTTCATTACATTTAATTAGCAATGGCACAAAGTCTAACACCGAGGCTATTTCGAGACATGGCATTTGAAATTAAATGTCTCTTAGAAAGAAGTGCACAGTTACGTCTGAACTTCAAGGTTTTTTTTTTTAAGCTAATGGGATCATCCAATTAACGGGAAAAACACCTCTGCGCTCGCGAGAAATTGTACACCTTCTATAAATAAAGCCGGTTAAGAAAAGTCAGTGCGAGAATTCCGCTGTTATCGAACGTGTCGTCGGCTCACTATGGACGTCCCAAAGGACTGCACTCGTTCGCAGACTTCACAGCGCAGTGTGACGCAGAGCTCAGGAAAGGAATAGGACCAAATTCTAGCCCGTTTTCATCTTGACACTGAATCACTGCCCATTGTGTTGCCCATGCGGTATATTTTAAATATACTGTGACGATAATTTTGATATATTTACAATATACTGCACTAGTATATTCTTTTTCCATAAGGGGTGGCTCCTTAGACTGACTGGTGAAAATGTATCTTTCTTTGTGTTTTTTTTGGGGGGGTGGGGGGGGGTGCGCGGTTGAGGCCTGGACGGCGGGACCCGACCAGTCCGCTGCGTTTATTCACCCTGCCGGTGCCGGTGCCGCAAACCCGTTCATTTATTTCCAGTCGCTCGTCGGGATCCCGGACTTCCGCGTAATTACAGCTCGTCCTGACAGCCGCTTTGGTTCTCTGGAAACGCCGTAAAAACGCTGCTAACAGCTGCTGCGATCAGTCGGACTAAGTGACAGTAAAATGAGGGAGCGATTACATGCTGTTTGAAAGTTATCTCGCTGCGGTTAACCGTGCGCTATGTGTATCATAAGCGTGACATTGGTAAACCACAACGGACTGTCTGCTGGTGACCCCCTGGTGTAGTGATGTTATCTCAACTCCGACGGTGTGTTTCTTACGTGTGGTCTATCGGAGCCTTTACAATACTGTATGCGTATGGTATTGTGTTGTAGCTTCGGTCTGCACAGTCAAAGCAATGGAAAGGTGGTAGCACAGTGTGACACTAGCGCCCCATATAAGAACACTGCATCTTTTGTGGCTCAATTCTCTTATTCAATATGTCCATGTTTTTATGCTGACTGCTTTGATCTGTTTTTTTTTTATTTTTTCATAATTTATTATATCTTACTCATGGATTCATGGATATTTATCCAGCCAGTGGTGTTTTCTTTTTTTAATTACTCATCAAAGGCTTCTCTGTCGATTTTACTACCATGAATGTCAATGTAATGTCTGGACAGAGTTCTGGGTGATCAGAAATAGTTGGTGTCAGAGCACTGCTGGTTGTTCATGCAGCATTAAATATTTTAGTCAAACTGCAGTCTCCAAAATCATAGATTTAATTAACATAATTAACTACAGAACTATGTCACACAAGAAGAATATTAAAGACTACTGTGTGGTCGGCACAGGCTGTTACAGTAGCTAGTATTTCACTGCTGATCAAAGGCATAGTTATTAGCCTCCATTATTGCTGTCAATTGGATTCAATTACATGGGAATATGACTGCATTTACTGTGGGTGTATTTACATTAAACAGAGAACAGTGTTGTCCAACAACGGTGTAACATAATTCTCCTCATATCCAATCTGTATCGACTGTGTGAGACGTTATGATGAGAATTGCAAATCCAGCAGGATATGGGAGAAGGATGGTTCTCTCTCTCTCTCTCTCCCTCTCTCTTATCTGTTCACCTTTCTCTCAGCCTATTCCTCCTTTTCTCTCGCACTATATCTCTTGCTCTGCCCACTTGCTTTTCTCCATTTTCACCTACTCTTCATCTTCCCTTCCTCTTTCTCACTCTTTCTTTATCTCTGCTTTATCTCACTCTTTCTTAAAGGGGACATGACGCACTCGGTAAAGTGGCTCTGGTTCGTTAGCTTTTTACCTTAAATTAGATATGACCGTGCGTTAAAATCTCAAAACCGACCCGTATTTGCTAGAAAAAGAAGTTGAAATTAGCTTTTTTTCCACTAGGGCACAGCCATCTTGGACCAACTGCGGTCGTGATATCACTAGGTTGGTCGGTCCCTGCTGCTCAATGTATTCCTATGGGAAAATAGCTGACTTTCAGTGAGCTCAACGATGTACCGTGAGGAAAAAATAAAACAAAAAACGCACAGACGGTCTTTTTCTATTTCCCCAAGATGCATTTCTCTCCTCTCCCCCTACATTCTCGGTTTTTCACACTTTCCTCAGTCTCCACACTTCCTCACTGAATTGACAATGCATACATGCTTTCCATAATACAGAACCTGATGGCGTCCCCCCCCCCCCAACGTGACATGAAACATAAAGGTTATTTTAAGTGATTTTTGTCACTCTGGTTGTCAAGGCCACTATAGCTCAAGGCAAACATTATATTTATCAATAACCATATATCTTCAATCACTAGACAAGTGACAATTGAAGTTGAATACATTTAGCATTTTAAAGCATATTGTTATGGATATTGTTGTATTGTAGCATGGGCTCCATTGTTACAGCTTATAACATTTTCATTCAAAATTACTGGATAGTGTCTTTATGTTGTTATAAATCAGTTGATTATCTGGCATATGTAATGGAATATGTAAATGTTGTGTGCCACTGAATGCAGATTTTCAAGATTAGTCATCATGTTAATAGCGTATGAAAGAATAATAAACGTTGTACTCTCGTGGCAATGGCTAGCACTGGCACTGTGGCTGAGCACCAAACACTGAGCCATCCTTCCTACCAGATAACGTGTACTCCCAAGTTGTTAACAGGGAATTGCTATCATTGTTTACATCCTCAATCGAGTTGGATTCAGTGCCGAGAACAGTGCTGTTCAATAGGGCTTTTGTCAAGTGAAAATAACAATAGTAATACTAATGAATAATACTAGGAAACAACAATACAATAATGCCAAAATAATACTAATACCATTGGGGTAATGCCTATGATAATCGTAAATGTATGTAAAATATGGTACAACTTTCTATGATGCTCTTATCTATAATGCACCTGTAATAAGAATGTGTTATAATGTAGTAATAATACAGTATACACCAGTCCATAAACAAGTAATGCCCATATTAGTGTTCATAACACATTGTAACAATGCCTTATAAGGTCACATAACATAATAATTTATAATTACTGGTTACTTAGTGAAAAATTGTAGCAAGTGTCATAGTATCTACATTATGATGCTTCTCTGTGTTGAAGCAGGGGTAGTTGAAATTCCGGAAAACAGTTATCCCTTGTTTTACCTTCCCTATCATTCTTCTTTTTTTATCATTCCCTCTTTTTACCTCTCAGTCTCTTCTCCCCATTATTTATTTCTTTCGTTTTGTTCTTTTAATCTCTCTACTATCTATAGCCTACCTCATTCTCCCCTTCAAACAACACTCTCTGGCTCTCACTTTGTCTTTGAATTTCCCACTCACCATCTCCTCACTCCCTCTCCCTCTTCATCTCTCTCTCTATCTCTTTCTCTCTCTCTCCCTCTTCATCTCTCTCTCTATCTCTTTCTATCTCTCTCTCTCTCCCTCTTCATCTCTCTCTCTATCTCTCTCTCTCCCTCTTCATCTCTCTCTATCTCTCTCTCTCTCCCTCTTCATCTCTCTCTATATCTCTCTCTCCCTCTTCATCTCTCTCTCTATCCCTCTCTCTCTCCCTCTTCATCTCTCTATCTCTCCCTCTTCATCTCTTTCTCTCTCTCTCCCTCTTCATCTCTCTCTCTATCCCTCTCTCTCTCCCTCTTCATCTCTCTCTCTCCCTCTTCATCTCTCTCTCTCTCTCTCTCTCTCTCTCTCTCTCCCTCTTCATCTCTCTCTCTCACTCCCTCTCCCTCTTCATCTCTCTCTCTATCTCTTTCTCTCTCTCTCTCCCTCTTCATCTCTTTCTCTCTCTCTCTCTCTCCCTCTTCATCTCTCTCTCTATCTCTCTCTCTCCATCTTCATCTCTCTCCACTATCTCTAGTTACCTCTTTTTTCTACTTTTGTCTCCCCCCCCCACTCCCTCTCCTCTATACCTCCCTCTAGACTATCTCTCTGTCTTTCTCTTTTTGTCTCTCTCTCTCTCTCTCTCTCTCTTTCTCTCTCTCTCGGGGGACTGTGGTGCAGACTGGCTGGAGGACTCAGTAAATGACAGGGCTTGTGAAGACGTGGGCTAGCAGACAGGGCAGGAGGAGGAGGAGGGGGGGGGGGGGGGGGGGGGGGGGGGGGGGGGGGGGGGTGTTACAGCATGCTGATTTCAAACACACGTCATCTGCTCAGTCTGCTGTGTGCAGACCCGTCTCTACGGGAGAGGAGATTTATCATCAGGGCTGCTTCAAGCCCAACACAGCAGACATGAATGGAGGTGCCAGCGACTATGAGATTGGGAGAATAACTGCTATGTTCCAGCGTTTTCATCTCGATGTCAGCACACATGAAGTGCCTCTATTATGCACATAAGACTGTTCAAACATTTGTTTTAGCTAACTCATACATTTGCTCAATGACTGGCTAACCCCATCAGAGTTCACATTTCACACTATTCAAGCTAATGTCCCTTATACAGCGATCTGCAATACTATGGTCACAATTGCAGGAAACAAAAATAACAAAATAAATTGCAGTGATCATGAACAAATTGTTGAAAAAATGTGTTTGTGTTAAAAAAGTAAAACCTTTGAATTTATACGTGAGTCAAAGTGAAGGACAAATATTGATTGAATCCTGGCCAGGAGTTAAATGTGCTTGCTGTTAAATTACAGCCCACATTTCCTCATATTTTGTTGGTACTTTACGCATTATATGAGAAAAATGTGAAAGATGTCTAAGGATGCAAGGGTATTTATAATAATGATTCACTAAATTCAAATGGGAAAACATTCTTTATGTGAGAAAGTACAAATGAAGAAATGTAATACATCCTGCATCTGCAAGCAAATTTATCAAAGAACTAATAAAGTGCTTAGCATTTAAAATCTAGAGAGATTTATTAGTCTGGTTTTTGTTATACTTTATTTATTTATCTTGGGAACACATATATCACCATTAATGTACATTAGCTGTACATTTGTATCCTGTTTGTTTGTTAAATAAATGCATTGATTTAACAATGGTGAGAAGACAATGCTAGGACTGTAGGTGCCCCCCCCCCCCCCCCCCCCCCCAGTAAAGTACAGGGCACTGCCTTTGGCTTATATCCTTCAGAGAAGATCGGTCAGACCTCCCAGGAGCCCGGGGGGCCTTCCGGCTCCAGTGGGGAGAGAGGGCCATTCACACAGACACACTGACCGCTTGAGCTCAGAACACAAACTGACAGTGTGTTTCATGACCTGCACAAAGGTTTTGGTCAAGGTTAAAACAATTCAGCCAGGATAAATGCGGCTTCAACATCAGGTCGGGAAGAGAACAAAACTGAATGATTTGATTCGACCGCAATGGGATTAATGTTGCATCAAAAAAGGATAGCCTACATCATAAATAATAAAAATTGCAATTTTGTATTCACGTTGCGGGAGAACGATGTGCTGATTGGTTGTCTCCCCTGCAGTCTCTCCAACTATCATACGGCTGGAGGAGCCAGAGCGTCGCCATGACACCTGTATAGAGTTCATAGTGCGGGGCTACCCCCATCCCACGCTACGCTGGTTTCACAAAGATCAGGAGATCCTTCAGAGTGAATATGTCCGCGCTGAGATGGATATCTACCAGGATAACCTGGAGGGATGCCTTATATTCAAGGACCCTACGCACCACAACAACGGGAACTACACCCTGGAGGCTAGCAACTTCCTTGGCACGGCCACCAAAACGGTGTATGGGCACTTCCTGCAGGCCCCGCCTTTCACTGATGAAGGTAAGTGCCCAGCAATGAGTTCCGTCATGGCACATGATCAGATTTGAATAAGTGAAAGATGAACTGCAATCACATCATCTGGAAAATTATGAAATACAGCAATCATCATTGTCACAGCCTCACAGATACACTTTAGTACACGCGTTCTCTTTTATATTTAATTCTGGCATATGGACTCATTTCAGAACAGTCATGCAATTTTTTTTAAAACTCTGATCTGAACCTTCCCCTTTCTTGTCTTGCTTTTCAGATTACAATTATGGTAAGTACCTTTTCTAAGTCTACTTTATCTGGTATGCTTTTGAGAAAGTGACTGGAACATTATTGATAAGACACAACTTCATAGTCTCTCTGACTCCCAGTTTGTTATCTGTTTAATCAGAAAAGCAATGGTGGGACTGTGCAGTTTTTGGATTCAATTTGCTTTGTTCCAAAAAACCCCATTGTATTAGCATAATAGTGCAAGAGCAATGCTCGCTATCACTATTCTAGCGCCGCTGCTTGGCGAACAAGCCACTTCCCACCCGCAAACTATCGCCAATCTGTTTAAACGGTTCTGGAGCTAAGTGTAGAGGCAGCAGTGTGTTTGACCTTCGTCACAATCCCCTCGGATCCTCATCTAGAGACATTCATTATCATTTTACATGCATTACAGACCGTGGATAGAGAGTGACATATTGTTACCGTCAGAGCTTAAATGAAGCTAGATGAGCACTTGGGCTTTTGGAGCTGCGGGCGCGGGTAGGGACAGCCAGACCCTCCGGAGCTGCCTCGTGTGGTTTTGCTCCGCTCTCCCGTTGCCACGCGGACCCAGCCCCTCCCGACGAGAAACAAGAAACTGAAGATAAAAAAAGAAAGAAATACATTTAAAAGGTCTGCAAATTTATCATGGAGGCCTGGCAGTGAAAGACAAGACCGCTACTGTCACAACAGCTCCCGGAGGGGGAAATTGAAAGTTCAATGGAAGTGTTGGAGTGACTCTAATTATTATTGAGCCGAAGAGGTGGGGCGGGCTGTGCGGAGTGGATTCGCTGCACTGTATAGCCCTGCCCACGGCAGCTCATCCACCACGGGCCAATTAATTGGTCTGCAATTATTCTCTGATCTCAAGTGGCAAGCCTTCACACTTCATTCTTCCCAACAGCTGAAAGTGAAGAAAAATACTTCAGGGGTGTGTGTGTGTGTGTGCGTGTTTGCACGCACGCATGTGTTTGGGTGTGGCTGCGTCTGTCCGTGGTAGCTGCGCTAGGTCTAATCTCTCTTTGTTCATTTTCTGTTTTTCTGTAAATTAATTTCACAAGACACCATGTGACCATGTACTTCTGTGGTCACAGACCCTCTCCATTTAAGAATGTGTCCTGCCAAGGATACCGAGGCACTCTTTAACTTAAATAGACTAAGAGGAAGTAAAGAATTTCAAGCAATGCTGCCATATTGAATGGAATCTCATTACCAAAAGTATTTTCTTGGCATGGACCATGAAAAACTTTGATTCTAGTTTAACATGAGAATAGAGAAGTAATTCAACCCAGTTACATTAGTATTGTTCCTATGAGTCATTTAGTACTGTGGCATGCATAGTATAATACACTGATATCATTTTTTATTAGGCTCAAGTGCATGCGATGTAGGTATGTTGCTCTCAATAATAATTGCCGGGCGCTATGCACATGCTAAAATCAGTTATTATTCTGTGCTTATATTTAATATTATTCTTAGCACCATTCTCATTCCCTGTGTATTTGGATATCCTGTCCCTGTGCTCTGGTTGCTAATGTTGCTTTTGCGACGTGCAGTTGAAGTGTATTTCCAGTCGCGGCTTTGCACGTTTCTTTTGTCAAGAGTGTCGGCCAAAGTAAACATTTTAAATAGAAATAAGTAAAAAAATTAACCGAAAATAAGATTTGAAACATAAGCATTTGTGTTCACCCACTCTGCCTTTCTGTCTCCAACGCAGTGACCCCCACGCCCCCTATCAATGTCACACACAGGCCAGAGGAGGACACGTTTGGGGTGAGTGGACAGCTCAGGTGGAATGTAATGGCCTTTTACACGTGATGGGCTATGTATGTGTGAAAGGCTTGCTCCTGTTTTTTTTTGTTTTTTTACAAAATAAAGGGTTTAATGTGAGGCATTTTAATTCCTATCTGCATTTTCCCTCATGGCCACTGTGTTTTACAGCTCCTTCAAAATGTCATTTCTCTCAGCTTTGTGTTATAATTGACTAGATGGAGATTATTTTCCTCATTTTAAGGTTTTAATGGAGAAACAAGGCTTGGCATGAGGAGGGTGTTCTTGCGATTGCTCTGCGGTCTTAATTATACTAAGGTCTGTAGTAAAAAAAAAAAATTGTATCCAGGGCTTTTGTTTGCTTTAAATGGTTGGCTATATTTAATTGGAACATTCATCAGCAAAATAAAGGCTCACAACTGTCAGTTTTCTGAGATAACGGTCATGTCTTTTTCAGTTGTGGCAAAGGCCTGATGTTGTTTCTCGACTCACAGTCCAACCTGGCTCTGCTGTATTCAATCTGGCTGCTCTGGTTGTGTGATTAAGCGCCGTAAAATAAATCAGTGTCCAAAATGAGAAAATGTACACATTTCAATATTTTTGTGCAATTGCCATATCTGCTTCGCCATTGCGATTCTAATAAGCAAGCAAAGAGGGTTTCCTGGCACTTCCAACTGATAACAGTCTCCTGAGAAGTTGTTCTGGTAAAAAGCTTTTTTCCAGATTTCCAGCGCAAAATTTATGGCACAAGTTTTCAGTGTCTGGAAGCGGGCTGTCTAGTGTAGTAATTACTAATGAAATTCAGTGCAGGCAAATGTCACATCGGTGGATGTATTGCAGGTTCAAACTGTGTAAAAACGAAAGTGGTGCACAACATTGTTAAATATAAAGGCATATTTGTCTCCTTTTGGCAAAGAATAGCTTCACATAGGGTAGTATATTCACTTCATCATTAAAGTGATTGTTCATTGTCTCCATAAGAATAAACAAGGTCATATTCAAGGAAGCAAATACCATTTTAATGTCCCCATCAAAGTCTTGGCATTGTGCAAGTGAGGAGAATTGACTGGGTCAGCTGCCTGGATTTAAACGTGTATTTAACTGTAACTTGCTAATACATGGAAATACTGCTTTTCAATGCGCACAAGTTTAAGATTAATTTTGGTGATCGATTTGACACACTAGTTTTGTGAAGAAAACAAAAGAAAACTAAAACCATTTATTAAGGTTTGTTGCCTTCAGGCCACTGACAGGCTTTGAAGCAGTGTCATAGCAAAAATGCTGGTGTAAATCTAACACTGCTGGTGTACATTCAAAACCCTACGGTGTTTATATGACTCCACGGTCTCATATAAACACATTAGGGTGTTAAATATACAACACGATTTTTGCTGCGTAGGGTGTTTAATGGAACAATGGCAAGGTTTATTCAGAGGTGGAAAGTCCAGGTTCAGAAAGCAACAGTCCTCCCCAGTTTTTGTTCCAATCACCTGGATTTGCTAATTAGCACAATTATTCAGCCAGGAGGTAAAACTAATTAGTGAAATCAGCTGCGTGAGTTAATGGGGTGGAAGAAACACAAGGCAGAACTACCTTGCTCTCCTTCCTCCAGGTGTCCATCGCCGTTGGACTCGCGGGGTTCGCCTGTGTGCTCCTCGTCGTTTTGTTTGTCCCTCATCAACAAATATGGCCGACGGTCCAAGTTTGGGATGAAAGGTAGGTTCATGCTGGTTTCTACTTGCTGCATTTCCTTCGTGGTCCGTTGATAAATTTACCACCTACAGAGTGACAGTGACAAATGTTCTCAAACAATTCTCTAGGAAAACTACTTCACATTTCACGTCAACACTTGGACAATGTAGTAGGCTACTATCGGTGCTTTGTGTGGGGAAGTTTGGTATGGAACATTATAGTAGATTAGTAGAACAGAAAATGAGTAAAATCATTATATGCAAGCAATAATATCTTGTGAGCTTATCAGCCCATTGTTTATTGTGGGGCCATTTGTTGTACGTCATTGTGAAGTCAAACAAATTGCCTTCGTTTGCTCGTACATTGCCTTATGAAGTGATGCTGTCTATAAAAGATGACAAGACAGGCAATGTAATTATGTAATTATGGGTCATATTTACCATATCGACAGCCTCATAACAAAAGTGCCTAAGTCATTTTTTTGGACATTTTGAGATTTTCTGCCTAAATCACTTGATTTATCATTCGTCAACAGTGTAAAAATGCTCAAGTCACTGCAGGTCGCTGTGCACTTCCTGAACCACTTTATGCTATGTTCAATGATTTGCAGTCAATGAAGCACGTCTTGCCTCAACACTGTCACCATTATTTTGACAGCTTACCCCATTTGGAAGCATAAATCTGCCTAGGAAGTGTCAAATTTGATACTTTCTCTGTACCAGTAGATACTTGTGGATTCTCGACTTTTTCCTAAGTCATGTATATAAATGCCTAAGTCCCACTCAGTTTTCAATATTTTTGCCTAAGTCATCATTAGCCATTATGTAATCATACATACAATACAAACATGATCTGTATTTCATTTAGCAGCCATTGATATGTGTTTGTAAAATAAAGAGTTAATAAATACTCATTGACGTAGAATTGCAGCAGTTTTTTGCTCTTTTTCTCAAAACTACAAAAAATGACTTAAGCACTTTTGTTATGAGGCTGTCGATATCATAGGTGAGACCCTAAAAGGGGAGGTGCTTGAATGTCAGTCATTCTGAGATGGCATTGGCAAGGGATGAAATATATGCCTTGGTGCAGTTCAGGCTTATTTTTAGCAACATCCAAGGCCCATTTATCTTTGTTTACTGGCTGGCGATATTGTAAGGTTGCCTGCGATTTACACGTCACGAAGGAGATTGTTGCGTCAGCTGTGGACCCTGACTCTGGGATAAGTGGTTGGCACTGTTAGAGCTTCAATGTGCTTCTTTGCAGCATTTGCGTCAATTCAATCAGCGGCAGCGTTGATTACATCAGAACTAAATGGTTTGGTGGCCCTATGTCTGCATGTCGGCTGGTATTTTGTATGGAGATTTTTTTAAATAAATGAGCCAATCTCCCCCAGAAGGGGATACAGCAGGGGTACCTCTAGCCTGTAATTTGACCCGAAACATTTTTACAGTTGTTTTTAATACCGCCAGACGGAAATGGATATTATTGGAATTTTCGGTAACACTTCCTTTGAAGGGTCCTTCATAAGAGCTATATAACGTCTTCATAAGGACTACATAATGCATTCATAAGCACTACATAAACATTCATAAGTGTTTATGTCAATGACTGCAAATAGGCATATGGTGTGTTATGTCAACATTGATGCAGCAAGTGACATTACCATGACATACGAAGTGAAACGACATGAGATCCTTATGTCAAGTATCGTAAAATAGGCATAGTCCCTTTTATGCCACTACAGATTCATTCTTTTTTTCCACTTTTTTGTCCATTATCTGTAGATCACAGGACCTTTCAGAATCCAGACAGTAGGGTGAGCCTCTCTCACTTTACCATCTGGGAACAGCACTGCAATACCCCGGGGACGTGGTGGCTTAGACATTGGTCATTCTCTGAGGGTGGTTCATGGAAGTGTTTTCCTGTTTTAAGCTCCGTTTTCACCTTTTACATACAAAAAAGTGGGCAGGTTTATCACCAGGCTCTGCTTTCACCAGGCTTATAGCAGAGAGGCATGAGCCTGGCATGCGAGGCTACATCACAGGTGACAGCTGTTATCTAATAGGATATGGTATGTCCTGCTAATGTCACTTGCTGCGTCTGTATTGGCATAAAAGGGACTATGCCTATTTACGGTACTTGACATAAGGATCTCATGTCGTTTCACTCCATATGTCATGATAATGTCACTTGCTGCATCAATGTTGACATAACATACCATATGCCTATTTGTGGTCAGTGACATAAACACTTATGAATGTTTATGTTGTGCCTATGAATGTGTTATGTTGTGCTTATGAAGACGTTATATAGCTCTATGAAGGACCCTTCAAAGGAAGTGGTTACCAAATTTTCCTTACATTCATATGGAATGTCATATGAGCATTTGTGTAAGTCTTAGTACGCTCAAGAGAAAACATCATGGTCAGTCGCATATCAAAATTATGTTTAACGTTCCACTTTTCTTCTTAAAATCCATATGGAAGCCGGTGGACATTTGATTTGTCTTTAAACACCAGTGGAATAATAATAATAGCTGCGCCGTATCTGATGCTAACAACGTTAGAATACCCAGAGGCCTCATGTGTTGTCTGTTGCCTTCTAAATGAAAGCGTACAGTGCTGGCTGTCTGTGATTGACTTGGCTCTGCGCCATGTTCATTGACTTTCTCCATTTCACACACACATTTTCCCACAGGGACACTCTTTTTGTCCAAACACCCCCTCCCAGCACACACACGCATTGCATTTTCCTCTGCCCCACAATAACAACAGCACAAACTCTTTTTCGAAAAAGGTATTTACAAGCCGATTAAATCTGATATGGAATTAAGAGGCTGGAAGCAGGGCACAGAGTGGGTGAGAGAGAATTACTTCTTGTTCCTGCTTATTTACTCTATATTTGTTTGCATATCCACAGCCATAATTCAACTCATGCTTTGAATTCAGGTGTAGCAACCGTAAGAGGCCGAAATGTGGAGTAGTGTACGGTATTGGATTTGTATTTCCAAATTTTGAGCTATTCATTTGTACTCTAAACAAGGCATGTAAAAATAAACATTGCTGAAAATATGCATCTAAAATCTTCAGCTGTGAGCTGTCCTGCGTAGGGGTTACTGCTAAGTAAATAGATCATGTAATATGATCCGGCACTTTGGCAACAATTAATTTCATACTTGGGATTCTGTGTACGTCTCCTGCCCGTGCAGAGACGTGCACACCCTCGCACCCAAGCCATGCAGATGGATTGTGCGTGGGATGTAAAACCGCAACAGATGCAACTCCAGTTCCCAGAATCCCTGACCCGTCCATGGCTGTCACCATTGAAGCCAGACTGACTGGCGGGTGACAGTGATCATTGAACAAGGAAAGGATTCCTTGCAGAATTGCTCAAATCGTGTTCCTGTTACACTGGAAAATACCGTCGATCGAGGGACTATGTTAGGTGCGATTTCCGGGGACAAGATTCCAATCGCTAAATTAAAGATCTTGTCACATCCTTGGTTAGTTTTCAAACAAAGGCTCTTCTGTCTCGCCATTTTGGCAAAGATCATTAAAATTCTGTGCCATTAAGTAATGTGACTTTATTTTATTCTTCTTGTCTGGGTTCAGTTTAATGAATGCCATTATCCGTATCAATCCAAGTGTAAATAAGCTAAACTTACTCCTGCAGAAAAGTGGGTGCGATTCAGACGGGGCAGCTGAGAGCGTCTGCAATATGGGACTGCAGACATCACCAGCATACAAAATTGTTTTAAAACCAGGCTTCTTCCATTGCTAAGGGTTATCTATCACTAGTTTATTCCATGTCCTGCATTGCAGTTTATGCCATTGCAGTAATATAACATTTTTTACAAACAATACAATACCAAAGTGAGCTCTTTGTAGTGGTAATTTTGATCCATATGTAATTTTTGTTTGTGCAAAATGACGTATGGATTATCTCCTATTCAGTATTATGTCTTTGTACCGTTGACAGCTCCTATCATGTCTACGTGGTTTGATTCTTATTCTGTCAATGATGGCACTATTTGTTAACCTTTCACTTTCGAATTTTGCGTCCTGCAACATGACTTCCAGAGGTGTAAAATCCAGGTTCAGAAAGTAAAAGTCCTCCCCAGTACTTTGTTCCAATCACCTGGATTTGCTAATCAGCACAATTCTTCAATCAGGAGGTAGAACTAATTAGTGAAATCAGCTGGCTGAGTTAATGGGTGGCAGAAAAATATGGCAGGACTTTTTTATTTATTTCTGACCCCTGGATTTTACACCTCTGCTTTCAACAGCTAGAAACAACAGCAAATCATTCACGTAACCTATTCGCTGGAGTGATGGTTGATCTAATACTTCTCAGTTATGTAACTGTACTGTCATTTTAAAAAAAATACCTTATTCTGAGTTAAATTTTGATGAGGTATTATTCTGTTCTACATTGGTCAGCATTAATACACTTAGTATGGGCTTACAGTTTATGTAAGCCTCTCATTTTCATTTAGATAAAAATGACTGAACATGCCATGCTATAATTATCTCCTCCTTAGCAGGCTTAATGCTAATGTGCTGCTGCACTAAAATAGTCCATGCTGTAGCCATTTAAGGATGGTAATTGTAGGTTCACCTAAAAAACTAAATGTTTTGGGTCAGATAATTCACTGACAAAATAATTTTGATGAGGTTTAACATGTACATTAACAGCTGTAAGCTTACATGTTGCTAAATCTAACATGCTAAGTTTTTACCAACTGAAACTCTGAAATATGAACCAATGAGATTTTAGCAGCCTTGCTCTTTGTTCTAAGTGATTTCTAAAGTATAGTTAAATAATTGACTGACTCAGAGCACACTTGAGTGAAACATGTTTCTCAACCTCAGTCATGCAAATCTGTAATTGCAGTTTTGTCACAGATTGAGTCTGCTTTTTTATTTATTTTTGGTTTAGAATACCCACAAAACCTCTCAAAACAAACATTTGCCCTTATTTATTATTGACTTGCAGAATGGGAAATATTTCTTTCATTAAATACTGTATTTCAGATCAAAGAATGTGGACACAAGTGCCACTTCTGCTGTTTTTATCATTTCACGTAAAGCATTGTTTTATTCATTTTGGATGCTTTCAGTTGATAGGTGTTGCATGGTGTTTACCTGAACAATTGCACAATTTTGCCACTACCGCTCAAGAAAATTAATTTAGGTGGCTTGGTAAAATGTGCCCAGCTCATAGACACCTGGGGCTGCTGGAGTGGTTGCCACCTCTATACCACAAAACACTATATGCCACCCCATGTTTTTCCACATGTACAATGAGTCAAATGTAATATTTATTGAATTAATGTTCTCCAAAATCATGCGTAATAAAGAAATAACTCCATACAACAATAGTAATAAGCATATACATGGGGTAAGAACATGTTCAAAGAGAGGCCTTCTCCTTTCCAGTTAACTGAGTGCTACAGTAACCGACAATTCCAGCTTGACAAGCGGTTGGATGTTCTTGCTGTGTTTGTTGCTACTTAGTTGTTGCTGGCAGAGTAAAGTATGAAACGTTCAGTTTAACAATATGGCAGATTAATTTTATTTGACAGACTGCACTTCTGCCAGTAGACAAAAAAAACTAGCTAATAAATAGAGAGCCAATACATACTTGAATACATTTTAAAGTGACATCAGTAATACGGAAAATTGTAAAATTGAAGTAGATTAGCGTCTGTGATTTGCGCTCCAATCAAATTTTTAACACCTGCATTAAAGATCTAGTAATATAGGCCCTACACTTTTCATTCTATTGCCATATTGTGCTACAGTCACATAGTGCTATAGCTAAGTTCAGCCATTAGAAAGAGACTTGGGTGTGGTTTCTTCCAAAGTGCCTCAAGGACAGAAAATTGAGAGCAGCCTGCATTGCCTTGTTTTCCTCCTGAATTTAGCTGCAGGTCTGATGAAGTCATTACCTGGACTGAGGTTTATTGGATTTTCACTTCACTACATGATTTGGGGTCTTTTTCTCTGCTGTAGTTCGACCACACGCTATTCTGGGGACCTCCAATAAAATCACAATGCTTTTTTCTGTTAGGTCTGTTGGATTCCGATTAAACCCAGTACACTGGCATGTTGCTCTACATCCCATTGATTTACCTGCCTTTCAAGTCTCAGAGCCGTGCAGCCATGTGTGCTACAGATGATGTTGTTTTCCTCCTGCAGGGTTGATTTTGTTTTCTTTACGTGGGTATCTGTGATAATAATTACAGGTTTATTAAAAGCCCAGGCTGATGAGGAGAGAAGGCCAATGAGCAACCCCATTCATTTCTCAGACAAAGCAGTAACCCTGTAATCGATTTCAGATGCCTGACCTGCAAGGACCATTTCTCCCTCTTACAGCTTACATCAGTTCTGCTCAGCAGTGTTGGACATCTGATCATTGCTTTCTGTATTTGCTGGTGAAATGACTCACAAACCATGCAATGCGTGTTCCACTTGAATTGCCGTAAGAGCCTTTATCGTTCGCTCAAACCCAAAGTCCTGCTGGCTTTTAAGGCGAGCCAAGCAATACAGAGGGTGGACAAACTGCTTGTCTTTCATATATCTTTCATAAATTATGGTGGCATTTATGAAGATTAAGACAAAAGCAAGTTAATTTATTTGTTTATTATACAGAGTAAGACACATTTTTCTCCAATGGCATTTTTGGGGCAGTGTCCCTATAACATTTATTTTATGAAATGTAGTTGTGGCTAATGCCATTTAAAAAACTGTTGTTCTTATACATAATATAAATCATGCTTGACATAAGATGGTAATTTTCAGTATGAGTGCAGTGTATTCTTGAAAATAGACTCCACTTACCTCCATTTCATGATGCATTATGGAAAATGTCGTTTTTTTTCATGATGTATTATGGAAAATGTAGTTTAATCTCATTTGAAAATAATCTGCAATATGAGTATCTGGCTTTCCAGGTGACACTGTTTATTTTTCTGCTGACAGGAATAGCATTTTTGATAGAAGCTTAAGCCACTCACTAAACTGGATAAACTAATGGGTGTACACTAGCCTCAGTCCAGTGCCTCCGCAGCCTTTTCTCTGACTGTCCGTGCCATTTGCTTCATGGCCCAGTGGATTGAGGCCACTCATCTTACACTCTTAACCCTCAATGGTAAAATAAGCCAATCACTGACACCCATCACCTCTCCATGGATCACATCTGTAGACTGTTAAGTCTCCCCATTTGAATTGGTCCCAAGGTTTTCTGCTTGAATGTTGTGAATTAAATGTTTTGCTTGGACTTTGTTGGGGGTCACAGATATCAGCTATTGTTTTGATATTTCATTACTTACATTTGTATGAGCATTTAATACTCATACTGTACTTCATATATGTAAGAAAGCATGTCAAAGGTATACATGAACAGAACCTGTCTTTTCAGGGATGAACAGATTTGACTGGTGAAGGTTATCTGAGAAATCTAAGAGAAAGGGTCATAAAAATAGAAAAATAAAATAAAGGGAAGGGAAGGGAAATAGTACTAATGGATCCATTAGGCATCTGAATGTTTCCTTATTTGTTACAAAGTATCTCCTGCCAAAAAGAAAATTGAATAACTGTATGCTTTAGTCTTAAGCAATAGCCTGTTATCTTAATATAATCTCATCTTGTGTCTGGAGGGTTTTATGTCATGTCTGGATTTTACCCCACATTGTAACTCTATTATAATTATGTAATTATTGTGAAAATTTGAAGTTTTATTTGGTAACAGATAACTGAGAGTGGTCAAGCTTGAGCACCCTGAAGAGCATATTTGTTGCAAACCTATTTCCAAAAGCTAACATTATTTTTCAAAAGCCATTTCTGTCATTGTTTGTGCCACCACATTTCTGCAAACCATCAGTATTGTACTTGTATTTTTCCTGAGCACAATGAAGTAAACTATGATGATCGAAAGTCATGTTGACGTCATTATATTTATCTTGGTTATGTGTAAATTACAAGACCAACTAGCAGATTAGGGCTCCCTAACACTGGTCAACATCTTTACTGGATGTCAAATGGTACAGTGTTGCCTATTCACAATTATGGAATAGGGGATACACTGTTCTGAAGGTTAGAATAAAGTTGTATATTTGGTATAACGTAAGTAATAAAGTGGTCTCGTACATTATAAGGAGTCAGCTGGCTTCAAAAAGGCAATTTTTGCATTTGTGCATCTTGACACTCAATAGCAATATGAAAAAATAAAACAAGTAAAAAAAACTAAAACAAAATGGGGCTTGTATCCGAAAGGTTGCAGGTTTGATTCCCAGGCAGGACACTGCTGTTGTACCCTTGAGCAAGGTACTTCACCTGAATGACTTCAGTATATAGTATGCAGATGTATAAATGGATACTATTTTTTTAAAATGTGTAAGCTGTGTATCGCTCTGGATAAGAGCGTCTACTGAATGCCTGTAATCTAATGTAGAAGGCAAAATTGCAAACCATGATTTGTCAAGAAAATATTAATCTTTTGAAACAGATTTTTGCCATCTTTGTTTCAGGCCACGCCCCCTAACCATGACTTGGAAAAAAGGTAAAAACATTTTTTCCACGTAAGCAAGTCAACGCTTGATTGATGGGTATTCAAACTGCGCAAATTAACGTTAGCCCTTTAATTTCAAATGGTTTTCCCCCCATTGCTGGCTCCGCCTACGTGCCTGTGACGCGTTACCCGTATGGATCTATCGCCCCTCCCCCAACTGTAACTCCTCCCTCTTTCCCCCTCCCGTCTGTGTTCTCTCACTCAAGGCCCAATTTGCATCTTTTGAAATTGCGAAATGGGTGGAAACAGAACAAAAGCCAGTGTTTACCAGTGTTTATTACCCTTTACATTTAAATCTTGTAAAATTCTAATAGGGCAAGCTACAAGAAGGTGTTTGTATACTTTGAAAATCAACATTAAATACGGTTAAAATGATGCAAATGTTCCACTACACTTTGCTGCTGTACGAAGCCTAGAATTCTATTCAGCAAGGGTAATCAAAATAGATAGCAGTATTGCAAAACTCACAATGCAATCTGAATTCTCCATTTCCATTCCGCCTTTCCTGCAGATCCTGTAGCTATTTCTATTTACCTCATTGGAGTGAAAACAGTGGAAACTGGCCTCAATCCAACTCAATTTGGTATGATTCATTGTGCAGCAGGGGTCTCCAAATGGCAGAGACAGTCACCTCCATACTCAGACATGACCTGGAAGCCCACAGTCAACTGTGCTCGTGGCGAAATGAAGCGGGAAAGACAAGGGATTAAGTTCTGACGCTCACTCAAGGAGCGTCTCTTATCCCCGTGTGACTAACAGGTTTTTTCAAGCCTCACTGCCCCAGAGTAAACCTCTCCCTCGCCACACAGTGCTCGCCTGGCCCCGCGGTCCTCAGTCTCACCTGCCACTGCCACCTCAGTCCCCCGCCGCCCCATCTCGCATTCACCATCCCATGATATCTGTCACAAGGGCTTTCCTTCATCTTCCTCTTCCTGGGCGGCGGTTAGAATGCTAGCATCCTACGACTAGTGTGGCAGCAGTCAATTCACAGAGCTCTCTGAGCAGCAAACCAATTGGCAGTCGCTGGAATGGTCGAGTGACTGGGGCAATCATTCAAAATGCCAATGATACTGTTGCTCTGCTAATAAGTCAATCTTCCCAGCTCTTTAGAGATGTGTGTTTTCTCTCATACACCTGCCAAATGGTCCAGATGCAAGATGTTTTGTATTTTGTAGTGCTCTGACAGCCCAAAAGTAATCTAAAAATGGCTGGCAATGTGTTTGTCTAGCATTAGCAATATACTGTATACATGCTGCATTAGAAATACATGCCTTAACTTTGTCCATAGGATGAAAAGGTTTAACAGCCTGTCTAGTATTTGGAATCTATTTTGAGTAAAAATTGTTTGTACCATTTGTTTCATTTACCTTTTTGTACACCCAATACCCCCCCCATATGAATATAACCCCTGCATATACTGTATGTGATATTGAATCACGTTTTTTTTAGCCAATAACAGCAATTGACAAGCAAAACCGTTGCTAATTCTTAACGATTTATAATTTAGTCGATATGAATAGAGAGTTCGTCATAGTTGAATACATGTACAGCATCTGTGTTTGAACAACATGGCTTGGCAGTTTTTCGTATTTGGAATGAGTGTATCTCCGCCTTTCCCTCGCCCCCAGGTTGTGCTCCCATCTGCCACTAGCCTACTGCGTCTTGGTTAAGAAAGAAGCTTCAAGACCCTCTTACTTATTTATCTACTTTAAAGAATCATGAGAGACGCCCTGGGGACTGGCCTTCTTCCTTGTCACTGTCCTAGAAATAGAACAGACATACAGTGCTGGGGGAACGGGGCAGGGCCCGGCAGTCACAACAGCATCAGATACAGACCAAATGAAAAGAAGACATTAGAGGCTTTTGGAGACCCTCCCCTGTTAGCTGCACGGCCCTTGAGTCGCAAGCTTCGATCTGCCCGGGCAGCTTGGTGGTCGCATTTCTACAGAAGCCTCTTATTTGTCGAGCTTGTTGGCCTAACTGCCTTGCGAACATAGTGAACAAAATCACTCCGTAGAGAGATCTAGGGGCAAATTTATAGATGAATATGATTATACAGAAAAGCCAAGAGCAGACACAGTTTGCTGCTTTTCAGCAGTGTACCTCCTGTAGTGTGTGTTTCTGGCATTTGTAACTGGACAGCCAAATAAGGGTTTTCATGACTGGCATACAGTTTCCTAAATTCCTATGCTGTATATAATTAGGAGTGATTACTGTGTATCAAAGGAAGGAAATTCTATGTTTCAAAAGAGCAGAACCATAGCTCTCTGGACTAGTGAGTAGCTTTGCGGAGATTGGGGGGGGGGGGGGGGGAATCCATGTTCAAATATGTTTATTTTAATGCATTTGTTTGTTTACGTATTTATTTGAAATAGACCAGTTTTGGTAGATGACCACTGCACATTTGATTGGCTGTTTGATATGCTGCACAATAATTGTAACTGTCGTGTTTAAAACGCATATTTAACCATTTAAACATTTGTTTGTTCAGTCCACAATATTGTCACAGCACAAGGATTTTACTCTCTAGTGTTTGTAAATCAAGTTTTATTTTACTATACCAAGGGAGAGCAGCATCTACCTGAACTTTTGTCTTTGAGAACCTTACTGAAAATAAAGTAAATAAAGGTGAAATTAATATTATTGGCACAATACACATTTTGTGTGAGCAAACACGCACAGTCTGTAAAACTTGTCAGAAGTGCATGCTCTGTTGCATGCTAAAATCCTGTCTCTTAGCAACTAAAAAAATGGGACAAAAATATCAATTATAGAGCAATCCCCTTGTTCCAACCACCAAAGGGACAAACTTAGAGGATTTCAATGGAGGGCCACATCTAATTAAGTATTAGATATTCTCCAAATGGAAAGGGAATAACAGATACCAGACCGTTGAAGCATACCGGAGAAGAGAAAATAGGTAGATCTGAGAGTCTCAGTATAGCCATTGCTTCACAGTGCACTTTAGCCAGATGCAGATCCCCTACAAGGTCCCTGCCATGTTTCTGATTGTGAAGGAACCCCCCCCCCCCCCCCCCCCCCCCCCCCAAATCAAATAAAAAAATGTTTTTGACATTTTCTCCCCAATTCAGAATACCCAGTCGTATTGTTGCTTCAACCTCCGCTATCAATCCGGGACAGCATAGACAAATGTGTTCTATTCCAAAGCACGCAATGGCAGGCCAAAGCGCGCAATGGCAGGTGTCACTTTTTATAACATTGTAGTTCACAAGTCAGGCTTGCACAGACCGGAGTTGCAGGAAGACACCTCGTGTGCAGCTGAACAGGTGGAATTGTGGGAGGCTAGTGCATAATGTAGCATTGTCATTTCTGAAACCCTATATATATATATATATATATATATATATATATATATATATATATATATATAGAGAGAGAGATAGAGAGAAAGAGAAAGAGAGCCTTTCATTAATCTCAGTGTTCTTTAAAGTGGCCAGTGACTCACTTCAAATGTTCATCTTTAGCTCCCCCACAATCTTTTCAAGTGCAATTGTAATAAGCTTGGGATTTTATGAACCATTCTGGATGTATTTACTGGTTTCATTTCAGCCTCTAACTCAATTGATCCAGTATTTTATAAAAAAAAAAAATATGAACTCTTCTTCAGGGTTAAGTTGATATTGTGTGTGTTATCTTATTTGTACTTTTTCCAAATTCTCCCGTAATACATTTAGCAGATGCAGACATGTCCTGGATTTAAAGAAAAATAGAATAATAGTTTATTCTTGTTTTAACATTTGTTTGCAGCTAGATTTGAGAGTGATTACTGGGGAGTGCTCAAATCTTGAGATGATTTTATTTCTCAATGTATCTGTCAGTTTCACTCAGTTTACATGGGGAATTTTACATTTACCTGAGGAGGATTTTATTAACTTGATCTTTAATAAAATCAACAATTTAGTCCTCAGTCCATTGCCTGCTGTTTGAAAAGGATCTGTGATCTTCATGTCTGTTTTTCATACACCACAAGGGAAACATATTTCCATCCTGAGAATATCCCATCTACACTAATTCATTTCTTAAGTATCGAGTTCGGGAAGCGCTTGGGTGGTTGCTATGGAGTATGATATAGCGTTAGGTAAGTATCGCCTATAGGCTATAACGTAGACTATTAGAAAAGAAAGTGTAACGTTAGCTAACTAAAAAACATGCAAAATGAAAAAAAAACTGAAAAAGGAAGAGCGAGAGATAAAATACCATATGTAGAAAAATTGCTGGTTGATTGAACGTTATATAGAAAAAATAAGCACGGTCAACACTATGCAAGAATGTAAGAACTGTAAGTCCTTGGAAGCGCACGGACAGTTCACCAATGGCTGGGTCTAAGAGCTAGGCTACTGATCTACAAGTCGGCCAACTGTGACAACACAGTCGTTTCGGCGAAAGTAAGTTGCTTTTCTTTACTTTGCTCGCTGTCGTTAACGTTACTCAACTGTGGACGCATACCAACAAGGTGTCAACCCATAGTTTACCCATATAAAACATGGGTTTTCAAAGGTATACGGGTGTATGCTATAAGGTTATGATATGGGAAATCTAGTCTAATACATTTATGTGTGACTATTGTAACTATTCAACTGTTTTAAAATGAGCACCTTGCTGAATTTGTATGTACAGTAGCCTACACAGTCATTATTAGCCTATGTGAAAAGCTAAATACATTAATATATTAAATAAACTTGAATCAGACAAATAACAGTGGTGGTTAGGGATTTTAATATGTAATGTTCTATATGGTTTTTGGTGAATTTATACAGCTTTGCAAGCGTGAAAATAAGGGCAGCTCTCTCCATAGGTTTACACCTATGCAACAAGTTGTTTCCATCACGTCTCCGGTGTCTGTGTAGCCTACTTAAGTAGCCTACTACTGTGGTAGATGAGTAGCTGTTGGACCCAGCCATTCGTGAACTGTTTGTGCGCTTCCGAGGTACCGCCTGCCGAAGGCATTCTCTGCCCGCCTCCCGTCGTAGGCTGAGATGCGTCCCTATCCCTGACTGCCCCCCGCATCCAAGCATGTTTTACACACAATTTGGCTGATTTACCTGAAAATGTTGTCGCGATCCGTTAGAATTAATACACACGCAGTTAACGTTACAGATCTGCGAATAAACGGTTTATTTAACGCATTTGTTTACTAAAGAAACCCCCTGTTTATATGGGAAACGGGTAGAAGATAGTGAGTTACTTGACTGAGACACGGGTCCAGAGGGAGAGTATACTCCAAACATGGCGGCTGGTCTCGAATGCAACGCTTGTGACGTCAGCTTTCCGAGCTCTATACTTAAATACTACCTTTGATAATCAGCTGTAAGCTTCCTGTTGGTAACAACCTGGATTTCTGCAGTGATGGTGAGACTACTGTTTCTTTTTTTCTGGAAGCACGATGCAATTAGTTGTTATAATTCCCATCATATCGTGATGCCTTTCCAGAATTGAAGAGCTCCGCCCAGATTGCTTTCTCCCCAGTGCTTCCCACTGCCTTCTCCGACCAGCACCTCTTGAGAACGTGCTCCAGGGTCTTTAATGCCTTAATGAGAGCAAGAGCCGTTCAATGTTTCATGAGTGCCTTTTAATTTTTAAGGAGCAGAAAGTAATTGTTGTGTAATCACGACCGTGCCCTTAATTATTCATCCGGCTCTGGAGAGAGGCACAGCGGAGGCAGCCTCGTGGGTCGCTCGCGGAGAATCATCGCCGGCCTCACAGGCTCAATCCTCCACTTCCTCTCCGCCGCGCCGCCCTCTATTTAACGGCTGACCCAGCAGTGTGACTAATCCATGTTTGCCTTCACCAAAGCAAAGGAGAATAATAAAAACAACAAATTTAAAATGGATTCCCTATTAGCCCTCGACACCGCGGATCGTCTTGAGGCCCTGGCCATCGAAGGTGCGGACACACTGTCTCCAGAACATCCAGGGTGTGGATGGCGGAGCGCTAATAGGCTGTAGCAGCGGAACTGATTTATTAGAATAGAGACTGAAGAAGGGGAGGGCATTGCTGGAAAAAGATAAGCTTGATATATCTCTCTCTTTCCCTTTCCCTACATTTCCCAAAACATTTTCAATCCGTTTGGTGCAGTGCTGTTGAAACGGGCCGAATATTAAGCACCAGAAATATTTCACCTGAACTTAAAGGCACTGGGGCAATGGAGCTGTTTTCAAAATCAACTCCAGTCTACTAACAGGAAGTCGACGGAGGTAGTTTTCATTTTGTGATGATGGGAGATTATTGTGGCACTCCAGAGACATCGCATACATTTTGGAGGGTAGGGGAATTCTTGGTTTTTTCTTTGATGACAGGCATCCTCTAATTTATAACCGTTTGCTGCGACTTTCCAAAAAAAAACGGCTGCTTCTGAGACCGGGTTTCTCTGCTTGTTAGTAATGATGACATTCCTCCTAAAAAAAAAAGCAGCAGCCTGCTTTGACAATAAAAGATCACAATGATTTAAAATGGAGTAACAGAAACTATTTGCATTATCAGCCTCTGTCAGGGGGCCCTTGCTAATAATGCCTCCGTTTTTTATGTTCTGTTGTCGGGGGCTGCACAGCTCCGCAGCGCTGCTTCATTTGTTTGTTTGCATTTGTTCCTATTAAGCCACAAAGGAGGTAAGCATTCCTTAGCTCATGACTTGCCCAGGGGAATACTGCTGATGAAAGCAAAACAAACAAGCCAGCAGTCTGCTGGCGGGCCAAGCCGGTTGGGCCCGCACGGCTCCCACCCAGATCCAGTGCACGCCAGTTTATGTGGAGAGGAGAGAGAGAGGCCTCCCGCCATGGACTGAAGCTGTGGCTGCAGCACCTGCACACCTAATGGGCCGGCTGGCACCTTTCCGCAGGCTAAAAAGCCTCTTGTCAGCTATTAGACACCTGTGCTATTTGCTTCCTCTTTATGAATTTGGCAGTTTTTTTTTTCCCCATTGGAAATTCTCTCTAGTGGTGTAGTGCGAGGCAGATGTAGGGATCAACCAGGCTGGTGGTAGCTTTGGCTAGAAAAAGAAGTCCTGCCAAATGACACTGTCCAGCAGTGGTAGATAACCTGGTGTCAAGGACAATACAGCAACGTAGAAATCTGTTGACGGATGGGTTCTGCCTCTTCTTAGAATTGGAATTTCTGATATTTAGGTGTTTGCCATTGTCCCACTTTCGCCCGTAGCACGGGGCTCTCGTTTGAAAGCCGCAGACAGCAGGTCTTGCCTCACAACATTTTAGAAATGGAACATTTCGTTCCAATAAGCTCAATGTCATAGTGGAACAATTGGCCATAACAGGCAATTTTGAGAGCTGCGTGGTATATTTTTACGGTTGTCACAGGGGCTAAGTGATGTGCTTCACAGAAAACATAAGATGCAGACGCGAGCTTCCTTACCTTTCTGGTCTGTCAAGGATTAGTCTTAGACTGTGGTCTGTGTACTGTGTCTTTCCACGGCTGATGTAATGACACCTGCGATGCCATGCGCCTCAGCGAGGGTCTGATTTAACACAGCCTTCTCCAATGCCTCAAGACGACTGTCATGGCGAGGGTCATGTGATGGCCTTGAGTCCATGCGATTTATGTGTGAGCCATACAGGGGCGCCACCATGGATTTTGAGCCCCATGAAAACATCTCACATTGAGCCCCACCACCCCAGGCCACCCCATCCCAGCACAAGTACCGTAACCACACCTCCAGAACAGAAAAATTGACCCATTGATTTGATATACTAACGTTTTTTTGACTGTCATCTTAACACTGACATTACAGTGACATTACATTGAATATCATTAAACACTGGCAGTCACTTAACATTGACTGTCTTTTCTGACAGGTGCATTACAATGGTTATCAGTTAAACACTGACTCACTTTAGCGTAGTGTGTCACTCAATGCTCCAGCTGCATGTCCAGCGCCCAATGTAGACTATAGCCTAGTTTTTTTATTACATATATTGATCATTAATATGTGGAATGGAAATTACAGTGTTTGATTTGTTTATTGAACAAAGTATTTGACCATTATTTTACCAGCCATAATTCCAAAAACTTCCAATAAACCTGTGGCTTGGTTAATACAATGGCTTTTTCCCCCCTGTGCATAGATACTTTCTGTCGATGCACAGCTGAAAGTACAGTGCAGTTGTTCTTTTTGTGCCACAGAATGCAAGCACTTATCCAATTTTCCAAAGCGGTAGACACACCAATTTAGTATGCCAGGTACAAACAGTAAATGACAGCAGCAAAGAAAAAAAGAAACAAGAATACCGTGTTTAAATTGGACTGAACTGAGGGTCACTGATCCGTGTTCATGATGATTGGCATTCTTATTTATTTCTGTCCAAACAGCTTGACCTTCTCAATCAAAACACAGGAAAAACCAAACAACAGAACTTGTGAGGGTTCACTTAATAAGATGTTTATGTTGTGACTGGTGAACTTGTTACTGTGTAGTAGTCCAGTGGATTCCAGAGAAGAGACTTCAGTGAACCTCTGTCTCAAAGCATTCACTTATTGAGAGAATAATTATTGTCTAATTTCCTGATTCATTCCAGAGATGGAAAACAGAACAGTGACACCAGTCAACCAGGCAATTGTATCCATACATAATTGCACAGCAATTAGCAATGCCTGACTAAAAAACATTCACCATTCCAAGGGAACTGCTTATTGTAGAGGTTATTTCCCTTAACAGTGGAGCCAGTGTGTGTGTGTGTGTGTGTGTGTGTGTGTGTGTGTGTGCGTGTGTATGTGCTTAATAATAATAACAATAACAATAATAATAATAATAACAAATTCAGTTTGGTGTAGTTGTTTAATTGTGTTAAATTCTAATTTTATTAGGCATAAAATGGATGCCTAAGATGACTGATTTATCAGGAATGCTTTGGAAGCGAAGAGCACCAGCCTAGGAATTTGCTCAGCGCTTCTTCCAACCTGCTTGCCAGAAATCCAAGACAGGTGGCAAGGCACAGTCCATAGGATGGCCGACTCTCGAGCCATACACAAACAACAATTAAATAAAGACATTTTAAAAATGCAACAAAGGTGGGAAAGGTATGATGGTCAATTATACAGGTATAAATACATTCATTAAATGGCAAAATGACACATATTTCTTAATTTCTTAAAGTACAAATTCTTTAATAGCTGTTCCTCAGAGGAGCTTTGCAACAGAGCAGTGTGCTCACAGACAGGTGTATTGAATGCAAACTGAAGGATGGAATATTTGAAATGTCTGTCTTGTGCAAAATTAGCCATTGTATGAAGGGGTGAGATACATTTTCCTTCTGGGTAAGAGAAAAAACAACAAACAAAACAACCAAAGGAAAAAATAAATGCATACAAATCAATCGACAGCATCACATGAGCGTCACAAACGAGTTCGCAGAGTAAATTCTGTCGGACAACCTCTCGCTGTAGCCGGCCATGGTCGGCTAGCAATCACGCGTCACATACTCAACCAATCACATGCACACACCTCTGATGGAGCGCCCTTTTTAAGCCAAGAATTAGTTCTCTCTGTACTGCTTGAATGCTGATGCGCTGCTCTTTGTTGCTTACGGCTTGTGTTAAAATAAATTTGCTGTCACCCTCCACCACCCCAGCTTCATTACATTACATTACATTCATTTAAAAAAAAAAAAAAATTATCCACCTGTCGTTTGGATCTGCTTTATTTGGGGGTTTCTGGTCATCTCTTGTTTAGCGGGGGGAGATGCCCGTGCTCCGGAGTAGTACTAAAGCAGATCCATTCACCGCCAAACTAAAATAATTATGCAGCACATTCATTCATTAAACTTGTCATTTAAATACGTGAGTTGTCCTGACAGAAATTGCTTTGCTGTTCGTTAGCCACATTGTGGATTTGTATGGCACATAAATATGTTTTGTCACTAAATATGTTATTGTTTATGCTTAGTTGGCATGTGAATAGTTAGGGGGCATGAGAAAATTTAGAAACATTTTTTTCCTTCCCCATCAATGTTCAAGAAAACATGTGATTGTATGTACAGAGCTGCCACATTCTATTCCCCTCAGTCACCTCTTTTGTGACCTAATCTGCCTGTCTGTGTTATTCTTCTGCTCCACTGGGAACAAATCGTGCCAATTTCACTCGTTGAGCTTGATAATTAGTGACAATTGTACAAGTCATTTACAAACTCAAGGATCCTCATTGAGCAAATGGCGCCAATTAGCTTCAGATGCAAATGTGCTCACAAAAGTGGAAAAATACATCCGGCACCCATTACTGAGGAGAAGGCCAGGGCAACCTGTACCCCCCCCCCATTTCCCATCGAGTGAGTGTGGAGGGGTGGGAGATGTTTTTTTTGATGAAAAGACACAAATTTGTGATTTTAGAACGTGACATGTGACATGTGACATGCTTAGCTGAATGACGTCCACACTGTTTGTTGTAATGAGTAATGAGTCATTGCTTGAGAGCCGCCATACTGTTTGCCTAATTTATTTTTGGATTGCAAAACAGTCATGCCAGGAATCCAACGCTTTATAAGGTAAAGTGCACAACAATAGAGCATTCGTTTCTGAAGGAAGGCTCTGTGGGGCACGCGCAGCGGTGCTTATATAAATGTGCACGTAGTGGACAGACAGCGGGACTGGAACTGTGGAGGAAACGGGATGGGGTTGGAAAATGCGATTAATGCGAGGCAGGGCTGCCTGGAGTGACATAAGGTCTTGGGGCACCCCTCCGACTCTCTCTCTCTCTCTCTCTCTCTCTCTCTCTGCTCAGCAGCTCCAGACAGGCAGAACTGTGTGCGGCAGCGGCAGGTGAGGTGCAGCCTGAGTAATGAATCACAAACACGACCTCAGAGCTGCACACCGCAGCGCCGCCTTTCATTAAAACAGAGAAAAGGGCAAAGGACATCAAAGAATACCCACAAGCGTTTCACCGACACCGTGAAACATGTTGACGAATGGTCCCATTGTTTGATTTTTCTGATTGGCCAGCTGGCAATGCCTTGTTGCATTACTTCAGCATATTCCCTGACCCCTGACGACATTACATAAATTAGATATTTCAAGCAAGCAAAAGCACTGCATTTTACCTCAGGCCCACTTTAAATATATGATATTATTCACCCAGAGAGTCTCCGCAGAAACGTGCACACATACTTAGACGCACTCACGCGCATGCAGACAGCACATGGTTTAATTAGCTATATCTTCACTATCTTCTTCAAGCTAGGCAGCAGGCAGTAGTCTGCCTGTTGCCTTTATTTACCCTTGTTAGCTCTTGTGCTGTTTGCAACCTCCTGTGGTGATTTGGCTATGTGAGCTGTTTATTAGTTAAAGCTGTTACTGGTTTGAAGCAGGTGTTTTGACTGAAATATTTCATGAGCCATTGAGGTTGGATACATTTATGGACCTTATTCACTTAGATTTGTATGAAGTGTGGGAACGCAAACATGTAATGGAGTGAGTTGGTTTGGAGGACCAAACGCGACAGAAGGGTTTTCAGGCAAGTGACTCCGGAGAGACACCAATAAAACAGAGCGGACTCTGTAGGAGGGAGAGGGAAAAGAGGAAAACAGAAAAGCTCCAGCTCCCAAAACAGGGGAGTGAGGAAGGAGACTTAAAAGGGGAGAAAAAGGAAAACAACCCAACGAATCGGGCGAACTGACAAATAAGTCAGCGAGAGAAAATACTTTAGAAAACAAAACCTCTACTCTCAAGATGAGAGGAATCTAAAGAGGCGACAGAAATATACAAAGGAAAACAAACCCGGAAGTATCGGGCGAAACGCTCGTAGGGAAGAGCCAAAAATAGAACGTCAGAAAAAAACAAACTAACTCGCACTAAAAGCGAGAACAATAAGATTACTAAAGTACTGCTATCAAGACCCGCGTTGTTTAGACAAGCTGAAACAAAGCGTTCGATAGGGCGTACTGGTCCTAAACCTTACCGGCTTGAAAGTTAAACAAATTAACATGGAAGCGCCGATACCGGAAGACGCAAAGTATAAATAGCCGGCGGAAACAACGAACAGGTGAAATCACTAAGTGCTGGCGAAATTAAAACTCGGCGTGGAATATGGAAAATCCGATAGAGTGCTTAATACAGGTAACGAACGCCCGCAGAGCTAGGGAAAGGCAAGCACAACCCATGACAAAACATAAATAAATAACATTGAGAAGATTACAAGCTAACTGTGTGTGTGTGTTTGTTTGTTTGTTTTGCTTTAAGTGAGTCTGAAAGACCCAGCTGTTGTTTGAGCAAGGGTAAAAAACACACTATGCTGGGTCATTATAATTTGAGCCGCAAGTCATGTAATTGCTAATTGAGCAGGAAGAGGGCTTGTTGTCAGGCTGTTTCTAGCTTTGCTGTCAACCCATGATGGATATTGCCATTTGTTGTGGCTGGAAAGGATTTTTTGTTCTTGTTTTAAATCTCAACATTCAAGCAAAAGCAGCAATAATACTTTCAGGTACAATAAACACATGTAATTACTGTTATGCACTGTACAGAAAAATACAGAATACTGCTCCAGGGGTGGTCCTTACGGAGGAACATAAACAGCTTTATATGACTTCTGATGATGGGCTTTTGGGAATGAGGAGGTATTCATGGAAAATCTCCAAATTTGGCTTAAAATATAAAAGCAGATTTAATTTTATTTTGGTCCCACTCTGAGCATCAATGTTGCAGACGGGGGAGTGCTCTGGTAATGGAAATATACTGTATGCCTTCAGCATGAGCACTGCCCTGCCAGGAATAGTCCTTAATCTTGGTAATCCTTGATGTAGGAGGATATCTCTATTTAATGATACAGTTTGCCCTAAAAACAGGGTAAATCACTCTAAACATATGAAAAAATCAAGCACAATTCATTTCTTCTCCCCCAACAGGTTCAAACTAGACAAATGTACACATTCTGTCAATCTCCCAAGTCTATGCCTCTAAATCCTTTTGCGATATCAGTGTAAGCAGGGGGGAGTACTTCTGCATCAAGCACTTTTCATGCCTAAAAGCCTCTGTTTGGTTTCCCTTTGATCCAGGGTTTTGAATATTAATTTTCATCACTTAGAAAACAAAATGGCAAACAACAGTGCCAACAGCTTAGTACAGTGAATATGAGTCAATAAATGTATACAGACACCCTCCGCTTATAGAGCAGCTAAGAAAATTGTAGTCATGAACAGATTTTTTCCCCCTTCTTTTCCCCAGGTAACTCATTAATGGTCAAAGTCGGGCCATAATTGAATCCACTGATTGCCACGTTTGTTCTGGGACCAATTTTGGTAGAAGAGTAGCATATAGCCGAAAATGATGTCACACTTTTTCCACCACAATTAGGTCCTCTAGATCAGTGGTTCCCAACCCTGGTCCTGGGGACCCCCTGTGTATGCTGGTTTTCGTTCCAACCACAATTGCAATACCAGAATTTTAACAAGCTGTTAATTTTTTTTAATTAGGTGTTTTTAATGTTTAGAGGGATTATTTACGTTCTTAAGCCACATTATGTTAGTAATAGCTATGCATGCCATGAAGACTAAAAGTCCAAGATTCACATTGTGTTGTATTGTAAACAATTAAAAGGAGGTAAAAAATGTTTTAACTGATCAATTTAAAGACTGAGGTGAATCAATAGGCTCATAATTGGTGAAATTGTGGACACATGGCCAATAAAACTAACCGTTTGGTAAATAATGAAGAATTCAAAGACAAAGCAAATGATAACGAGCCAAACCTGTGTTAAGGAAAAAATTATGAAGGAACTTAAACTTGCGTTCAATTACCTAATTAGGAGCCTAATCACCTGAGTTGTTACTTCTTCTTTGTAATTGTTTGCAATATAACACAATGAGCATAATGAACATGGGTTTTTTTCTCTTCATGGCATGCATAGCTATTGCTAACATAACGTGGCTTAAGAGAGTAAAGAGTTTAAAGTGTTCTCTATACAATAAAAACACCTAATTAAGAAAAAATAACAGCTTGTTAAAATTCTGGTATTGCAATTGTGGTTGGAACGAAAACCAGCATACACAGGGGGTCCCCAGGACCAGGGTTGGGAACCACTGCTCTAGATGAACAGCAGTTAATGTGAACTATACAGTGTGCAATCACCTTTAATCAGGATATATTGCCATGGCAACTTACTCTGCACGGCTAACCTGCTCCAGGGCAGGTTATGTACAGGCTAACGGATTGAAACATATAAAAGGGCACCACCCGTTGACCGATCAACTCCTTGGCTTTGGAAAAAGGCGTCTCCATTCCATAGGACCCTGTAGAGATATGTGGAGATACTGAGGGGGTCTCTTCGCAGAGCAAGATTATTGAGTTCAGCAAAAAATGTTCTGTTCCGGAAGGGAATTACAAAACCAAAAAAAACATCTCTGTTTGTAGACTCCAGGAATTCTGCAGCACTCCACTCACAGAACTTTCCCAACTTACTTAGCCATTTTAGTTAGCCAACAAAACAATAAAAGACCCCAGTAAGAAAAAGCCCAGTTTCTCCTTCACCATAAATACCTTTCTCCTGTGCCCTGATTGGGTGATGTGAGGTAAAGTTTGAAAGGAGGGGGTTAGGGGATCAGACTCCTTTCATGACCAGGATGGCTTAGCTAATAGCTGACAAATTCACTTATTAATTAATATGCACTTAGGTTGCTCAAAACAGGGCTAAGCATCATGAAATTATTATTAAAATATTCAGGGTTTTAACCTCTTTATAACGAATCCAAACATCGGCAATCTAGCAGGTGATTTCACTCAGCTATTTAGTACTTCATCAGAAAGGGACGTTTGCTCTTGCTTTAAACAACAGAATTAATAACTTTAGTACAATCATTAAATCTGTGCAGTTGTGTGATCTTCAAATTAAGGCAAAACATTACCTCCATGTGAGAAGACCAGTGGTAACACCCTGGCCTACGCTTGAACCTGGAGTTGGGCCAAAAATGTAAATCACAAACTGGCAGGCCTAACGACCATTACCTACATCAACCTTAAGACTTTCAATTGATGATTTCAATTGAATGTAACAGATTTGCAAAATTTTAAATGGAAAAGGAGACCATGTGGTATTCTCTGGCTATGCTAGGCCCTGGATTCCATGAATATCTTTGTGTTCTGTTGTTTCTCCTGAACAGGAGACAAGACACACTGACCACTTTAAGATTTATATCATAGATAAACCAGCGCCTCAGCGTGACTTAATTGCCTTTGTGCCTGTGGACTAGGGGGCAGAGAGGAACGCAGATCCTCAGTCAGGTCTGCAGAGCAGGCCTCTTGATAACCGAGCACTATTGAATGGACTATGAGCACGTTTGCCATATCGCATTATACATTCTTTATCGGAGGCCATAATGCCAAAGCTATATACCCGACAGCTTGTTGTTGTAGATAGTACCGGCCCTTTTATGGGACAGAGCTTCATTAACAAAGCCTGTGTTCACTTAGCTAGTGGTTAACCACCTTCTCAGTACCTGTCATACCAGATTGCGTTGGTTAGATTTTGTCAAGCCAGCTATCGCAAAGAAACCCTGGCTTTATTAAGCTTCCTTCGGAGTGTACCCTCCAGAAAGTAATTCAGAAATCTTTGTAGATCTCTCGTTCAATAATGCCATTTGGCACCATTTACCATTTGCTCTTGAAATGCTTTGCAAGCACTATAGCCTGCAAGTCAGAACATATAAGCGACAGTATCAGTTGAGCAACGTGAGGTAATTTATCTTCTCAAATATGATCAAAATGCAACTCCACTAAATGATGCAAAAAATAAATAAAAATCCCCTGCCAACAATTCTTTGCCTCTGATCAATGCCTGCATTGTCCTGCTATTTCAATATGCAGCTTTCATAATGTCTTCACATGGTGACTTAATAAAGTGTATTCACCCAGTATAGTTTTGAATATAAATTATGGGAATAGACTGAAATAAAATGAAAAGGGAGAGGCAGGCAGTTCTAATGTGATATGTGAGATACTGGGACAAGAGGGATCACAGAAGAGAATCTCATTAAGCAATATTTGTGCACAATCTTGTTGCTTTGAATCATTGCAGATGCATACAGATTTTGTGTGTTTGGTCCCCACTGAAGCTGTCTTATCTTCCATTTCTCTGAAATAACATATCAGACATCTGTGATTCATAATGTCTGAATGCAGCCCATACAAGCCAGTCCCTGTGATGGGCTAGAGGTGGCAACGCTGACTCTTTGGCCTCTCAAAAGGCACTCAACATTTGCAAGCTTACCCACGCAATACAATTGCAATTTTGTCATTTGGCAGATGCTTTTAGACAAAGTGACTTAAAAAGTGCAACGTTACAACGTTACACCGTCAAGATGCATTCATCAAGGCCTGCAAGATAAAGCAAGAGAAGAAGAGGTCATTTTGTTTTCTATTTATTTTTTAGAAACGTGAACGTGCAGTCCAAAAAGGTGTGTTCTAATTTGCGAATCTGCCGTACTGACCGATTGGGGAGTTCATTCCACCATCGGGGGACAAGGGCAGAGAAGAGCAGGGGGTTGTGATGAACAGCTGCCGGGTGCACAAAGAAGTGGGAGAGGTAGAGGCTGAATAGAGAGGTCTGCTTGGATTGTATCATTAGCCCCTCTTACACGTGCATCTTAACCCATAAATTGGCAGGCGATTATCCGTGTCGGCTTCGTGAGTAAACTGAGCGGGAGTTAATTTTTTTTGTGTGAGACGTTAGAGCAATTTTCCGGAATCAGGGCCTAGTAAGATGGTCCAACATAGGAGACCTATGTGTGAAAGGGGAAAACCACGACCTAACTTCCACTGCCTAACTAAATAATTGAACCTGGAAATGTTGCGGGTTTCATGTGTGAAAGGGGCCATTGTCTGAAGATAGGAGGAGGCAGTACGATTCACAGGTTGGTGTCCCCGGGTGGGAGATTGAATTGAATCCAGGCAGCCACCAGAAGCCAGCGAAGGGTGTATAAATGTGGTGCGGCATGTGTGAATTTTCGGGAGGTTGAGGCCCAGGCGGGCAGCAGCATTCTCAACCGGTTTCAGTAGCCTGACGGCACAAACCAGGGAGCCGGCCAGCACACATACGTGCCCACCGTAAAACACTCACTGAACCACAGTATGCGTAGTTATTTATGGACTCGAGTTAACATGGAAACCTCTCAGAAAAGGTTGAGACAGTAATGACCCGCTTCAACATTTTTTTTGCCCACTCCTGCGCACGTATTTATTGCAGCTGAATGCCTGGATGAAGATCCATGTCCAGTAGCTTGCCCTTCCTATCGCTACCTGCTGTGCAGAGAGAGATTGAACAAAAACAGGGCGAGGTTCACCGAGTGCAGAGGCCACATCTGTGTTTGACTACAGGGACCTGCTCTTCAGGAGGTGCAGATTATTACACTTTATGCTGTGAACCCTGCACCCCCGCACCACCCTCCTCTCCATCCCCGCACCACCCTCCTCTCCATCCCAGCACCTTAGCAGCAGAGCACAGACAGGCTGTAAACCACGTTCACACCTCCCGCCTACTGAGGAAACCAGGGATGTAACCTATTTTGATGAGATATTGATTCTGCTCCTTGCCTTTACTTGCCTGAAGGTCTCTCTTATGTCACGTCCCAGGTGTGGAAGAAGACATCAGTAGAAAGGTTTTAGTTTGAATCACCCCACCGCCCCCCCCCCCCCCCCCCCCCTCGAATAAGCAGAGATACATGTTAAATATGTGCCCAAAACCACCAAAATTTATTGGTATGTCAAAGACGATTCCTGGAAAAAGTAATCATTTACCACCCCACCCCCCTAGATATTTTGCTTGTTGATTTGGTTTGGTAGTTCACATGCATCATGATAATGCCTAGAACTGTACACATGTTCTGAACAGTATATCAGTTATGGCTGTTTCTGATAATTTCTTTGAAGCGTCATCATCATAGATGACTGAAGCCATGTAATGTACCATACCAGTTAACAAAGTTCTGAGTACTGTCAGAACTGAGGTTAGTAGTGTAGCGCACTTTTGTACATCTTTTTTTTACCTTTAGTTTGCTTTCATGTACTCATAAAATTGTAGGTTTGGGGATTAAGTTGATGGCAATGATAACGTGTAACATTAACACTTTTGATTAATGCCAATGTCTTCATGGACATTGAATATTATTAAATGCATTTAACACTGGTGTGTTTCAGCAACAAAAAAAAAAAATAGATCTGAAGTATAGTCTTCATATATTATTCCAGAAATATTTACGTACTCCAGAAATATATGTACTCTGCACTGGGATACAAAATTAAAAAAAATTATAAAAATAATAATGGATCAACATTGGTTACGTACAAACCACTTCTAAGAACTTCAGGGGGTGTTTGTTGTGAATTGAACAAGACTTATGAACCTGTGAAATTGGGGTTGAAGCTTCACATGCCACATCTCCAAGTTCCATCCAGTCCTTGTGCCAGATGATGTCATGTGATTGGTTGCCCGGGGTGCATTGTAACGTTCAAGTGTCACATTAAAATGTGTGATGGATGGAGAGTTTTCACTGAAATGTCAGAGTAGAGGAAAAGTCTTTCTTTCTATCTCTCCAAAAAACAGATAAGCCTCTGGCAGATTTCAGGAGATTCAATTTCTTCTCCCGTGATTTGTTGAGTGTATGTTTTTTAAAGCATCTCAGATGCGGATTGAATCATGTTTGCTATGCGGGAAATGCTGCAGAGCCGGCCTAGGATGGAAGGAAGGGGCCAAGGAGGGAGAGTTTTTAGATGTAAAATAAAGCGTTGAAATGTGACCTGTGTGACTGGAGCTATCGAAATATATGAGCACTTTAGAGTTTCCGCAGAAACCTTCCATGAGTTGGGAAAAAGGTAAACAAGTTCTTGGTGTGACGTAGACTGAAATGAGGCGTCTCAACCTGGCTACAGAAAAGCTCATTGAAAGGGAAACCAATGGGTGCTTTGGGTCAGGGAGATACTAAAAGATAAGAATGAAAGAAACAGTATTTCAGATTAAAGAAGATCGCTGGGTAACTCAGTACTCCCATGTTCAAAGCTCTAATGTGTTCATCTTCTCTCTGGTAGTGTCTCCGTGAAGCGAAGACAAGTATGCCAAAAGCAGTAGCTATCAAACACAGCTGTAAATAAGAGGTGATTAACGTGAACATTAGGCACATGTTCCAAAAGCCTGAAACATAAATACATACAACAAAGAATATTAGTTGCAGTCCAAAGTGGATCAAGGCCAATCCTCTACAGTGTTATAAAAGAAACAGAAAATAATATATAGTATTTTATTGGACAGGGGATCCTAATTTATTTATCGACAGCCTCATAACAAAAGTGCCTAAGTCATTTTTTTGTAGTTTTGAGAAAAAGGCAAAAAACTGCTGCAATTCTACGTCAATGAGGATTTAGGCAGAATAGCATAAAGTGGTTCAGGAAGTGCACAGCGACCTGCAGTGACGAGCATTTTTACACTGTTGACGAATGATAAATCAAGTGATTTAGGCAGAAAATCTCAAAATGTCCAAAAAATGACTTTTGACGCTTTTGTTATGAGGCTGTCGTTATTTATTTATTTAAACATGCCAGATCTGAGATGTACTGAACCAGCAGTAGTATAGGCTACCTCTTTATCAACAGACGCACAGCCTGTAAGTATATCTCAGCAATCTTGTTTACTGACCTACAGAACTACTTTACATGAGGCAGATTGAGTAGCTCTCAGGATGTGTCAACAATTAACAGCTACTTTGTTTTCCTCCATGTCGATCATGGGTGTTTAAAAAGTAAATGTAAATTTATATTAATGAATTGAAATATGACAGCCACACAGCATGGTATCCATGCATTTAACAATGTTATAGTATTCAATGTGTATTTGTTTACATTCAAATAGTATTATGCAATATTAAATATATACTTCATAGAAATACTACATGCTATCAAAATCAGCCAGCTGGTCCTGTTATTCAGTAGGGTGCTCCAGCAGCTTGCATTCCATCTTCCACTGCTTTGCGACTGGAATTATTTATTTAGAGGAATGTATACACCGTGAATGCCAAGATGCAGGTACTGTGCTGTTACAGTCAATCTATCTCTCTGCATCTCATAACTCAGTTTCTAGTTAAGTGCTTTCAGATATTATTCAATGTTTTAGTGGTGTTACACTACTACTGGTTAAGCAATTGCATGTATATTTACTAGTATCGGTGATAATGTACTAGTTCAGCAATGCTTTAATAGTATTGCATTATTCACAAACTGTGATATACTTATTCATGCTATTTATAACAGTATTTATTAAACATGTCATACATAATACCCCATGTGAAAAAAGGTGACTGAGGTGTATGTCAGCATACTTGAAGCCTAATTAATGTTTATAGAATTATACTTTAAGTATGCCCAAGTATATTATTCTTTCACATGGGACATTACATGGCAAATGTACTGTATATGGACACCTGCTCATCAACATCCCATTCCAAAATAGTGGCCATTTAATATGGAGTTGGTCCACCCTTCTGCTATAACAACCTCCACTCTTCTGGAAATGTTTTCCACTTTTCTTCCATTCAGCCGCAGGAGCATTGGTGAGGTCGGGGACTGATGTTGGGTGATTAGGCCTGGCTCGCAGTCGGCTTTCCAATTGATCCCAAAAATGTTTGATGAGGTTGAGATCAGGGCTCTGTGCATGCCAGTCTAGTTCTTCCATACCAATCTCGACAAAGCATTTCTGTATGGTTTGTGCATGAGGCATTGTTATGCTGAAACAGGAAAAGGCCTTCTCCAAACTGTTGCCACAAAGTTGGAAGCACAGAACGTCATTGTATGCTGTAGCGTTAAGATTTGACTTCGCTGGAACTAAGGGGCCTAGCACGAAACATGAAAAACAGCCCCTGACCAAAGGGTCTGGATACCTTTGGCCATGTAGTGTATGTGTAGCATTTTCGTTTGTTCAGACAGTTTGACGAATGAATAGTGTGGTATTCAGCCTTGAATTGACCAAAAGTAATACAAAGAAAAGATTTATTTTGTATACATAGCATTTCTGTATGCTTTTCCAATACTGTACTGGAACAAAAGCTTTCTACGAGCTGCAGAAGATCATGTTGCAAAGAACAATACTTGGGCAAATCCATTTAAATCCTAACATGGCATTAACAAAACAGTATCATTGAACCAGTCTATGGGGCTGTACCATGGCTCTGCTGCAATAACAAAAACCTCACAGGCCAGCCTTACAGGGCATTACCAATCCCTCTGGAGACTCTGCCATCTCTTATATGACTCTGAGAATGATGTGGATATGCATCACAATTTAGATGCATGTGAGTCAGTTTCATTGTTTACCTTATTCCTAGTGCTGTGTGTCTACTAAATGCGTTCCCTGGCTTCGGAACAATGATTTACGGAAAAAAAGACACCGGGGCCGTTGCCCATAGGTGTGTTTGGTTGGAAATTCCAGGCACAGCTTTTTGTAGTCACAGTATGCAGACGCTATCCATCAGAACTGTTTCAGCGCTGTGTGTCATCTGCCAGGTCCGGGAATTAAATCCGCATCTCCTTCAGGGACGAGGGCCATGTGTTGATATCTCCTCAGCGGGAAAAAAAATTTCAACCTACAAAAAAACCTGTTCTGGCCTGCACTGTGAACACCCCAGGATGTATGTGCGCCAACTGCTTCTTGACACAGGTGTGCGTTACTGAAGAAAGATGCGACGATCTTACGTTTTCTATTGCCTTAAAGCATTAAAGTCAGGATTATCACCCTGCAGTTCATACATATTCACAGGACAGTGAGCACGATGACACCATTTCTGTGGTGAACGTCATTCATTCTGGGTTTTTTTGCGCTTGCATCGTATGCTTCTACCACTACTACACATACTTACAGTCTGTGCGTACATACTATTTGTGCTCGCCATTGCTGTAGAGCTGAAGCAGTTCTAGGTGGCTTCGCTTTCTTCAGCATTTTGGCTCCGGTTATTTTCTTTCGTGTTCCTGGATAATTCTGTGTTATCTGGCGCTTTGCCAATTGGCCTCACTGAAGCCCTGCGCTGATGTACACAGCGGAGTTACGTGGAGCTGGGCCTTGGCAGCGGCATTGTTTGGGATATCTCTGACTACCGGATACAATATGCTCAAGGCAGCGCTCGGGTTGGCGAGCTTCGGGAGGGGCTGTCCGACTTAATTGGCTGCATTAGCTGCTGTGACCCATTTCCCCCTGCATGCCCTATAGCCACCTTGGACCACAGAGTCCAGGGACTAGCACTTTGAGCCTCCTTTCATCTTCCCTCTCTGCGACTGATCTCACTCATGCCTTATGAAGGTGAGCTGGCAGTGAGCTTAAGACCCACCCAGGCTTGCATTTTGTTGCACATACAGTTGTCTCTTGTCCGGAGATTACGTGTATGTTTTCTTTTTTTTTTTTTATATAAGTTGGATACAACACGAGATTTACTGTATCACACCATGTCACTTTGGGTTATATTTTGTGTTTGTTTTTGCTTTTTGAGAATTGTAAACCTGTCATTATTGGAATCTGCAGGATGGGGGAGAACTGGGGTTGCAGCTCTGTTGCTGTGATACTGTGCTGGCTGGCATTCTAGTACATTTTTAATGCTTTCCTTTAGGGTTTGGGATAAACAAGAATGAGTGCGTTTCACAATGTGGATCTTTTTTTGGCACAAATACTCCCCCGCCCCCTTTGTGTGTTGCTGATGACGGAAGGGTGAGTGGCCCTTCATTCCCGCCCCTAGGTGCTCTTGGCACTAATTGGCGGAGAGCTGTCAGAAAGACCACATGCGTTGTGTCAGATTGGCTACCTCAGGGGGTTGAGAGTTATTTACTAAGGTACAAGTCAAGGTGCATTGATGATGTCTGTACCACAGTTAACCTGAGCTTGCTCCTTTCTCAGCGTGTCTTGTACCATCATGAGACGCAATACATCACAGAAACATCACAAAATACTATCACTCCCATAGAAAATCAAACTCAGGGACAGGGGCATTTATTTGCAAAACCATTGAGGATTCTGCCTCAGAATTTCCTGTCACTGGCCCAACATTCTTTCATTCTGTTTTTACAAGGAGAATAATTGCAAGGAGCAGGCAGTGGAAATAGAGGAAAGAAAAGGTCATGTCACTTTAATGTGTTGACTGATTTGAAAGAAAACCTTGAGCCATCTGAACAGTTTGGATTCTGTGGTATTTGTTGTGACTGTCCATCAATGTTACCCATTCATCACAAAATTCTGGAGCTGTCAGAAAATATAATCTTTCGTAATAGTATTTTTTTAAATAAAATAGTGCATGCTATCATTTCAGCAGCATGATTAAACAATACATATCAATGTATTTCCCCTTCTTAGATGTATACAACAGTTATTACTTGTATGGGAAAGACAACGCAAAACCCAAAAAATGGGTTTCTAATATGTTGTTTTCTTGAATGAGTTGTAATAAAAAATTATCAAACTGCACTCCCCTATCCATATTTAGCACACGCAAAACCAATAACATGACAAATGATTGGTCATGGTATTTGTTTTGCACCAATCATTTGTCGTCTTACTAGTTTTGTGTGTGCTAAAAGGTTTTGCAGCCGCTAAAGGTCTTAATCTTATCTTATCTTAAATCAGGGTCCATCTCAGTGGATGAACAGTGTGTGTACATGCAATATAGCGTGATGTCAAATTCACAAATTGGATGCTACATGATGCGACATCATCTAATGACAAATTTGAAACTCAGCGGCGACTTTCTCTGAGAAAGAGTTGTCAATATCAACTTCACTGCTCTAAGCAAATAATTACCACAGCAGTGAAAAAAATTTTCAGCGCAGAGAGCAACGCTCTCCACTGAGAATGTGGGCATTATCCTTTTCCTAAAAAAGTGTTGAAGCATATCTACAATTGTGTGGTTAGTAACTGAATACACCAGCACAACAGTTCATTTTCTGTCCTCAGTGAGTTTTTTTTTCTTTTCTTTTTTTAATTACCTTTGAATTACAGTTTTTTCATGGCATGATAAAACAAAAGTGAAGCAGTTATTTCTTAAATGCGGTCAGTAAATGCTCTTTACATTCCAAATTATAATTGATTTAATAAACACATTAATAAATAAGCAAATATTTTTTTATTTTTCCAGGTCAAAAAATCAAGGTTTTAATCAAACCATGTTTGTGGAGACTTGCTACACACCTAATCCATTGGTTCTAGTCTATTCTTGGAGAACCAATGCATATTGTATGTTGGAAGAAGGAATGCAATTCATCTTATATTCACTGTTGCTACATTATATCACAGATGTATAGGCAGTGTAGAGCTCCATCCTGTGGCCTCACACTGGAGTGTGTTCATCTTTATGTATCAACTATATTCTATATATATGCAGTGGGTAGACATGGAACTCATATAGGAAGACATACAGGGATATATTAGTGGCCAATAAGGCACTATGAAGGTGGTCTTGTGTTCGTTCTCTGACAGCATGGCACCTAATTAGCTGTGCTCTGGGCATCCAGCCCTACTGACACTGAGACAAGCAGAGAATCTGTATTCGTTTGGCTTGTGGGCGCTGCAGGAAGGGGGGCGAGTATGAAAGGTGATTCACTGGAATGAATGAAAAGGGCACCTGGAGAGAAGCAAGAGGACAGAGAGGGAGGAGCAAAAGAGTTGGAGAAGAGAAGTGTGTGTCTGCGTGTGCATGTGTGTGTGTGTGTTGCGGGGACCTGGTTGGGTAGGGTAGCATCCCATGGACACCTGATTGAGTGCCGTTCCATTCCCTACTCCCTACCCTGCTGTCGCGTGACTAATAAAGGTAAATGTTTAATGGCCTGCGTTCAATACCGCCGTTCGGCCGAGGCGCCCGGGACGATGCGACATTATCAATTTTTATCTCCCCTCGTTTCGCTCAGAGCGTAATGGATGGGACTGGTGTCTTCCTCGTCCCGGTCTTAATGGCTCCCCCACTGGAGCAGCCCACTCATCGACGTGCCGGAGGAATCAAACACCAGCAGCGAGGAACAGCGGTGGCAGCGTGCGCCCACCCGGGCGACGTATTCCTCTTGAAAAATAAACGCAGACGGCAGTCGCTCCTCTCCTTGATTTACGCCCCAAGTTTTGACTCGCGTTCTACTCGTAAAGATGAGGTCTTTTTGACCCCCTTCTCTGATATTGCCACAGGTTGGAGGCAGTGCATTCCTGCGGTCCTGTGCTTTTGGATGCCAGCTATGAACCCTCTGTGCTGTAACTGGCACTGTCTGGAGGTCCTTAGAATAACAATGTTAAGCTGAAGGTATGGCCATTGTGGCATGTGCTCATTGTTATTCATCTAAAGAAATGTGAATTGAGTTTCAAGGGAATATTAAGTTTTTTTCTTTAATGATTTCAGTGCTATAACTCACTCTCGTTTAAAATAGAATGCACATCTTATCATGATTGTGAACTACACATATGTATATATATATATATATATTTTTTTTTTATTGTAGAAGAGATTGTAAAAAAAATTCCACTCAGCTGTTAGCTATCTCATACAGTCCATGTTTAATTAATGTCCATGGTGCAAAACATACACTTGGTATTCATTAATTACAATATAGTAGGCTATTAATTTATTTGAAAATGATCTAGAAAACGATCACTACATTAAGGACACTGAGCAAAAGACTAGCCCATATTTCCATTGGAAATTAAACTGAATGCATATGGGGGAATTAATTCTGGACTTATGGTGCAGCAACAACAGATCATTCTAACTAATCTGGAAAAATAGGTATTTGGTTCAATACTATTTAAACCAAGATTTAGTTTAAAATTGTGATAAGAAATCAAATCTGTCTGTCAGGCTTGTAGTATGTTGCAGTAATGACTGGCATGCCATGTTGGCATAGCATGTGCACATGTGTTTGCTCATGGTTAACACGGTAGACAGCAGGATTCATGTTTGGGTCACTGAGTAATGTTTCTTTTGAATTCTTACACGATTGCCTCAGGCTTGTCTCAAATTTAAACACCTACATTTTAACATCTACTTGATTTAGCAGATAAGCAATCATTACCTGGCCATGTTATTGCAACGTGGATTTCCACAATAATACACTGTCAGCTTCATAATTACAAAAAGGAGAAAAAAAACCCTCAGATTTGATAGCCAGCAAACCCACAGTCACTTTGTAATCTAGTCACACCAGTGTTTCTTCCTGCAATGTACTAAAAGTCAGTGTACTTGTGCAACTGTACAGGATGCTGTTGTAATTCTTTTGAGAGAGCTCAGTAGATGATGGAGGAGTGTGTGTGTGTGTGTGTGTGTGTGTGTGTGTGTGTGTGTGTGTGTGTGTGTGCGTGCGTGCGTGCGTGCGTGCGTGCGTGTGTGCGTGCGTGCGTGCGTGCCTATACGTGTGTGAGAGAGGAAGTGCTGGCTCCCATGTCAAGGTCAGTACTATTTTACTACTACTGGGCACATGTGCCCCATGGGGCCTTGGTATTCCTAACGGGTCTGCTAGCCCCCCTCTTGGGCATTTGTGTCCCAGCCCACTGGCAATAAAGCCACTGGTCCAGCACACAGCTGACCTTCACATGACGTGCTCTGCTTACTGTAGGAAATGCAGGGTTAATGAAAAAAAAAATAGTGTTGTTTGTCCCAGTTTAGGTGGCTTGAAGTCCACCTAGGGTATCTGCCTCTCCCTGAAAATGTAACACCATCTCACTCTATGACTGTCAGTGTGCTTTTTTAATTGCTTTTGAAGTCCCCTGGAAAACATTTCAGTACAATAGGAAATTTGGTTAATTGGGATACAAGGAAAGTGCTGTAAGTGTAGAAGTGGTGCGCATGAATTCATAGTAACGTGGTGAATATGACGCTGGCTATTCGGCATAATCCAGCAAACACAAAACTTTCTGATCTAGTATGCGGTTTCTGGTCTGGGAGTGGATCCAGCACATACCTAAGTTTGGTCTAACAATACATTTTTTCAAAATTTGGGCAAGTGCTTAAACTGTGTATGTGATTTTTAATTTGGACCACAAGTGTCTTATGCTCCTATAAAAAAATATAACATTTACAATACATATTTTTCCCAATTATTTCTTGCACGTTGACACATGATGAGAGCTCGCTCAAAAGTAAGCCCAGATTACAGCGATTTTCCAAGATGCTTCGGAACAATGCATGGCAAAGAATGCCGGGTCTAATTCAGGGCCATATTCATCATTAGATGAGTATTTGTGTTGCCTCTTTCACCCATCTTACTTTATTCGGTGTATGGGTAGGTGTAATATTAGCTTAAATTCATTAATCAAAGGAAACATTGGCATCTTGGTTTGACTGTCTGCTCCATATGCTGCAATAACAAGCAGGTATTTGCCCTTAAGGATTGTCCCCTTAGCTACTCCTACATACAACTGCTGGTATAGTCATATTAACTGCTAAAGTATCATGTTGATTGAATTAGTACATTAAATATGTTGTACATATGAATTTTGCTTTTCGGGGGGTGGTGTGTGGGGGGGGGTGGCGAATAGTGGTGCCAAGAAGACTACAGCATGTGTATTCAGAATGAACAGCAAGGGAAATAAAATCATCTATGTTAATTCACACTGAGCACTGTTAAGGCACCTGTACACTGCAATCAGCCCCCTGATTAGATAACCAGCCTTTCGCAAACGCACACACGCACACACACACACACACACACGCACACACACATTTAACAGTGGTGAGTTTAGCATGGACACACCTGCGCATTGAAGCAATTCAGCCACTGGCAGACACAATGCACCGCACGGTTTGGCTGCTAAATTTGGAGTTTATGGGCAATAATAACAATTATTATATTTCTCTGCTTGTGGGTTCAAACGTAAATACATGAGCGACTCCTTTATTGGGAGAAGCCAAGCTGGGTACAGGCATTGCAATTGAATGTTCTGAAAGAGGAACAAGTGTAATTAAGTTAATGAGACATGTTTATTATGTCTTGTAAATTTATTTTCTAGGCTGAATTATTGTTGAAAATCATACACAATGTCCAGTGTTAGGTGTACAGTTTTGCAGAACAGGAAGAGTGGAGGTTTGTGAGAATCCCTCTGCTCCTGCAAGCAGCTTGATTTTAGGTCAGTGATATGTTTTAAGATACAAGCTGCCTTACCAGGTCAGAACAAAAATCACTGGTAATTTCAGATTTGTGAAGATGCAAGAAAACCAGGTCGGTAGATATGGGTGAATGCTCTTGATAATATTTTCAAAATTTTGCTGAGACAACACAAAAATTACATAATTGACACTATTTAAGACAACACTTTATATTTTAATGTTTTTATATGTAATGTTCTCCTTCAGAAATGTTTCTTTTTATTAGTCTTAAGGTACCTGCTCCTGTACAGGATGCACTTTTTTATGGCCTATTTTATGGTGAAGTGAGTTTGCCATTTTAGGATATGTTTTCAGTCTGGACTGTTATTTTTTGTGTGTGCGCTCAATTTATTTTGAGTCCTAATTAACTTCGGTGGGAAATGAAATTGCCCGTGAAAGGAATTCAGCAGGCCAGTTAACATGGTGTGCTATTATGGATGCAGTCAAGCTTTTCTCCCTGACCGGCGGGTAAATATAGTGCAATACTGCAGCTTTATTGACGATCATCACCCATGATTCCATTCACTGACATCATCCTAATAAGGGGAGATGTGTTACACCGAATGAAAATGAGATCACAATATCAAATGCACATAGTCAGTAGTACGTCTGTGTTTACGTATGTACGTAGTACGCATGTCTTGTTATTTTTCTGTGATATCCTGTCTCTCACAGCATTGCTGCAGATGTTTTTTCAGTGCCTGCGAGGAACCATTGTTCTGAAATATTGTTCTGTCAGCAGTCCATCACACACATATACACGCAAACACACACACAGGTGCACATATGGAAGGCATGGAAGGATGAGTGTGCTTAAGCGCAGAGATTATCCTGAAACTGAGAGACATGTTACACCTACAAACATCCATACTGTCAACAAACACACACTCGCATGCGCACACACGTGCACACACACACACCTGCCAGGAAAGATTTGGCTAAGTGCCAGCCGTCTCAATATGTTATTAAATTGCCTTTGTCCTTCTATTGTATAAGAAGTAAAGACTATAACATTATCTTACTTGATATGCAATACATAGAATTGACCTTGAAGGCATGGGAACAAGCTTGAGTAAATCATTTTATTGGGTATATACATTTTACGTTGATTAATATAATGCCCTAGTAGTTGGTCTAGGATTTGTTATACTGCGTCATAAGACTATACTCTGCATATTGAATTATTTAAAATGCTTATAAATGATGGCTGTTAGATTAATTGGAATAAATGGAAACTTCACTTATTGATATCTATTGCAACACACGCACCACACTGTGGTGCCTCGAACGAGCTATCCAGCAGCCACAATGCTTTTGTTTTTTTAAAACAAGCTTTTTCCCCAATGTTTTTACCACTCCAATATGAGATGCCCAACTGTATTTTTAATGCTGTCCTACCACTGCAACATCCTCCATGAATTCAGAATAGAGCATTCTAGCATGAATTCCCTCTAAAGCATGTCCTGCAAGTTGCTTCCCCGTGTAAATAAATAGTAGGCCACAGTTTCCTCGAAGTATATTTTGAACATGGGTCTTGTTTTCACTTCTGCAGTCCATCAGCAGAGTGGGCTATACCTTGTTCCGCAGGACAACCCATCCTGCCCAGCTGGCACAGGCAGAGCACAGGCGTCGTAGGTTCTTTTTTGCATGATGAGATGTGGTATAACCTGTGAACCTAAACCCTTCCACTCTTGGTGACACTATGGGCAAGTATGCTTGGTCATATAGGACCCCCAGCCGCAATCAAAGCATGCATGCTCGGGATTCCCTTTTAAACCACAGGGCAAATAACTGCACAGAGATCCTGAGTTTGATCTGGAATCACTACCTAATGTTACATAGTTTCTCCTGCATTCCCATGTACAGCACAGCATTTTAGCCATGTAAAGTGAGAATTCCTAAAAACAAAACAGTGGGACAACATAATCTGTGTGCGTCTTTCAAAGTCAGAATTCCTACACTGATTGTTGTTGGAAATATTTACTCAGACAAACAATTATGGTAAGTTTTGCACGGAGAAGGAACAAGCAAGGTAATCGGGAATTATCACTTGCTGACTTGTCTTTCAATTCCTTTCTCTGCTGAAAATGGTTCCTAGGCTTGCATTTTAGAAAAATAATTCAGTATCTTCATGAATATCCTGGTGGATATATTTGAATTGCAGTGGTGTATATTGCAGACTGTCTTTGGGAAACTTATAATGTTTCCAGTTTTAATGTAGTTAATTTGCCGTCTGATTTTTATTCTGTGTGTAAGGCTTGACACTCCTCCATAATTGTAACCGCAATTACACCGTGTCATATTTTGGGCTCAAACGTACGGGGCTGCTGTATAATTTTATTTTAATACAATAATTTGTTAAACACAAAACGTTTTGTTGAGTAGTACAGTTTTTTATGCAAAAGGTTTCAAAATGATTGGCACCCGTACAATTTATATTTGGTGAAGCCACCCCTGGAGAGGGTAGCACCAGTGAGCCTATTCCTGTAATGTCTGACACGGTTGGAGATCTTGGACCACTCCTCCATGCAGAAAATGTAAAGATCCTTGATATTCTTAGGTTTGCGCATTTGTGGACTGCTGTCTTAAATTCAGACAACAGGTCTTCAATAGGGGTCAAGTCCAGAGACTGAGATGCAAAACAAATTGATGCAAAACTATTTCTGTGTTGATTTCGGTGTATGTTTGGGGTCATTATCTTGTTGAAACCTACAGCCAAGTCTCAATCTCCTGGCAGAAGCAACCGAGTCTTGGGCTAAAATATCCTGGAGTGGAATTAATTTTGCCATTGGTCTTATCAAGAGCCCCTGGACCACTAGCAGAAACAGCCTCAAAACATCAAAGATCCACCATATTTTACTGTTGGTGCTTTTCCTTGTATGGCCAACAACTTCAAGTTTGGCCCCTCTGACCACAACACACAATTCCAATTGTAGTTCCAATGATGCTTGGCAAAGTTCAAGCGCTGCTTCTTTCGTGCGACTTTTCCAAAGAGTGTGTTGACATGGAGGTGGCATCTAACAGTTGATTTTGAAACTTGATAACCCAAAGATTCCACTAAAGCTGCAGCTCTGAAACTGTGATCTTTGCCTTCCGCACTATATTCATCGCTGTGCGTGAGGGCGATATGCACGTGCGTCCTTTTTCTGGCAAATTTGTTCGAAAAACTGTCCCAGACTTCTGACACATTTTGATTAATGCACTGACTGTGCTCAGTGGTATTTTCAACTGTTATGTATTGTTTTATATCCGTTACGTGATTTGTGTAGGTCAACAAACCATCTGTCTCTTCTGAGTTGACAGCTCTTTGGTTTTCCCCATGGTGATGGATGACATATAGGGATTTTACATATGTGCAACCACATTTATACCCCAGCGAAACAGGAAATGGTGAAGGACAGCAATACAGTTTAAGCAGCAGACATCAATTAAAAAATATATAGAATTTATTTTCAGCGCAGATGCCACTTTGTTTGGTTTTATTTTAAATATTATTGAGGGGTGCCAATAATTTTGACCCCTATGTTTTTGAGAACAATACTATTACTAAAAGTACATTTTAATAAGGATAATGTTTATTATAGTGAAAGTAAGTAGTTTCCTCAAATGTTTGAGCAGAAAATTTAAATAATTTTGGGTATTGTTTATTTTACACAATCATGTAATCCTCATTTCAATGAAGTGTGCCAATCATTTTGGAGTTGAATTTAGTATAAATATACAGTACCAGTCAAAAGTTTAGACACACCTACTCATAGAAGGGGTTTTACTTTTTTTTTTTTTTGTTACAGTTTAGGATAATAGTAAAAACTATGAAATAACATAAATGTAATCATGCAGTGACCAAAAAAGTGTTAAACAAATCAAAATGCATCTTAGATTCTTCAAAGTAGCCACCCTTTGCCTTGATACCAGCTTTGCACTCTTGGCATTCTCTCAACCAACTTCATGAGGTAGCCACCAGGGATGTCTTGAAGGAATTCCCACATATGCTGAGCACTTGGCTGCTTTTCCTTCACTCTCCAGTCCAACTCATCCCAAACCATCTCCATTGAGTTTAGGTTGGGTGTTAGATTAGGTAATCTGATTCAGCACTCCATCACTCTCCTTCTTTGTCCAATAGCTCTTACACAGCCTGAAGGTGTGTTTTTGGTCATTGGCCTGTTGAAAATCAAATGAGGGCCCAACTATAGTGCAAGCCAGATGGGATGGCGTGTCACTGCAGAATGCTGTGGTAGGCATGCTGGTTAAGTGTGCCTTCAATTCTAGATAACTCGTCCAACAGTGTAACCAGCAAAGCAATGCCACACAACCCCACACCATCACTCACAGTGGGAACGGTGAAGTTCCAAATGAAAACTGCTTGTTGGGGGTGCATTTCAAAAACGTGTTGGGGTGCATTTTTTTATAGAAATTTTTGTTTTGGAAAGAAATGCATACATAGGCATCAACTTCACTATTTATATTTGTCTAAGAAAATAAAATTCAAGCATTTAACAGCATAAGCCTTTAGATCAAAATGTCTCTAAGATAATGAGAAAGATACATTCAATCAATTGTGTCCAAACTTCTGACTGGTACTGTATGTATCTTACTGTGCACATAAATGACAATTACATTGAGCAATTTCCATGATGAGCAGGATAGAACTTGGATTTTTATTAAAAGATTTTTTAATTAAATATGCAAGGATATAACTTGCAAGGATATAACTTCATGAATCATAACATGACTCATGACATATATTCCACTCAGGTGAAGGAAATGTCATAGTCTAGATACTGAATAGAAAACATGCCATAGCCGCCCTCTGGCTCTCCATAAAATGCAGAGCAGACATAGTATATGTTTGGAAGGCCTATTGCGTGTGGGTGACTTAATACAGAACCAATCCCGTTAGCTGTGACATTCTAGTTCAATGATTGGCCAAAGACTATCCTAAAACAGCTCATGCAGTACTTTGCCATTTTTAGCCAGTGGAAATCCAGAACCATTTGACAGACAGAAATATTTCATTTTGCATGTAGGCCTACTGTGTAGATCATTTTGTAGGAGCCCTGCCTGTTTTAATAGCAAGTGCAGGTTTGCCTCACGGGACCCTTCTTGTAAATCAACCAGCAAATAAATCAGCTTTGTTGCCCTGTAATTCTTTAACTTCTGAAAATTAAGCAAGCGTAGCATCCTCTGACTGGCGATCTCAAGCTGCTCTCGACAGTGAAATAGTAACAGCACAAAGGGTAGTGGCACATTTCGACAAGCCGTCCCTGCAGTGTCCCACTTTTGTTCCATTGCAGTGGCCTCTCTCTGCATCGGGGAGGACTCGCCCCTCCCCACTCAGTTTTTTGCACGTTAATCAGGCTGCTTCTGGTTCTTTACACCAGTGGCTGGCTGCAGCCTGCACTCTTCGTGTGCTTTCAGTCATAGAAACCGTGTGCAATTGGGCCTCCAAACTAAGGGGGAGGAGGAGGAGGAGATTAGGAATTTAGGAAAGCTTGAAGCTCAGCCAACTTACTTTGGTTATGTGCAGCATATTCACCTTTTGTTTTCACCGTATTTGTATTTGTGTATTTGATTTGCCCTTCACGGGAGAATAACGCGGGGTAAATGGGACTGATTTATTCGCGCCTGTGCATGGGGGGGGGGGGGGGGGGGGGGGGGAGAGGAGCGTGCAAAGTTGGGATTGTTTTACTCTCTTTGCTCCCTGTTCTGTCGAATAATGGCGAGTGTTTATCTGCATGACGGTACCGCGCGCCGAGATAAAATGCCCAGCGAGGGACTTTCGGTCTCAGATCCCATTCACAGCGTCTGATTTATAGAAGAAGACAAAAAAAATCCGTGGGAATGTGCTTTTTTTTATCGCCAAGGTAAAATAAATATAAACTAAGGTATGTTTCTCCATCCAAACCACCCCCCTTATGTTTCATAAGAGGCCTGGAATTGAGCCAGATCACCCCAGTGTTGGTCTTTCATTATGGATCAGGACCATTTCACTTTCTCTTGTCTCTGACTGATTTATGCATTTGCTTCTACTGTGGCCATAAAGCAGCTGTTCTGGCTGCACATCGAGGCCCGATTGAGGCGTTGTTGTTGTAGGGCGCAGGAGCAGTGTGAGAAAGGTTGCTTAGTCATTTCAATGAACCCGCGCCCTGGCCTTACACTCTGACTTATGACTGAAGGTGGGACTCAAAGGAACACAAACAAGTAACTTGTAGAACATAAATTAATAAATAAATAAATACAGCTGTGCGCATGGTTTAAGGAGTGAGGGGAATCAAGTCTTGATTTAACGAAGGCTTTCTTTTGCCTCGATTACTAAAATAAACTTATGTGGTTTTATGACTCGAGGTCTTCAATTTGAGAAGAAGGAAACCATATATGCACATTTTAAATGACCAATTTGCAGAGGTGGTGATTTGGCGGCTGGCAATATGTGAAATTGCTGTGCGAGCACTCACCTTCTTTTGGAAATTTGCCTGTTTATTGAAATGAAATGCACATTGTAATACTGCTCCGCTTTACCTACGGTAAATGGACTGGGGTACCCTCTCTCTCTGTCAGTCAGTCTCATTAGGCTCTCCTGCCTCAGGGAGACTTTATTAGGGTCCAGTTTCACCCATCTGTCTGCCTCTTCGATACCTCATTGATTCTGCATGTTTTATTTTTTTGTTTCTTTTGATTGGCGAGCCTTGCCTGAGAGTATTGTGGCGGCTCGTTAAGCTGATGAGTCACTCTAGATCTCTGTCATGCTGTCTGTTATGTGGCTAGTGGGTGATGCGCCAGTGGGTGTGTTTTGGCGGTTGTGACTGACAGAAGATTGTAAAAGGCCGGGCACTATTGGAGGCCAGAAAACATCAGCCTTGTAGCGTGTTCATTGTGTCGTTGTTATTGGTGGTTTTCAAAAAACAAAACAAATGGAGTTGCCTTTATACTTTAGACTGTATGGGCTGAGCCCCGGTGCCATTGTTTGCAAGCAGATGGGCTGGTAAATAAATGTTCTTTTGAGGTGTGAATGAATACTTCTGTATTTGTGAGAATTGAGAGGTTCTCATGGCTTACACCAGCTTGATGATAGTAATACAGGCACCATGGGAGCTTTACATGGTAATTGGGTTTGTTTGAACAACACAGTGCTTTGCCTCAGCAGACAGCTTGAAGAAAGGCGCTCCTCTCCCTTTGCTTTCCTGCGAAATGTTGTAAACACCAGACACATCGCGTCAGCTAAATTAAAGCATGATTTAGTGACAGTGCTAGTAGAGGTGGTGGCAGTTATTGTAGTACCAGTAGAAGTAGCAGTAGAAGTTTGCATTGCATTTCAATTTCAATATAATGGGAATTTAAATTATATATACTATATTACAACAGAGTACGTGGTGCCCTCCTTCCTACTACCGGCTGACGGTGTTGTGTAGTGGCAAATTCTCAGGCGGTTGCTACACTGAGAATTGAATAACATAGGGTACAATTGGCTATCAGATTGGGAGATAATCTGAAACAAAAAAAAAAGGGCTTGGTAGTTTATTTGTTCTCTTTCCTCACTATGCACCAGACTTATAATTTGCATAGCATTCCCTGACAACTATTAAGGTGTGGCTGCATCCTGATTTGCTATGATCAAGCTATCATCATAGCTTGGTCGCACCTTCCTGTCAGCCATGTCTATTTATTTTTTTAATGCTGGTGGATTTAAATGATGGGGGGGTGCTTTGTGAAAAAAAATGTAATTCCGTTGCAAATGTGTAACCTAGCACAGTTTTTCTTTTTGAGAATAGAAGAAACAACAGCAATTGGACTGTCTTAAAAAACATTTAATTCTAAATGTATAACCAATTTATCACAATTCTGGGGATAAAAACATATATCCCACCTTCAGTGCTGGTTCATTGTTTGTTCTTTAGGATAAGTGTGATATTTATTTTGCTAGAGAGCTGAGAGCTGTATATGCAAAGCAACCGGCTTCAGCTTAAAATATATTATGGACTCAGAGGAATGGGAGCAGTGAATAGACTTATATAATTGATGTCCTTCTCAATGCAGTGTACAGTAGGCTATACCTGTGAAAAGCCACCACCACTTCCAAGACTGAATACAAAACGGCTCATTGCTGCTATGTGAATTTACAGGATTGGTTTTGCCTGGATTAAAACAAAATGAAAGTGTGTTTGCTTATCACTCTCACAAAGGTGTATAAAATTAAACATATTTCATTCCTCTACATTTTGAAAAAAAACTTTTATTAGATTACATTTTTTTTTTATACTATTTTTTATTTTGCTATTTCACTTCATTTCCTAGGGCGCTGAGGATTTCACACTAATTCTTGAGGTGTTGAAGTCCTTTCTTTTCTCTACTGCGCATACGTTCCTACCACCACAGTGACTCCTCGCCCTGTCATAACAGTGATCACAGACTTCCCACCTTTTCTCCCTGCTCTACATTCAGTATGACTGCGCCTCCCTCTTAAAGGAGCACTCCCGTGGAGCACACACATTTCCTATGTTGTGTAATATTTTATGCATTACAGGCTTGACTTAGAACAACGCCTCCAAAGTGTAGCTGTCCATGAGTCTTGTGACTGTTGTCACTGCTGATGGTGTGTTAATGGAACTGAGTTCAGTAGCAGTAGGGAGTAGGACCGCTTCATGTAAGAGTGGGTCAGTGTTAAACTTAAGGTTGAATTACATGTTTATTTCTCGCAGTACGGGGGTCTGTGTTGCAGGACTGGCGCGCGGCTCCATAACTATTTTGTAAGCTAAAAAATGAGCCTGCCTGCAGGAGAGGCAAAGTATTGGTTTTAGATGTATTGCTAATGCATTATGAATGCTCTCTCTTTTCATTTATTTATCCAGAGTTTTATTTTAATTCGGAGCCGTGCTGTTCGGGTGATGTCACGCCATGCTTTGGTGTCGTCCTGTACTTACTCTCGCTGTCCCTCTCTCTATACTCTCTCAGGACCTGTGGCAGTGATAAGTGGGGAGGAGGACTCGGCGAGCCCGCTGCACCACGTCAACCATGGAATCATCACCCCCTGCACCCTGGACGCCGGCCCCGACGCCGTGGTCATCGGAATGACCCGCATCCCGGTCATCGAGAACCCCCAGTACTTCAGGCACGGACACAACTGCAACAAGCCCGCGACCTGTGAGTATGCCGGCCTCTGCTCTGCTAATCTTGAAGTCTACGGGTGGCAGTATGTCCTGGCGAACGTCATTTTGTTGTGAAAGGACACAAATCACCACCCTGCAATACCAATTCTAATGCTAACTTCAACTCTTCTCCATTCACTTCATGTTCAGTTCAAGCGCAGCTTATTTCTCCTCTAGCTCCCTTGGGTATCTCACGCATATTCAGTTGTTGTCATTTCTCATATGTATTCATGGCAGTAACAAACTAGTAAGCAGAAGGGAGGTTATTTATGTTAGAAATCATAGTGCTACCTAGCTAGCCATGCTAATTTTGCCAGGGGCAGTGCTACAGCAAACTTGGGGGGTCATTCCTATGTTCCCAGGGTCCTATGTTCCCCAGCTCTATATAGCATATAATGGGAACCTGAAAAAGATGTTCCCCAGCTCTGTATTTGCTTAATATGACATGGGCTATTGTGGGTTAGGGTTAGGGTTATAAACTGGATAACATTTATGAAATATTTAAACTTGAAACGGGTCAAATTTGACCCGAACACAATAGGAGGGTTAATGTGTGTTAACAGAATATTGAACTGGGGAACGTAGGACCCTGGGAACATAGATACGCTGCCAAACTTGGCAATCAGGCAGCCCCTGAAAAGATTCCACTCTAGACAGTCTTCTAGGAGTGCCTCATGGGTGAGCCAACCCTGACTGCAATCCCATTGTGCCTGATTTCTTTCAAGTGTATGTGAATAATGTTGCCAAGCAGGGGATCATTTGAAAGTCATACAAATCCCTCTTCTTACTCAAAACTGTAGCCACCAAGAGCGTTCATTGCCATTTCTACCGCCTTTGCCCTGGCATGTACTTTTCAGTGGTGCCTAGATCTGTTTATCTTCCATTTTATGTGCCCCTTATGTGCAATTGTTTACTGTGAAGAGTTGTAATTTGGAATCCAACAATTGCAAATTATTTTCTTTGACCTTGTGTGCTGTTCCAGTGCCACACAAGGCAATCTGATGCAGTTTTATCTGTCAGGATCTTGGGGAATTGAATTTACTGTACTGCGAAAAATGTGGTCGGGTATCCCCTCACTGCCCCTCATTGACAGCTCCATATCTACTGTTTATTTACTCTAGGAATACTGATCTAATGAAGCAGAATTAAATTAAAATACGCTAATTTCTTTGATCCAAATGATGGTTTGTGATGAGTAATCTACTTGTGGATTTCCGAAATCCTAGCTCTTACTGTGGATTTTGCTGGCTCCACTGTCCGTCCGTTGTCCTCCATTTTGTGATTCCTGGCTGCTGTCCCTCCATTGTCCTCCATATTGTGATTCCTGGCTGCTGTCCCTCAGTACTTAGTTCTAAATACTTAATGTGCTGGCTCCCAATTTCATGGCCCCCATATTGGCTTTTTTGGCAACGGAATCCTGGAAGTGGCCTCTCCATATTTATCCCTCTAGCACTAGTATTACTGAGTTTAGAATATCAGCCTGCTAATAGCAGTAACTAAATATGCAGTCATTCACATTGACTTTTCAGGCTTTTAGAGTTATTTTCCTAATGAATTTGCAACTAAAGGATCCAAGAGGTGCATATTGATTATGGCCAGTCTTTGATCTTACTGCAATGACTTTTAAGCACAGATACTGCAGTCTCTCATCCCAAAATAGGTATCAGTTGTGACTGTAATACATTATCTATGAAATGTAAAACAAGGAAATAATTATCTTATACGAAACTATAATGCATGTTTGGCTCAAGGCTTAATGGTATAATGTGCATGAACTACTAATACATTTAGAATCAGACTTAGAATAAACCCGAGTCTGTTGACTGTCAGAGGCAGGTTCACTAAGATGATGAGCATAAATCCGAAGAGAAAGCAGGTTCAATACTGTCAAAGCTGGAATGAAGTAACCGACCAATTTGTGACTCAGCTGATGACACAGTCACTCTTTAGAAACACCCTAATCTTCCAGTCAGGAACACACATTACAGACACAATGGATGGCCCTTTACATGGGCCAAGTCATGAGGACTTGTGACAAAAACAGATATACAAAAAATTATTACAGCAAATTAGGAAATCTGAGAGCAGAACTTGGAATCTAATATGAGAGTCAATTCCATTTTAATGCAGTACGGGAAGGAAATATAGATGGCAGTCTACCCGACATAATAACTTTTTTTTCACATATTTGAAAAGACTAGCTTTTGAATACAGAACAAGTTATAGTGTATATTGTTGAACTGATAACATGAAACCTAGTGCACTTGAAGACAAATTTATCAAATTGATTTCCACAATTGCCTGATTTCCCACTGGCTTTCATCATTCACGCTGCACATAATGTCCTTTAGTAGCCGTAGTATCATACCTACTGCACCTCCAAGGTTCAGGCTCTGGCGTACAGCCTGTCCCTTTTCTGATAAAATGTGGTGGTGGACTCCAGACCGCTTGTCATACCCTTGTCTTCTTCTGGCCAAAAAAACAGTTTGTGCCAGCCCGCACGGATCCCGCAGATCCTGCCGTTTCTCGAACTCCCAGGGCTCCTGCTCTGCGTTGGGTAAAGACAAGATTGGTTTAGAACCTAATTGTTCAGATTTCCACTGAGCGCTCAGGAGAAAACAGACGAAGGATGAAGGGGCCACGGGCAAACAAAGCCGGCATCCATTCTTCCGTCTGACCTGGTAGCTATGAGGAAGCATACGAATGACTCGTAATGCCGGCGGATTTGTCACGCAGCGCAGACAACGTGTGCGTGACGCGAATGCAGACCGGGCCCGAAGTGCGGCGGCTGGCAGTCGTCCCATGTTCGCGGTTTTTGGCAGGAGCACATTGGCTGTATTTAGCTAAATGATGAGTGGTGTTCAGCTCCTGTACCTGCCCACGCAGTCACGCCCACAGCGCAGCCCGGGCCTTTGAGAGCTCTCTCGGCTTAAGAGGGTACCCAATGAGAGGAAAAGAAATCACATTTAGCGCTGATAAATAAATTACTACAGTTATACATTATGGATTGCATGCATTTTTAATGCGGGAGCGGGCGATTTATAATCCATCAGGCCCCGTTCACTGCAGAACTGATCGGGAACTAATAAATAAATGACAGAGGCCTCGTATTAAACTAATCCTTCATTTCACGCACCTGGAATTCAAATGAGGCAGAACTGAGGGTTTCACATGGATTGGCCGGGTGGGCAATGGGGCTTCAGGTGGGGTTGAGGGTGCAGGATCGAGTGATCCTTTTATTGGGTTCTTGTGTCTCATAAAGAGCTTAGACTTGCCTGCTGAGTAGAATACCCACACAGATTTTGATGCAAGCTGACACATTATTGCTCTTACCTGCTTTAGGGCAATAACTCTTGCAGAGAAAATCCTCTGATTCTGATCCAGTTATCTGATTTATCTGATGGGTATTTGTAAATTGTACACTGTGTGGGTTAGATAAAAGAAAAAGTAAAAAAAACGTATCACATTTTGTCTTGTACACATACTGGCTGAGTGAGTTTAAACACACCACACAGCTCTCACTATACATTTGGTCAACTATACGCTGTGTATTAATCTGTGATGGGTGGAAGTAACAAAAATTGTCTGACAAAACGTTGATGAAAGTGCAAGTGAATACATACATTTGCAGTTAAATTATAAAAATCTAGTGGTTAAAAGTTCAGATGATTTAAAAAAATAAAATAACATTTCATACAATAGGCTTTTATTAACGTTGATCACCACTGACGGTTTATCGTTTAACGTTTAACGTGCACAATGCCTGACAATTTATTGTTCTGCATGTGCATTACTCCGCCTGTCAATCAAAAAGCCACACCCACTAAATTCAATCAATGTTTTCTGCACTTTAAATATATTTAAAGTAGGTAAATGAATGAGTTTTATATAATAGTGGAACAATGTAGGTGTTCAAATGTCAAAATGTTTTAATGAACAATTCTATGCAGTCCGCCCTTGAAATAATTGTTGTATACCTCATTAATAGAATCACATACTTTGTTGTACATATGCTTTCAAATAAAACAATTCAACAAATTAGACGGGACGTTAGTACAAAGATATAATCTTAATTTTATCTTTTATAACCGCGGATTTGCTAGATTGCAATGAACAGAGGTGTCCTCCTTTAAGATCATGTCAAGATATCTCCTTATCTTTTATATAATTGTTTTAATGCCTGCAGTTGCACTCCACCGTTATGGCCCCATTTTACCTTTATAAGGAAGAGAAGTTGTAAAAGCAGGAAGCAATTATTTGACTGTCTTTGACCAGTCTGTAGCCCAGGATTTATTTTATTCTCGAGCAGAGCTAATCAATAAGTCGGGAGAGGAGAGAACTTTTTATCCATTCTGACAGTGTGCTTTTCTTCAAAGAACATTAAACAGCTGCTCCTTTTTATTGTTTTTTCAGTACGATCAAAGATGTGAAGAGCCGTGAGCATTTATAGGCAACTGGGAGGCATGCAGCAGAAGAGTAACATACTCTGTGAGATCAGTTGTTTGGTTCGGCCCCCAAATTGATATCCTAAGGGCAATTGTAACAGAGGTCAATTGTAACACAATTTTTGCTACAATTGCCCCCAACCCTGAGCACATGAAACTAGCTAGCTTGCTGGATAGAATCTCAGCTCTAGTTTGTTTCAGATTGGTGCAATTTAATGGTGTTGCAATTGCCCCCCGTTACAATTGCCCCCAGAATACTCTACTGCTACACGGTTTGAAGGTGCGCTCTAATTTTAGAAGACTCAATGTAACTGGGCAGCATCCTGAACATGCAGTACATAAATGAGACCATTAGTCCTCACAGTACAAAGTGTCTGTTTTAAAAAAAAAAAAGATAATTTTTACATGCTGGCTAAGATTTTGAACTTATTTGACATTTTTGGAGAATAAAATGTATAATTAAATCAAAGAAGCAGCAATCAAAATAAAATGCAACACATGCTCAACTGTTCAACATGCTCAATCTAGATACAGTTGTGGAGATACTGATAAATTAAACTGCAGAAACATTAATTATTCCCCAGTTAGTCATTAAAATGGCTAGTTAAGTTTACTCAGATGTGTGTGTTTGTGTGTGTGTGTGTGTGTGTGTGTGTGTGTGTGTGTGTGTGTGTGTGTGTGTGTGTGTGTGTGTGTGTGTGTGTGTGTGTGTGCGTGAACATAGCATGTATGCTTAGCCACACTTGGGCCTGACAACAAACAATTATTTTTTAATAGAATATATACTGTATATATTGTTTTGGATTTTTTGTTGTTGTTGGAATCTTAAATTCCTTAACAAACGTTTTTCTTTTAAAGATATACCTGCTTATCTGCTGGTTAATTTAGCCTTACACTGAGAGAAGGCCAGGGATGTATGTGGAAATGTTATTTTGTCAAGAAACTGATTTTTTTTAAAAACTCTATTCAGAGATGGTTTTATTTTTTGCATCAGCAGCACTTGATTTCTACCTTTAACCACAACTGATTTGAAATCACTAGAAGTAGGTTTTCTTTCCAGAGAGTGGCCTCTGAAGTATTCAGGGCACTGTGAGTTGATTGACCTGCAGGATAGGAAAGACATCACTACATCTGTCTTCTGAAGGACCCTCCCCATATCTGTACATCCTTCTGAATGTATTCTTTTCAGTGATTGTTCATTTTGGTCATGTGATGCTCGTGGCAAGCTAGAGGAGAAAATTTTCTTTTTAATAAAGTCCCTGGTTTTTTCGCCAAGTTTGATGCTACTTTTCACTGTCTGCCCAGAGGCACCCCCTAGGGCCCAGAGAACCACCGAGCGCCTGTTCCAATGTTGTCTCTGCAGCGCCATTCAACTACTGTCATCTTCCTTATTCCTCCACAGTGCTCTGTGTCCACCTTGCTTTTCATTTAGGTCCAGGAAAATAAAAGCGGTTTAATTATTCATGTCTGACCATGGTGCTTTAACTTATTCATCCATTTACTGTGCTGAAGTCAGCCTCTCTGAATCTGGACTTTTGCCGAAGGCCGAGAGCACATTGTCTGACCCTCTATTCGTAGATGGCATTCCCTCACAGGCCACTTTGAGCTATATTTACTAAGCATTTACAGGGGGCTTTGTGCTTGTGGCTCATTCAAGTTTACAATGGTGCTAATATCTCAAACGTTCCACTGCTTTGTCTCTGGTTCTGCTAACAATTAGGTCCACGTAAGACAAGTTTCTAATAGCCGTAACATAACTTTAACATACTGTACAGCTGTGCTAATCTAGATAATTCCTTATAGTCAATACCCTGGTAAATAAAATAAAAATAAAAAATGTACGGGAACAGCTTTGTACGAAACTTGAGCACTGGTGGCTAATTGCAGCGATCTTCAAAATAGCTTTATAGGCAGACTAATTCATCCTCTGCGTCAATCATGTAAGTCTGCATGCAGTTTGGGTTTGGAAGCCAAGCATTGACAAATATTCTTACTTCGGGAGAAGACTCTCAAAGTAATCTTCTTACTTCTTACTTTCATTATCTCAAAGTAATATTCTTACTTTGAGATAATTTAGAAATCATTCTTATTACTTCAGCTTGTTATATCCCAAAGTATCACAAAAGTATGGAAGAAGTCAAGGTGGTCAGTGTTGGTACCTTCTGTTCGAGACAAGACCTTCACAGCTGGACTGCAGCGAAGGCTTCAAAAAACAGTGACAGGAGAATAATGACTGGTTAGAACTCAATGTGTGGTCAGCCCGTTTTCCATTCCAAACGAATGCTTAATCTGCGTGAAGCGAACCCCTTATTAGTGAGATAAAGAAAGGATGACAAAGGACAACCCCCCTGGCCAAATGACAGATAGATATCAAGCAAACTCTATTATTTCTTTGATCCAGTTCTTTGTTTTATCACTTAGCCTGCTGTTTTAATTAAAGATTTGTCACAATCTGCCAGCCTGAATTAAACAATGCATCTTTGATTTACTCTTAAATGTGGCCTCTTCATAACAATGATGAGATGCCTACAGTCAGTGTAGCCCTCATTTTGTCCACGCTTCCCTTTTTAATTTTGACGATTTCAAGGTAATATTTTGCAGAATAAAATGCTTCAGGCAAGGGTAGACACTGGCAATTTGAAAGGAGCTCTTCTCAAGGGTTGCCGTCCTGTTATGCAATGCTAAAGACGTGGCTGTCTGGAAAAACAATGCTGGTCACACTGAGTGGACGACTTCTTAAAAGCGGTTTCTGTCAAGGATTCTGCTTTGTGCATTAGACATCCATTTATGTATTGTGTATTGCCTCAAATTAAGACACTATACAGTCCCTCGTCCTGATGCATATTCAACACACAAGACAATAGTGGCTGCAGAAAGGACAGAAAATCGTGCGTGTTTAATGCATGCAACTCTGTCAGGAAGACAAAAGAAGTATATTTATGGTAATGAGGAGAGAGAGAGAGAGCACCACAGCAAGTGGTTTTGCAGTAGCATTACTCATGTCTGGTGCAAGGAGCTTTGTCAAGGGTTTATAGCAGCCCCTGCACTTTCTGTGGATAGGAGAAGACACAAATAGACTGTGCTCACCATCTCCTACTCTAGTTGTTTCCTCCCCCTCAACACACACACACACACACACACACACACACACACACACGCGCAGACAGGCACGCACTCTCTCTCTCACACACACATATACACACACAAACATGCACTCACTCGCTCTCTCATACACATGCATGCACACGTACATGCACACACACTCTCACACACGCACCCACACACACACACACACACACACACACACTGGAGAGATGACACCTGCAAAACCCATCATGTTTTTTATTTTATTTTATTTTTTGGTATTTTTCTCAGCCTGGGCAATCATGAGGGCAGTGGTGGGCTTGGTTGGCCGAGGCTAAATGAATGATCGTGAGCCCCTGGATATTGCCTTTTTAATCCTCAGGGTCCCCAGAGCACAGACTGTGTAAATAGGGCACATAAATGCAAGGGAAAGTGTACAGAGGGGGAGTTGAAGGTTAAAGAAACACATCCTGCTTTCTGAGGGCAGAGGCACTCATAATAGTTTGCTCGGAGGGGTGGAGATAGGACGGGATGGACCAGCGGACCACTTAATGACAGAATAAGTGAATATAAATGAGATATTTAAAGGCGAGCTTCACGGCGAGCTGCCCGGCACGTCACTGACGGAAGGTCGGCATCTCCCCTCGCTAGGCCCACAGCTAATGTTCCACCATGAATAATGATAACAATAACTTCTGTAGCCGGGTGTTAAATTGTCAATGAGGAGGTAGTTATTGAAGCACCTCAGACAACCCCCCTCCCCCCCCACCACACAGACCACGCGCACACACACACACACACGCACACACCCAGAAACACACACTCACACATACACACGCACACATGCAAACACATGCACCCACAAAACAGATATCCCTAGACACAAATGCTCACTGTACTCTTGCTAATTTAAAATTGTGTTTTTTTTTTTTTTTCCCCATATGACTAAAAGACTACTATGACCTTGTATGACCCCAGCAGTTTAGGAGGTACATAGAGACCAGGGGCCCTATCTTACACCCGGCGCAGGGGTCATTATAGTGCCCACTGCTCACGACATTTAAATACCAAGGGATCTTGCGCCCATAGCAAGTGAACCGGCGGGTTGGTCTTAAGATGAGGTGTGGCCAGGGTAATTTTTGGCGTATTGCTATCTTGAGCCAGCAGAAAGTGCTTGCGTTAAAACCACCACAAACCGGGTCTAAAGTCATGTTGCAGTTGATTCCATGTTATTTCAACGGCGCATATAAGTCCATCTACATAGGCGTGTGCACAACGTGTGTGCACCCTGCTGTCTGTTACACACAGGGGCGTGCACAAGCCTGACTAAAAAATATCAAGATTACAATATGAAATATTATTATTGTGTAGGCTATATCAAAAATGCATAATAATAACAGGTCAAAGACCAAATACCTGTCCCTCAGCAAAGGGGAATGCCGCATTAAATTGCTTTCAGCCCACTCCATCAACATCCAGACGATGTGCGATGGTACGTGTAAGGGTACACATGTAGACTATTTGCTATTATCCTGGATCAAGCTATGACTTAGCCTATATTTGCCATTAGTTCCTGTAATCTTCTGTTATGGGACTATGGCTATCCACTTTGCTGATAACACCTATATCAAGCCTAATGCGCAAATTGTCATTTACACCTAATGCGTGAATTGTCATTCAATGGAAAACTTGCACACTGCAATAGACGGACATTTGTAGTTTTGAAAATGCGTTTCAGTCTCTGGGATTCGCTGTGCCTAAGGTTCTTTCGATAGCCTGTAATTCATTTTTAATTACAGTGACCAGGTTTCCATACTCTCAGCTTATTAAAACCCAGCTGATTTTACCTGTTATTCCATACCTGAACAAACAATTTTAAAGAGAACTAAGAGTCTAATTAGAAACAAAAACTAATTTGCAGCTCATTACACAATTCAACATTAATTTGAAAGCCATTCTCTGTATGTACGCATGAAAGCCATTCATGCAGGAGAAGGTCTGTTTCACCTGCTGTAAATCACACTTTTCACAGTCTTCCCAGGAAAGTGGACTTATTTTAAAGCATTAAGCTACCAGTAAAACAGGTTGGTCGCATTTCCATAAGCAGGACATTATAAAACAAGGGAAAATATGCGCGAACCTATGGGTTCCTAACCTGACAGCTTAAGTGTATTTAGTGTCATCATTAAGGCAAAATAACGGTATTTATGTTATTAATCAATGTTAGAATGTACGTAATGAACTTCGGATGAAGCTTGAACTTCGAGAACTCCATGAGAACAGCCTCATGGAATTGATGTTTGGCAATGCTTCATTATATAATCTACCAAAATTCATTAAACAAGCAGGGTAATTTGCCGTTTTCTAAGGTGAGGCGGAAGCCATATTCTGGTAGCTTATTCTCAGCTGTTGCAGGTGCTTTTAACAAATTTTAACCACATATATTTTCTAAAATAACAGCACTGTCGGGAATTACCGGGAACCAATGCCAGTGTTAAACCTTAATATTAAAGATTATTATTGTGTATATCAAAACGCGTCATAATGGTTAGTCTGAATAATATTGATCATACTATTGATCCATATAGCCTATTCCTTGCTCGCTCTCTACACACACGAGCATGGCTGTTTCACCTTCCTATAAGCAATCCGCCAAGGTGGAAAAGCAGGCTTTTTAAGGGAATGGGATATGGCATTTTGATTGGTTTATTGCATCCTAAGCCCAAGACACACCTGTGATTAATGAAGAGACTAAGTTCAGCCCACTTGCGCCGTACTTAGTGCTCAAATAACACGCCGTCTAACTAGCAAAACTGGACTGGGACACGCCCTAAATGCACTTGCGCCATGCGTTTTAGACCAAGTGCTAAGATCACCAAGATAGAGCCCCAGAGGTCTTAAACCTGCGGTCTCTGCTGGTTTTTGTGATTACCTTTAAATCAGCAGGAAATTTAGGCCTTGGAAACAAGGTATGTAGGTCCTTTAGCAATCAATGACTTAAATTAAGCACTTCAGTGCAGGAACACATCAAAAACCAGCAGACACAGCTGGCCTCCAGGATTTGGTTTGAGATCCCTGATATAGACCATTGTCCCTTATTGCTGATGTGTATTTTGGAAGTGAAAAACATCTGCGCTGGGAAAAAAATGAAATAAAATTCTTATGTGTATCCTGTCTATTCGCTAGACCATGGCACACGCTAGCACATGTCAACCACCACTTAATTTCACTCTGCATTATCCAAAAGAGCTATGCAGTCACTGCACCAGAGGACTGCCCAAGCCACACATCTAGTGCAGACCCGATCAACATTGGAGTCTCTATTCAGCAAAGAAGCACCTTCACTCCCTTGCTAGCACTGTTGTAATGTGCCTGTTACTCTACGGGAATCCAGGCTACAGTCGGCATGCAGAACATTTCCTTTTATTTAATTTTCTGATATTGTGAAATTTTGAGATTCATAATCATGAATTTTTGTCAAAGTATAACTGAAGCCAGACAGCTTCCTTAAGAATCTCTGATAAAAATGTATGCTGTTCAGCATCACAGGAGTAAATCTATTTATTTTCAGAATATTTCCAGTCACGTATTATATTTGACGTAAAATAAGATTAAAACCGTATCACTTTGACCTATGAACCTGAATATGATGGAGTAAACGAAAGCAATGTTGAAAAATATATTCATTGACCATTTATTGTTTTAAGAGTAAACAGTTAATATATACGCATGCAATTTGTGTATGGTTTAATTAATTAAAGACATGTGATTACAATGCATTAGCATAATGGTCATTGCTTTTTCGAAGCTAACCTTGTTTTATCAGCTCTACATTTTCAGTCTGTTATGAACCAGGTAGTGTGTGTTAGATTAAATATATGTAAATCATGTTATCAATTACCTCAGTGTGAAACAGTAACTTAATTAAAGGACAGGTTTAATGTTTTAGATACCCTTTATTTATGTTAGGTTTCAGACAAATTAAGTTGTTGTTTTATTTTTTTTACAGATCGCACGAGGGTTTCTTCTGAACTGCATGTTATTGTTTTTAATTGTAAAAACGATATCAGATAAATTACATATTAAAACGGCAATGAATGCATTTTCAAGGGTTAAAATGCCTACTGGGTAAAGTGGGTATTGCTTTTAGCTGTTATCATTTAACAGTTGCAAATGGGACGGCCTAGGATTCTAGTGCTCAGGCTTTGTAATTCTGACAGATGTTGCGCCATTATTCTGAGGTAGCAGGTGTTGGAGGTCAGAATTAAGAGGGGTTGTGTGAGGACAGAAATGCTCCCGGAGGGCATTGTCAATCAGAATATTGGACGGACCATGTATCAACACCTGTAATATATATTATCACCTGTTCCCATGGTATCCTTATGGTTTTTTGAATAATAGGGAGTGCGAATTGTTCAACACACAATGTTTAAAATTCAGGGAATAATACAATGCAAGCAGTAAAACCATATTTAAAAAAATGATGTCACACTCCATGAAAAGCATTTCCCCCTTGTCTCAATGGTCAGTTATCTTCTCGTCCCCTATGATGCACACATTATATGTAGCAATGCAAGTAATTGTTGTTTTACTCTCAAAGTCATAGTAGTAGAGGACTCCGATATTTTGAGTACTTTAGGTTTATTTAAAAAAAAAAAAAACAGCATGCTTTTAATTATTTGTCTAGAGCTATTAAAGTACACTGTTCAAAAGGCAATCCTGTTTACCCGATGAATGACATGTGATGTCGAGCCACAGTCTCTCACCACTGCAGTGAGACACATGACATCAAAAAATAGCAAAATAAACACTGCATGCATGCATGTACAAGCACGCTCGTGTGTTTGTGTGAGTGCACACACCGGACAAGAGAGACCAAAATGATCAATCTTTTGTGACTCATTTCAGGAGTTTAAAGTGTGGTACTTTGCAAAGCGCAGGTAATGGTGCCAAACTGAGTTAATCCTTACAGATTCGCTCAAATCAATCAGCCTGCATACTGTATCCTGAGCTTCAGGCCATTCAATCCCACAGCCAAATACTCTGTGAAGAGGTTCATGGAGTGACAGTTCTCCTCCAGGTTTAGTCTCTTCCAAGCATCTGCAAACGACTCACCCATCCCAGTACTCAAAAATATTGATGAATCCATAGAAGCTTAGGAGCACTGTGAAATACTTTGCCCCAGGGACGGACTGGGACTAAAAAATGGCCCTGGACTTTTTGACCCAGACCGGCCCACCACAACCGGCCCGCAGATACTCCACCGCCCCCGCCCCGTCGAGTCTGCAGCTGCACTATCCTGAACCTGGATGAATAATTAGAATTAATTAGTATAATACTATAACTAACAGTATAATGTTAATATAATAGTAGAATATTAATATACACTACTGCTCAAAGGTTTGGGGTCACTGAAAATGTTTTATGTTTTTGAAAGAAATTGATACTTTGTATTGGATTTCAATAAAATGATTAATATAAGGTTAAAGTGTGGACTGTCAGCTTTAATTTGTTGGCTAAATGGCTTTAAGTCATAAAGGGTCCAAGGTATCAAATGAGCTTCAAACCACTGTGCTGCTGCCAGATATGCAGTAGATACTACAAGATTGTTTCTCCTGAATATTTTTTCCATTGAGTTCAACAGGAAAATTAATCAGGAGAAACAATTCGGCAGTGGTGTACGATTTATGGACATGTGTAGCTAGCTTACCAATGACCCAGTTGTAATTGTGGTTGTTCTAGCTAACGTTAAGCATCTCTCTTGTGATAGCAAAAAAATAGCCAGCTAGCCAAACCTAGCTTATCTTATCCCTATCGTCTTCTGCCTTACCGGTTCAGCTTCAAGGCCTTGATTAGTTGAACTTGTGTTGTCGTCGCTGTGCTCAGTGGGCTGCTGCGGTCCTGAAATATCGTTGTCGTCCTCCTCCTCCCCTCTGCTGCCAATTTCACTACTAGGCTGAGGCTGGGAAGATTCTGCTAGCGCTGGGCCCAGCAACCCTGTCATCTGCAGCAGTGGCAGTGCTGCTGCTGCGGCCACTAACGTTAACATAATTTGTTATTTTAAAACACTTGGCTGCACCTGACTCAAGTGATTTTAATTTCTTTTGTCTAAGCTTTTCAGCCCCACCTTTCCGTTTTTTACCCTTTTGTTCCATGTTGCGACAATTTTTTCCGAAGTTGAACCATACGATCTATGAGTTGAACTATCGATGATGACTTTGGATGTTACTGATCTCGCGCCCTGGCGCTCAGGTGACGTAATGGAGTGGACCAAAATAATTGGCTGGGGGGCAGGGGGGAGACTGACAAATTTGAAGGATTTTTCGGGATACAGAAATATCAGATGTGACGTAAACCCCTCTGCCAAAAGTAATGGGCCGGCAGCCCACTCGTCTGGGCCGGCCAGTTAGAACCACACATCAGTTATTTTTTTTATTTTTTTTGCGTTGCATCGAACGGCCCCAATTGTCCATCAGCCCACCGGGAAAACTCCCGGTACTCCAGATGGCCAGTCCGCCCCTGCTTTGCCCTGTCACATACTGGAACCAATAACTATAAAGATTAAAATATGCAAATTACTCAAAGTTCAAATCAATGGATCCAGTTGCGCCAAAACAATAATTAACGGTAACTGTAGCAGTAAATATCAAGAGTATTGATTGAATGACTGGTATTACCACTTTGAAATGAAAAAAATACTTAGCAAGTCAGTGGTTTTATGAAAAAAAACAAAAAAACATGGATAGGTCATTACAGTGCCAGTTTTCTAGAAGAACTATAAAACATAATGATAATATTGTTATCATTATGATTTACAGTTATTGTTAACCTTCTTCACACTGAGACCAGAGCAACTTACAAACTTTTTTTTTTTAGCATTTTTAGCATTTTGTTTTTACATAGTATCCATTTCTACAGCTGGATATACTGATATACTGCATACTGAAACAATCCATGTTACTGTAAGTACCTTTCTCAAGGGTACAATGGCAGTGTCCTACCTGGGAATAGACCCTGCAACCTTTGGGTTACACGCCCAGCTCCTTACTGATTAAACCTCACCGCTGACCCTTTGATGTCATGCGAAAGCATGTGCGCATACTTTAGGAAGCTCATGAGAATATTTTTGGAACAGGAATGCTGGCAGGAGTAGGAATATAAACGTATTGCAGCATGACCCTGGATGTTGTCGGTCAAACAGCATGGAGGCGGTCTCTGTCGACTCGCTGCGCTCCCCATTAGGCACGCCTGATAACCATCGCCCCTGAAGTGCGACCGCCGTTCCCTCTCATGCTTTTAAAGACACAACCAAAGTCCCGTTTTCACACACCAGTGCGCTCGCTTTAAGCCTCATTACTTATTTAGGGTTGTGTGATTGTCATGTTTGCTTACAGGGCTGTGTTTTTCAACATTCAAAGTCCAACGGTAGTTATGAATGGCGCTCCCTTTGTTTTTCCCTTGGCTTGCAGACACAATACAGTTGTGGTGGAACTTGCTCCAGTAGGAGGCGAATATGAGCATGGGGCACATGTGTGGGTCAGATGTACAGCAGGGCTGGGCGATGTACAACATCGATAATTATCCAATGCAATAACGGCCGTTGCCACCGTGTGGGGCGCCTTTCTTTTTTTAAAGTATATCCAATATACGGCAGTAAACATCCAAACTTCAGAGGCCACGTGAAATGCTTCCGGAAAAAAACATCACCGCTGATATCTATTGAGTGTGGATAAGACAGCCAACCAGCAGCAAGGTCGTACAGCTTTCACGCGATCATGTGATGTGTTTTTTCAATCGCATGAAAGGCGCAACGCCTTTCTGTGATTGTCCGTCTTATCAACACGCAGTAGACAGTGATGACGTTTTTTTTCCCGGAAGAATTTCACACGGGTTTTGAAGTGTAGATTACTACCGCACCAGGTATAATTAAAGAAAAAAAGATGAAAAGATATATATCGCCCAGCCCTAGTCAGATGTGTAATACAAAATTATGAAGTGACTTCATACGCAGTTGTGCCTCATTTTATACAAACCCAGATAAGATTTGAGCCCTGTGTTCACAGTAAAGGCACAACTGTCGAACTCTAACGGCAATGCACAGAAATGGCAAATTAAGGCTTGTCCAACTTAATTTTGGTCATTTCTTCACCAGGGATTGGACCGAACCAGCAGTGCAGTTGTAGAGGAGTACATTGCCTGTGGGTCTGATGGAGGTATAGCTTCATTATGGCCAAACAGACCAGGTTCTTTACCTTTAGCGATTCCATCATTGCCCGGGGGCGTTTGCCCTACCTTTGTCACCAAAGTGGGGCTTTTTATCACCTCCAAACACCTCAGTGACACTAATGAAAACCCTGGGCACTGTGCACAACTGTCAGAGACATGCTCGGAAAACAAACCACCTTTAATAAATGTAGAAGCAAACTATCTATTTCGTAGAGCACGTCAAATATTGATTCATGTCCGAGTAATCTACAAATGTGTTATCAAAATCGTTCATGTGCACACTGTAAATCTAAATACAGTTCAATATATTTACAAAGGGGAGAGATGGACAAAGACACCAATAAAATAGTTATTTACTGTAAAAGGAGTTGTAAATATCAATACACGGTCTTGATATTAAGTGATTATAAGATTGCCATAAAGTTATGTAAATATTAGTTTTACAAATTATTTTTTTCTTCACAGATTGTCTCTCTAGAAATTATTTACCAATGAGATTGCAGTGACAATATTACTTTGTGTGTGCATATGGTGTGTGTGTGTGTGTGTGTGTGTGTGTGTGTTGGAGGGACATAAATCCATAAATCTGCAGAAATCTATACAGTAATCACTTGCTGTGTGGTTTATGTCCTTCATCTGTCGCAGTCTCTTATCTGTCCTTTCCTCAGCTTGACAACCTTTCTGTTTGTCTTTGCGTTCTGCAACATCAGTTCATCTAAAGCGACTGATATACTCTGTTCTGAAAGTGTGATATCTATTATTTATCAGTGTCTCTGAGTGGAGAAAAGTCCTGATTTAGATTCATCCATGAAAATGAAATAAAGGCAAATCGGGTAAACAAGGTGACACCGGCACCTGATGAACAGCACAGCAGCATGGGAAAAGGAGGCTTATTCCTCCCTTGTTCTTATTGGCACTATTTGCGTTTGATCGTGGGATGAGTTCGATAAATGAGGTGACGGAGTGGGATAAACGGGATCCCAGTTAGGGAACGGGGTGCGCTGAGGGGACCTGCTGAGTCTGGAACACCGCCTGCCTCCGCCTTGACCTCAGACCACACAGTGCATGAAACTTCTCGCTCTCTAGCAAAGCCACAGGAACCCTCGCACGTCAACCGCGCTCGCAACTTCTCGTCAGAAAATAATCATTTCAAGGCACGCCCTTGCCAAATGGCTTATGGATTTTATTGCGCAGATGGAATTAGTAAATCTATCCGCTATATTGAATAGATTAACTTTATCGTTCGCAATTTCATTAATATAAAACAAAGAACGCCCACAATGAAATGTCGTTTTTTTTTTTTTTGTTGGCGCTGTTAAGCCTGCCGTTTTTACGGAGCTCCATATGCGTGGCTGCAGTTGCATGTCTTTCTTTGTGCTTCTGCATTATACATGACTTAAACTTTCTTTAGAAGGCATTGTAAGAGCAGGGCGCGATTGAGTCTGAAGAGAGAGCGGCTGAGGGGGGCATAGGAGCGACTCCCTAACTGATTACAGCATAACTCCACTTGCTTCACCTTGAATAATGGATGACAGGTAGTGCACTCTAAATATAGAGAGCTGGAGGAGGGTTTTTAATATGATTCTTTTGTTTTTTTAGTTTATGCTTGTCTGGTGTTTTTCTTTTTTTCTGTTCCCTTCTTTCATGACCTCTTCGAATAATGAGGTTTGGGTAATGCTTGTTAAAATGTTAGCAGGTGATTCATAAAGACCTGTTCCTGTTGCCGCTGTTTTTCAGATTTTTCGATTAGGGTTATACGTGCCAGGTATGGGATTTACAGACTGCCAAATAAGGTTTACAAAAATACTTCTTTAAGTCCATTAAAACAGTACACGTGACCAAGGTTACAATATAGCTGAATGGTGAGGAAATACAGCAATAAACAGTCAACTAAACTGTCACCAAATTTCAAAAACATTTTTCTTTGTCTCTTGTGGGAGGGAAATACATAAACTTGCATGACTGATATTTCATTACATGTTTTAGAAGTTTAGAACTAGATCTATCATTTTCAAATGGGCAGAAGTAGAATAAGAAATATGAAGTTCCATGCGTTTTGTTCCCGATTGTTCCTGACTGAAACAGGAACAAAGCCTATTTTGGGGTCGCCTTCTCCTCAAATCTCTCTCATTAGTTGGCTTGCAAAATATGTGACATTTTACAGCATACCTACAGCATTACTATCATGGGGAAAACAAGATTTGAGGAAGTGAATGTTTGGCAAATTTTCTAATTTTCCATTTTCCAATCCAAAATGAAATGAGCACATGAAAAATCACTTATACAATCGTCTAATTTTAATTTCAATACATACACCGCTAAAGCTAAGAACAGAAATGTCCTTAAACTGGATGTACCAGGACAGCAGCGTGTACTATTGGTGTTGGATACATTCCACATTCCACAGTTTGCAGCTGTATCAGCAGTGGTTTGACTTTAATTGCACCTAATATGTACTTGTGATTAGCAACCTGGCTGGAGGACTATTTGTCCTATTGCCAACCAATCACAAATTAAAACTCATATGTTTTTATGTCCCCCTATAGGTCCATAACACAATTATTCTGAGCCTTCCAAGAGAAAGAGGGGGAATTTGATTTCTAACATCAGCAAGTCAGCTCATTATTGATGTTGGAGAACACCTCACCCACAGCCTTCTTTTTAACATTCTGAGTAAATACCAGATGCCACCCTGATTGGCCATATGGAACTCATTCTCCCCCGATAGACAAGTTTCATGAATTTTAAACAGGCGGAATGTACAGATATTATTGACTTCTTCTGTCCCTCTTACACTGGTGATGGATTCAGTTTGTCCGTGTAAAACATTAAAATGAGACTTTTTGTCTATTGACATTTGACAAAGCTGTCGATTTAGTAAACAGCGGATCTGTTTCTTTGTTTAGTGAATAGCAGATCTGTGAAAACCTGTGCCATTTGTCTCATGTTGACGGGCACCTGGTATTTTTGTCAGCTCACGCCGGTGCGCAGGTCTGCCATGCTTGCCTGGAAGGTAGGCCTTGCAGAATGACGAAATTAAAAGGGTGCTTCATCTGACATGACATTCCTCAGGCGAGCGGTGATAGTTTGCCCTTCCCGCATGGAATGTGTCTTGTTAGTGGCCCACCCGTGTTGAACAAGAGCAGCTGAGTGTGTCTCTGCAAGTCCCTTGAAATTTCTGGTTGAAGACCTTCGGAGGGTGAAAAACGATGTGCTTCACAACGAGCCTTTCGTCCTTGTCCGTAGACGTGCAACATATAAAGCGCCGTGACATCGTCCTGAAGAGGGAGCTGGGAGAGGGGGCCTTCGGGAAGGTTTTCCTGGCAGAGTGCTATAACCTCAGCCCCACCAAGGACAAGATGCTGGTAGCTGTCAAGGTAAGAGATGATCTCTCCATTACGGCCCCCATCTGCTATCTGGTTACAGTTCTCTGACACAGGGCAGGCAAGTCTGAGCGCTATTAAACTCGATCCTTAAAGGCACTGGAAACCAGTATGCATCTTGCAAGCCCAAAGACACAAAGGATTTGGAACTTACGATCAATGTGGTAAGAGGATTTTATCCTGGGAGAGTATATAACAGAAACTAATGACCGGAGGTGTTTTTATTGTACTCACTCTAATCTTTGCAAAAGGATTTCCACAGGGGGAAAGTTCATGTCCTTCCCTACAATGACCAGGAAGTGATTTGTAAATGGAAAAATGCAGTAGATACTGGAAACCACGTGCAGCCCAGTGATTCATTATCAATCACCTCTGGTTCACACACAATTACAGTAAATACTTGTCAGAATCAATACCCATATCACATGACAAGGATGAAACCGGTTTATCGCTGTGATGAATGCCTCGTGCGGCTGAGGCCCACTATCTCACAGAGCTTCAGCCAGGTGGACCTCCACAATTTTCCCAGAGTTCAGTATGATTCTGCTGCATGCAGAGTAGCCAGTTTTATGACTGACAGATACTATATATTGTATCACGGTGTCCACGTCTTAGTTGCCAGAACATAATGGCTTTTTTCCCCCACATTTAAGTTGGATCTCTAAAATGGGAGGATACTGTTCATTGAATCCCATGCTGCTGCTTATTTATCCTTCAGGGGTGTAGCTGAGGTCACTTTGCTCACAAACCAGCAGCCATCAAAAGATCAGAAATGGTCTGCACAATGAGATGCTCTCTATTCAGCTTTATAATTATCAATAATATGTTTTATTTTTTTCATTTGTATTGCACTGTTTATTTTACAGTCTCATACAGCAGTCTGGTTGAGTGCAGTTATGAATTTAAAATAAAACTGCAACAATGTAATAAACAGCAACCTCTAAAATTAAAAGGAAAGGAGACCCCCCCTCACCCCCGAAAACAAAAGAATGGTTATTGATATGATGTGCTTTAGTACACATTGGTATTTTGATAATATACAGTATAAATATTGGTTAGTGCTTTAAAAGTAGTCTCATATTTTGCAGTAATTCTTTGTAACAACATACATCGCAAACCAAATACAAGGGCGGCAGTGTAGTATAATGGTTAAGAAACTGGACTTGTAACCGAAAAGTTGCAGGTTCGATTCCCAGGTAGGACACTGCCGTTGTACCCTTGGGCAAGGTACTTCACCTGAATTGCTTCAGTATATATCCAGCTGTATGAATGGATACATGTAATAAGATGTAATAAGAAGTTGTGTAAGTCGCTCTGGGTAAGAGCATCTGCTAAATGCCTGTAATGCAATGTAATGTACATCAGTATACAATATAAATATCACTACAATATTTTGTCCTATTTGATACCAGGGAAAAACTGCTAAAGTTGATGTGTTTAATTACTCCAAGGAAATTTTCAACCAATTTCTCAATTAAAGTTTCACAGACACAAAGTATATTTCAAGAAGATATTTCCACACAGATGTGGTTTCTGAGCTAATTTAGCAGGCACCATCCCAGGGATGTGTCCAAAAATGGTGTACAGGCCATATTGCCTATAATTATGACTAAAAAACAAGGCCTTGGTGACTTAAGGAGGGGTAATTATCGGGGCACTTATTTGGTAGGAGCTAAAGTGATGACGACAATTGAACTTGCTGATATTTCACGAGGAACAGTCTCTACGCCAGGTGATGTTTGTAAGACATCTGAGGGAAAGACATCATAAAAAAGGGTAACTATGGTTAGAAGTGCATACTCCTGGACCATGATGCCTGGCTGGGTATTTAGTTTGAGATGCAAGGCTAAACAGATGAGCTAAAGTCTAAATTAATTGACTGCAAATTTCAATCATGAGCAGGCAGTTTAATCAAGTACTGTCTATCAGGAACTCTACAGAGCAGGGTACCATAGTCGGGCTGCAGAGCAAAAAATGGTTTTTATACCTGGTAATGTAAAGTTGTGAGTACAGTGGTACAAAGAGCTCAGGCAATGGACTACATGCCTCCTATGGAGTGACTTCATATTCGTGCTTTTTGTTGCTATCCAAAACCATTATTGAATTTATTTCTGATCTCTCAGCACGTACTACAATTTTGAACTTTAGTAGTGCCTAGAACAAAGTGGTAGGACATTAATATGTTTTCCCTTTCCTAATTGTTGCACTTCAACAGTTGAGCCGTCTTGGTTAACAGTATATTTATGAACAATGTCTTCCTATGTTTATACTTATCCCTGAATTTGTGGAAGCTAATTCCTTTCTAATACTGTATTTGCAATATGTTGCTATTTGTCTTTAGACTCACCACTTTTGTGTCACAGTGACATTTTAATTTAGTTCTGTGTTACCGTGTAAGGTGGCAGACAGAACAGTGGCACATACACAATGCTGTTATTTTTTTCCATTTTCACTTGGTAACAGGAAATAGCTTCCAGGAAGTGGAGCCAGACATTGCATAAAGGGCATGCGTTTTGTAAATATCCTTTTTTTGGTCCAGTAATGGTCACAATTATACGACTTGATATTTTCACTGAAAGGGCATTTTGTATACCTTAAATTACAACATAATGCCACAGTTATGTCAAAAGAAATTACAATTTAGAATGCTAAAAAGCTCTTCTTGAAATACATTTTTCTGGATTACAGTCTATACAGCCGGAGGCGGCTATCCATAAAGCAAACCTGAGATATTTCATTGAATCAGTAAAATATTATATTATATTATAGTATGCATGATTTGTATATGTACTGTGCAATTTTGGAAGAACTCACAAGAATGTTAAAATATACAGCATTCAAATTGTGTCACCCTGATGTACTGTCCCACTACCCCAGTCATATATATTATCCATTATATTTTATGTTGTTCCTTAAAGAAATATCCTTTATAATAGCTGATATAGTAGCATTTGAAATAACCACTGAGCGCACTTTAAGAGCTTGAGGTCTCGTTCCGGTTGGGAACAGTGTTCACAAGGCTCTAAAGAAAGAGAGGTGCTGCTGGAACAAAGTCACCCAGAAAGCAAAGTGCAGATAATGGCAGCAAGGTGCAGGCTGGTGAAGGAGTGGGGGAGGGAGGGGTGGGGTAGCCACATATTTATCACCGTGCCTGTCCCTTCCCATCACTCCTCATCAAGTCCCACCTCTGCGGAATGATGTTAGCGATGATGGCCTGGAACGGTGGCACTAAGACCACAGGAGGATTCTGCCCGGACGGCCCCCCTCATGCGTGAAAGGCGCGTTAGCTCGTTGAGGTGGATGTCCTCCCACGAACCAGAGAGGGTTTCATAAAGACGAACGAAGACCACAGTAGCGTGCTGTTGATTCGTTTTCTATTTTCTATCCTCTTCTCAACGAACACGCTTGTTCTTTCGTTCGGGCCAATTCGGCCAATCCGATAAGAAACCTTTTTTGACATATTTACAGAACGCCACGTGTCTGATCACAGTGGTTGAGACCCGTATACCCTTTACAGACAGACGGACGGACGCACGGACAGGCCCTGGTGCTCTCCCTGGATTCACTGAGGTGCTGAGGGGCCTCTATGCCCTGCGCAGGTGGGGCTCGGAGGACACTGCTTGGGACAACACGGGACTAATAAAGCGTCCCAGATAGGGACGAGCGCCTCGCCATCTGTGCCCCGGAGCCGGCATCCATCTAAATATCCCTCAACTCGCAATATAAAGTCGTCCAGGGATTTCTAATTAAAATTAAATTGTACCATGTGTCGCGAAAACTCAATTATAATGTAATCAGAGAAATCACTCCTCTCGAAGAGACAGTCCCAGGCCACTGTGGCGCTTGCGGAGCAGCACCTTGGGGTTAAGGGTGTAATTCCCATCGCACCTGGATCTTTTTCTTGAATGAAAAAAAAAAACCCTGTCGCCTTGTTTTGTGCTGCAGAGCTGAACCCCGTAAATACGACTGTGTGGGCTTTTGAATGTTGCGTTTATTACGGCTTGTTTTGCAATGTTTGTTGCGTTGTTTTGTTATAAAACGGTAAGGAATTTAGCACTCTTCTGACTCCGAGCTCTGCTTCTGTGCCCCCCCCCCCCCCCCCCCCAAGTGAAGATCTCAGTGAATTGAGAGTCCATTCTATGACTTCCCATCATACACCCTCGTATTTCTAAGGCAACGTTGTGTTCACTGACTATTATTTCACACCCCATTACATGCATTTAACTTACACAGACTAAAAATCGTATTGACCTTCAGAACGTCAGCTAATGTTTTATGGAGTTAACACACTGAAACAAATGGCATTGTAATATAAACCTATTAATTGAAAGATAGCACACTGTCTGAATATGACAGTGCCTGCACCGAGTTCACTGAGTTTGATTTTGCAATCGCAGACAGTTGTGAACATCTCACATCCACGTGTGTATTCAACATCATTTCAAAGAAATCTGTAATAAACACTTCAATTTAAAGGGTAAATAACTGCTTAGAATTCTTGTGTTTTTTGTGGGAACGTGCCAGCTGTGACTGCACATAATGTAGTCGAGAGGAAGATCATTACATTGTTCGGTTTCACGTGCATCTCAACGGTTGTCAGTGAGGGGGAATGTGAGCCAGTGTTTGCTTCCAAGAGGTAAGCGCTTCCATAATGGTGCTATAATTCAAGGCTAATAAGTCAGCACACAGAGCGACGAGGGGACTAGACTTTGTATGGGAGCTCTGCTACAGTAAATTACGCGATGCCCCGCCGCTGTGAAGCCGAGGCGTTGGCAGGTCAACGTGACATTCCGTTCGGATTTTTTAAAAATTTTATTTCTTCAGCCTGTACGTATTCCACTTCAGAAGGGAAGAATTGCACGAACATCTCGAATTCTGGGCCTTCAATTTATTCTATCTTTGATAAAGTAATTTTAGTTTTCGTATGCATCAGAATATTGCAATCACCCTGCTGTCTGTGGCAGATGGTAGAGTATATGAGGACAGCTAAAATAAGTATCCATTTATATTCATCCCTTGCTTTTCTTATCTGTTTTTTTGACCATTGGCCACAATCCAATATATACAGAGCATGGCTCCATGATGCTTTTCTGCTTTTTGTCTGATGCACGATGCTTTCAGGATGCTTTCTCCAGCAGAGGCGATATGACTTCCTCTACTGGGCAGTTAATAGTTAACCGTTTCCTGTCGGTTCGACAGACCCTGAAAGATCCGACTCTGGCTGCCAGGAAGGACTTCCAGAGGGAGGCAGAGCTTCTGACCAACCTGCAGCACGAGCACATTGTCAAGTTCTACGGGGTTTGCGTTGACGGAGACCCGCTGATCATGGTCTTTGAGTACATGAAGCATGGTGACCTCAACAAATTCCTCAGGTATAGAGGAGAGCACCAGACACACTGTTAAAATCTGTTTGTGTTTAACCAGTATGCTGTTTATTTAGCATTGTATCAATTAAGGGGGAGCATTGCCTTGATTGCACACTGTCAGCCAAAGAGGACATATATGCACTGTATGCTAATGTGGGCTGGGGTTAATATAATGCTAAAGAACCATGAGCAGCAAGACATTTTTTAACTTTTTAGCCGTCACAGTGAATGAATGGATGAATTAATTAACAAATAGATAAAACTCTTCAGTTATGATACATTACACAAAAGATGTCACTGCTCAATTATTTGATCTATGACATTTGATATATGAGTCTGTAACTCATCCTGACTAAAAGTATTATGCCAAAATTATGAAATTTCCTCATAAAAGACTGCAAGATATCATCAGTCTCTCTGCACCGACATCAGAGAATGCATAATGTTGGTCAGAGCTAGCGGTTAATCCTGTGGTAAAGCAAGCCGTGCGTTAAAATGAAGGAGCCGGGAGAGAGTATTCGCTCTCACAAGATGAGAGCATTTGGCATGCAAATGGGCCTTTTCTGCTCAATAACATTTGATGGTTACACCCAGAACACACTGATGGAAGGAAAGAGAGAGTGTGTGTGTGTGTGTGTGTGTGTGTGTGTGTGTGTGTGTGTGTGTGTGTGTGTGTGTGTGTGTGTGTGTGTGTGTGTGTGTGTGTGTGTGTGTGTGTGTGTGTGTGTGTGTGTGTGTCGCAGCCCTGGGTATCAGTGAAGCCAGCTTTACAGGTTGAGAAAGGCAAGCGTGCCCACTTGGAGGAGACTGCCAAGAGCGATTTATGAAGCCTCTTGTGCAATCAGTGAGAGAATTTCAACTCTCCAGAAACAACAAGGAAAGCCAATCAGTATGACTCTAATCAAATGGCTTTTTAGATAATCACTAGCTACAATTTTCTTCACATTTCCTTGGGAACCACTTTTAGAAAACAGGAAATTCTTTGACAAAGGATGCGATATTTGTGTCCTATACTACATTGAGATATGTAGTTCAGTGTACTTATTTGATTATTCTAATTCAATTAAATCCTGTATTGCGTCATCTTAGCAGTTGCTAGGAATGTGTCTTAGTGTGCCCACAGAACACAAGTTATACAAAGCCAGAGACACATAGTTTCGTAAAACAAAACCCCTGCCTTAGAACCCACACATATAATAAAGGCACTTATCATAAATGCATACACAAGTAAATCAGAAAAGATCAATAATTTATTCCTCACATGTCAATTGCATATGTAGTATAGTGACAGATTAATTCAAAATATGAATCCTATTAAACACTGCGAGCTATTCGCTACGTGCTATGCAAACTGTTCCCATGAAAAAGTATGTGGAAAAAGTTCTCAAATTTTCTCAAGGAAAAATGTTCCAATGCAACTTTAACGTCGGAATCACTGCGTGATGTCTCTGCCCCTTTGTAGAGCTCATGGTCCCGACGCCTTGATCCTGGTGGACGGCCAGCCTCTGCAGACCAATGGGGAGCTGGGTACGTCCCAGATGCTGCAGATTGCCATACAGATTGCCTCTGGGATGGTATACCTGGGATCCCAGCACTTTGTTCATCGTGACCTGGCAACGCGTAACTGCCTAGTGGGCAACGGCATGCTGGTGAAGATTGGAGACTTTGGAATGTCTAGAGACATCTACAGCACTGACTACTATCGGGTAAGACTTCTTTATCTTAATCTTGATCTTAGCTGGGTGTTAGAAGCATGTGTCACTGGATTTGAGGAACACAAGGCCTCTAGTCCGTCCACAACAAAATAATCCATCACTTGGTTCTTGGTAGCAGTTTGTGGTAGTTTGTAGCAGTTGATGTACAACCAGTTTAATTTTTTCTTTGCCCCTTGAAATATTTTTTTTTCTTTTGACAGCCACCTTTTTTAGTTAAGTTTAGTTTACTGCAGAATTAAGAAAGCATGAATCTAAGAGGATGTCAAGGATAAACACAATAAAGTCATACTTATTTCCATTGCGGTCCTTGTTGTCAAAAGTGTTCATGGAAAACTTTAAATAATTAAATCTAATTCCAACATCACAAAAAGTGCAATGAAAATTTTTTTTTAAATATTAAAAGTACTCAGTATTGTCTGGAAAAAAAATGGAATCGGTGCATCCCTAGCACAGACATTTTTGCACGTTTTATTTGTTCTGCAAGGACAATGAATCACATTCGATATAAAGGTTCTTCTTTTGTAAATCTTTCATGTTTCTTTTTTTCATGGATTTTAGATTAAATTTGAAATATGTCTGTTTGCAAAGGGACCTGTACTCGAAAGACAAGAGAACGTTGTGAATTAATAAAAAAAAATAGATGCCACATTTTGAGACACAAAGAGGAGTCCATTAGGCTTGATAATGGCTTTCAGCAGTCTATAATTAATCTGTGGCATACAGGTGTTATGAGCAGCCTTCCTTAAAACTTAAATACATGCTGTAAAAGGCAGCCAGGAGATATGTTTTATTTTTACAAAAAAGTCACTTCATTAATCATTTTTTTCCTGGACAAGTTTGTATTAATGGCACAATGGAAAGCTGACTGGTTACTGCAATATGGCTTGGACTTATAGGCATAGGAATACTGTACATACTGTAAGTATACATGCTAAATAATATAAGAAATAACCTACGCTATGGCTGAGGTTCGTTCTTTGTCTTTTTGTCAGGATTTTAAAGGCCATATTTGTTACCAGAATCACACACTATTTTTGACTTAAACAAATGTATTTGAAAAAGTTCAAATCCATTGTGATTAATTGAAACAGAAATTTTAAAGGAGAACCTTTGATAGCAAGTGGCTGACAGTTGTTGCATTTTGTGATTCAATGTCTGGAAGAGAACATGATTTATTTGTATATTAATTCATAGTGAGATCGGTAGTCTGAGTGACCTCAAAATACACATCAAACAAGAAATTGTCAATGGGCACTCTATACTTGTACCTCCATTATCTTTTGTATGTCCAGCTGATTGACACATCTTATGACCAATTGAATTAATGTCACAGATATCTCTGTTGGCTATTCTTACGATATATTGCATATCATACAAAAGTAAAAAGATTTGCTGTTGATCTAAAGATTGTGGAATGGTTGTAAAAGTTATTTTTTTAACCAAACGCTTGCTGATACTTTAAGTTCTGATCAGTTGCATGTTGCTGTTGTCAAGAGGTTAGACTTATTAGACTTTTCTTTTTTTGAAGCCCAAAAGCTACATTTGTTAAACAGTACTGAAAGGTCAAAGCAATCACCGGGCATAGACGCTCATATTATTTCAACTTAAGTAGGATTAAAGCAATGTCTGCTAAAGACGATATTCAAGAACACACAGAATGCATGCAGGCATAATAGATAACAAAAAGAGTACACAATTTACAAATTGTGTTAAAAGTGTCAGGAAAAGCAAAAACTGGCATTGGTTTTTATTTTTATTTTTTGGTGTGAAGCATACACTTGGAATCCTGCCAGAATGATTTAGAACGCACTCATCAAACTGTTTAAGTAAATATGTATTATAGCTGAAACCAAACAATTATAATACTGCAGTCAGTTATTAATGTCCAGGATTAATGTTAGAGTCAGGATTCATGCTTAAATGGTTAGGCATGCTCACCTTTAATGAACTAAACAACATAAACATAAAAAAGCTAGAAGCATGAAATAATACAGCTTATAACTAAATTATGATTGTAAGGAGTGTTCAGTTTTATTTTTTCATTCAGGTATTTATCAGCGGCAAGCCTTCTCTATAGTACATGTCTCTCATCGTCACACTGCTGTTCACGGTGGAGTGATATCCATGCTCCTACTTTGAAATGTTAAACTGGGTAGTGTTAGTCCCGCAGTTATGGCTCGCCTTTATAAATTACATTTATTAGCACATTCACCATGGATAATGTTGTGGTTTTCGGGTGGTATATCAGACCCCCCTCGTACTGTGATGTGCCCCTTGGCCCAGATATAGTCCTGACTGCGCTAGTCCAGACTGAGGTCAAGACTCCTTTGGACGAACCCATAATTGGCCATGGAGTCAATTCGCCATGGGCAAATTATCACACCAGCTGCACCAGTTCTGCAGTCTCCTGCTACTGTAACTGTGCATCTGAACTTGTGGATGAGGAAAGAAGTGGTGACTTGACTGCGTGCTACTTGCGCTATCCAGTGCGCGTTCTCCCAAACTGAGACCATTGCTCTGATGGGAGGGTGTATCTGTGGTAGAGGAATGCGCATGTACTGTGAAATATTTTATTGTCGAATATGATGCAGCACGGTACAGCACATTGGTAGAAGAAATAGAACAACACACATGTACTATGTACAGTATGTGTGTACATTTGTTGACTGGAGAATATATAGGCATGTTGGTATGGTTTTAAGCACAGTGCAATTCTCATTTCTATTGCTTTTACCAATGGCCTAAATTAAATGCTGGACGAAAGATAAAGTAAAGATAAACAAGATAAAACCAGCGCTTAGCATTTTTACCACATGCTAAATAGCAATCTTTTGGTTCGTATAGCTTATAACAGTACTGCTGGTTTGGAAATTGGAAGACAAACAGCAGAGCAGTCCTCACTTTTGTGTGCTCACTACAGAGCGTCGATAGAAGTACCTCACACCTCTTTATGTAGCCTGTATTTGCCAATCTGTGACAGCCGTGCAGCTTCCAGCTAGGCAAACATTCACAAACGATTGTCAGCACTTTGCCCACCTCTTATCACTGCAAATGTTTACAAAATAAGAAAAGCAGCAGCAAATGAGAAAGCGCATGTAACCCCACTTTTGGTGTTATTAAGCAAAGTGTTCAAGTAGCATTGTTTAAACAAACTGTTTGCTCATCTTCACATTGAAAGAATTCAAGATGTTTACTTGTAGCCAGGTCGCTCCTGAGATTTTTTCCCATTGGGGAGTTTTTTTTCTCACCACCATTTGAGTGTTTTTCTTCCCACAGGGGAGTTTTTACCTTGTCTACTTTTTGGGGGTTCAGGCCTGGTTTTTGCCCAATTTTCCTTCTGGTTCTCCATAAAGCGTCGTTGTGACAGTTCTCTGTATAAAGCGCTGTATGAAAATAATTGAATTGAGTGAATTTTTCACCAGAAATTTCTCTTTCATATTTGGGCAGACATATTCCTGTTTTATGACAAATGATTGCAGGTTTGATTACCTGTCATTGCACCCTTGACCAAGGAACAGTAATTAAGCAAAATTACCACAGTAAAATATAATATATACGTAAATATACAGCTCATAATGTGTAAACCACGCAAGTTGTCTGTTATAACTAACATTTAATCACATTCACCACATGAGAAAGACTGGCCATAGTGTTTCCAGATGAAAGCACAAATGGTCATAACTACAGTTATCTGAAGGGGGAGAGATTTTGATGTAGGGACTGAAGGACATACAAAGTGAAAGTTTAGGGCAGGGCTTGCCCAGCCAGAAAGCGCTTCTGCCAGATCCACCGTTTGGAACGCTGACAGATCCGAGAGATTAGGAGGTCGTAACAGCTTTGGACACATTCCCTGCGTCGAGTGATTATAAATTGGAGACACTGCCAAGAACACAGTTCTCTCACATCGCTGACTAGTCATATTGATGTTTGTTTCCCTTGGGGGCCTGGTGGAGTGCCCTGCAGGGATAAAGTACTGGGAGTGAGATGAGATTGAGGTTTTCACCAGCCGCCAATCCAGTGGCTCTTGTCAGAATAATGAAAGCAGAGCATTGACCCCATGCAACCTAATGGGTTGTTAAGCATTGCTGGTGCAATAGATTCTTGCATGTACCCCATGTACCTGTAGGAGCAAATGGCCAATAAAAACAGTCGCGGCTGTATTGTGATTGTAAATTGACAAGTCGTCTCTCAAAAAGGACCTGAAATATGCGCCCGAAGACAAACTGCAGAAATCTTGACTGGTTGTTGAGGCTTGAGTGGCCAATCTAAGATTGTTATTATTATTCCCTAGCACAGGTGAGATAAGTCCTTTTTGGCACGTGACACAGCTAAATGAAATGCAATAATGGCTGTTCATACGGCTGAGCAGTGGTCGGCTCTGTTTTCTCCCTCACCGTGAAGGGGAGGGCCGGGGGTGGGGCTACAAGTCCTCGAGAGCCACGTGTTGCCAGGCAATGAGGCGATGAGCCGTCTTCATTATCGCACCGTAGCCACACCGCTGCGCCTCCGGTCAAGTCAATCCGAATGAAAGCAAAGCCAATAAATAACGTCACCTACTGGCCAGCGACAGCTCCTGGCCGAGTCTGAGTCTTGCCGCAGTGTGAGAGAGTGAGGCAGCTGCATCCAAAACACTGCTAGCGCGCCTATTGTTGGTGGATCCAGGCCTCTCGGAGGTTATCGTTCACCCCCCGGCTCGTTTCTGCATCGGTTCTGCTACCAGCTGAGCTGAGGTGTCTTGAATTCTGCAGTGCAGGCAGGAAATATTGCATCATACAACACCAGCCTCGATGTGTGGGTTAAAAATAGCTCTTCCCTTTTTTGTAAAATTGAGGTCGTCATTTAACACCTCGCCTATTACGGATGATATAGAAGAAAATCCTTCCCAAAAGGCCGGCAATATCGGATGGCGCAATTGTCTTTTAATTAAACGGCATATTGACTTCCGAATTAGCAATGAAACACAATCGTCACCATGTGGTTAGACAGTGCTAGAGATATTGATGAGAGGATAGAGTTGCAGTGTTTTCTCTGTAAATGATACTTATGCATATAAACACAGTGTTGATTGCACATGGCGCTGCCACAGAGCTAAACGTGATATCAGGGGTGCTCTTGTGGCTGCTCAGCCAGTTTCCACACCCCAGCCCTTGAAGGAAGCCTTGAACATCTGCTGTTTTGCCATGCTGAGAACGTGTATAATCTGGCTAATTAGACACACCAGCACACAAAATATACAAATGTTGTCTTTTCTCCAGACCATAAACCTATACTGTATCCTGTAATATATGTATATGCAATTTATATATTTATAGAAACACTGTGCAGTAATTGACAAAAGCATAGTGTCTTTGATAAGCGCTGTCTAGAAAGCAATATGAAGTTCAGTAACCCTGGTTTCCTTCAATTCTGTGTTAATGACTAGCCTGGTCTCCTATCTCTCAGCCTTTCTTTGTGCAGAAAATGAAACGTTGGCCTCTTAGTAGATGGTCAGCCACTTGTCTGCACAATGTGTGCTAACACGCCACTGATAAAGATCTCTGCAGTCCGGCGTGGGATGTGGTGGGCGGGAGGAACATTTTGCCTGATGAGAAAAAACGCAATCAGGGGTCTCCGAGATTTGAGTTCAATCTTGCGAGAGGACGGTCAGTGTGTGGCCTCCATGTTGCTATCTCTACAGTTAGCAGGGATGGCAAACTGTGCTCATCTACAAAATGGCACTAAGTTAGAGAGAACTGCTGTGGAGCAGTCAACGGAGCAGAAACAACAGGGCCGAACAGCTCTCCATAGATGAGCCGGTCCCTCAGAAAATAGCAGGACATGAAATACGAGCAGGAGGAATAGCTGGCAAAAGCAACCCCGATATTGCTCCCTAGTGACTTCCATGTCATGTGCATAAATATTGCATTGAGTTTAATGGAGAAAGGGGCATGGAGTTTCACTGATACCATAGTGTGATATACACAGTACTTTTTTTTCAGACCTTGCTTGTTCAGCTCATGGTAAACACAAGAAGACTTCTTGGGCTATTAAAAATGTCTTGTGTCTTGTTATAAAAGAGATAACTCGCTTCAGGTGTAGGCTATAATCCTAGAGTTTACTTAAGACAAAGGATTCACAGCATTCGACTGCTATCTGTACAACGTCAATACATAGATATGTCAAAATACACATTCAAATTTTAAAAAAAAGATTGTTGTTTTTTTTTATTCAATCAGCAAATTAAACGAATGTGCAGACACAATATCACAGAAATAAAAAAAGACAAATTTTTTGTAGCTTTTGTATATTATGTAAAACATAGCTAGTTGAATATGAACAAACAAACAAAAAAAAGGAGTGACTGTTTAATTATTTTCTATATTTGTAAACAGGACAGCAGCAATAGTTTATTGCTGGCATATTGACACTGTGGCCAAAACTTTGCCCACAGAGGGAGGGTTTCGATCAACAAGGTATCCCCCACCGTGGTGCTCGATACTAACTTCTGTGGATGATGAGGCGGCAGCAATCTGTCTGCGCAAGCTGTGTAGCTCAGCTGCTGGACTCTGGGAAAGTGTGGCTGTTGCCTTTTGGAGGGTGTGCGATCTAGTTTACACCCTCACGTATTTATGAAGGATCTTACAGAAATTTTGACAGCAATTACATAAGATTATGTAAGAGGGAGGTAGTCAAGGATAATGGGAATACAAGTATATACAAGAGTATGGAGCAGAATGGGTGGTTTTAGAGGAAGCTAGCCAATTAGGGTGAAGTGGAGTAGAAACTGAAGGCAGTCGTTGTGGGATACCAAGGAAAAAAGTCAACCAATCTGACGAGTGCAGTTCTATGTTATTAGTCTATGTGTGGAATATTTCAGTGTGGGGTACAGAGCCAGTCTCTCTCAGATTTCTGTGGGAAGAGCTGATGGATGGTCCTAACCCTGCCACCCTCCCACGCTCATTAGGGGTAAGTCACTGGGCCGCGCTGTATTGGACCACGATGGATGGATGTCTGTCAGCCATTTACCAAACCTCTGTGCAGCTCTGTGCAAATGTCTATAGCCTAGGCTCACCTTTTGAAAGCCAATGCTGCAGACACTGTAAGTTATGTTGCCTGCTGATGGAGTATGAGCCTCTAGCTTTGCATCTCAGCCTTTGCGTTTCTTTATGTCTTTATATTAATCATGCATACATGATAATGTGGGACTCTGTTCTAATACCATTTCCCTGCTTAGAAGAAGAATTGCCTTAACCAAAATAAGCTTTCTTAACCTGGCTTTTTGTTCATAAATTCAAGTTAAATGCATGGTCAGTTGGATTCAAGACGGGTGACTGACTTGGCCAGTAAATGACATTCCATTTTTTGGCCCGAAAATCTCATTGGTTGCTTTCGCAGTATGTTTCGGCTCATTGTCCTGCTGCAAGGTGAAGCGCCGTCCAATGACTTTTGAGGCATCTCATTGGATCTGAGCAGATACGATGTTTCTGTACACTGCAGAATTCCTCCTGCTGCTGCTGTCAGCAGGGACATCATCAATGAAGACAAGTGAGCCGGTTCCAGTGGCAGCCATACATGCCCAAGCCATAACACTACCTCCACCATGTTTCACAGATAAGGGGTGGGGGGGAGGGGTGCTTTCCTCTTTCCATCACTTTGGTTCAGGTTAATACTCATCTCATCTGTCTATTAGACCATGTTCCAGAACTGTACGGTTTTACAATGCACTTTTTACACACTCTAACCTGGCCGTTATCTTGTTACATCTTGTGGTGAAACCTCTGAGGTTATTCTGGCATCTTCTTCCCTTCATGCTATTCTTTGACACACATATACCCACATGCCAGAGGGTGTTCTTGATCTGTTTGACGGTTGAAAAGGGTGTTACGACATATTAAGGCGGTTTACACCTGTCAAAATTTGTTAATACGGATAATAATTTTCCAGAGCTCGGCCTTCTTCTCCTTCAAAAAATTCCTTTCTGGCCTCATTGATTCTCTCTTGCTTTGAATATCTTAGTCATCCACAGAAAAAAATATATATATTTCAAAACTTAATATTTGCTAGGGATCAGTAAAGGGATATCTGTCAAGAATCTCTGGAGAAGCCTCCAGCTGTCTAATGTGTACCTCCTCAAATAAGGAGCAAGCAAAAGTGTGTTTTCAATCCCATAGTTTATTTTTATCGCAGATTTCTGCATGTGTTCTTCTGTGCTGTTATGATTGTTGTTTCGATCCTTTGAAGCATTCATATTCAGAAGCTATGCAGCTTTCCATTAGAATCGTAAATTGTAATGCTGAGTCAGTTCATTCGAATCACAACGGGATGCGCTTGTGGTTGTTAAAAAACAAAAAAAGCTGGTCCTTGATATGTTGTGGCTTAAGTCTTGGTGGAAATTTATCTCTGATAGGTGGTGTTTAAAATGCTGATGAAATTTGCCTATGATCGGTCGGTGTACAGTTGTACTGCAATCTGATAGGTAGGAGAAACGTTCTGATGGATGTTTCTCTTTGATACTGTTGGTGGGGGGTAAAGTGGGGAGGACAGCTGGTCTCTGATAGGTGGGGTGCACAGTGATGATGAATGCTCATCTGTGATAGCAAGGAGTAAATGGAAGCTTACCCCTGACAGGCAGGGGGTTAAGTACTCATGAATACCTCTGCGTGATATCTGGGTGTAACAGAAACATTTCAAGTTGTCTGTGAATGGTGGAATTTCTAAGCACTGATGAAAGCCTGTCTCTCATAGGTGGGAGGACACACAATGTTGCCTATTCGCTGGATGCCACCAGAGAGCATCATGTACAGGAAGTTCACCACAGAGAGTGATGTGTGGAGCTTTGGAGTCATTCTGTGGGAGATCTTCACCTACGGGAAGCAGCCATGGTTTCAGCTGGCCAATAATGAGGTATGTACAACAGCATTGTATTTACCAGTTTGCTGTTTCATCCTTCAGTACGTCAAAGAGAATTGTCACCACACTGATTATTTCAGCAGTGGTGTGTATAAATTTTAATCTCTTGTCAGCACTAATCTCTTGTTTGCATGTTTTTTTCATTTATGGAGTCACCTGTTTGACGTTTATTTTGTTGGAGTTATGCTCAAGTATTGCACAGTGTCCAATTCCGTTCTTCATTCGCTCTTTTATTTTTACTATATTTTAATTTAATTTAATATTCACTTAATATTCTGAGGCTGTGTGTTTTAAAATCATTGCTGCCCTGAATGGCACAGTGACTAGAACAATGATGCCTTTATCCAAAGTTCAAGAGAAATGCTAAGGAGGAGGCAACAAGTCTTAGCCCTTGGTCTCACATGAGCACCACGTGTTGTGTAAGGAGTGAATTTGTCTATTTTCAGAGAAGCTATTTGCACTATATTTAACCCTGGAGGAGAAGCAATTAGGACTCCAGCGTATTCAACGAGAGGGGTGCAATTAAAGGATGCTAATGCTGGCTGCAACTGTCATGGACGCTCACAGTCACGTCACATGCAGTGTCATTAACTCATATGGAGCAGCTCCCTAAAAGCCATTGTAAATAACAGCAAATGAAATACATCAAATATGATGCATGATTTTATGCATAAGTTTTGATGAGAGGCTCCCAGCACCGTGTATGGCCCTCTTCTCCTCACAAATGTATACGTAAATAAGACATTTACTGTTCCAAGATGGCATTTTCCCCTTGGTGCACGTCACACTCTCTATCACATTAGTGGAACTGGAACTGCCTCTGGTCTATGAAGTCACGTGTCCCTGTATTTGAACCACGCATAAGTAGTCCATAGTAACCTGTGACTCTAGGAGCTTGTCTATCACACGGAGTGAAGGGTCATCTGTAATCTCCTTTCCTTTGAAAAGAGATTTTCAATAGCTGGAAAAAAAGAGATGATAGAGCATGTGGCCCCATTGAACAATCAGTTGTTGATTTGCTAATATATTTGTTTATCATAAAATGGTCATAACACCTAAGTTATGTCTTATTCATTCTATGTGTGTCGATAAATCGCACTTGAACGGTACGTGAATAAGTAAATGCTGTAAAAAAAATTAATAAATAAATACAGTACATTATGTAAGTATTTGGACAGTGACCCAATTGTTTTGAAATTAAACAATGAATTCAAGGTTAAAATGTAAACTGTTAGCTTTAATTTGAAGGAATGTACATCCATATCTGGCGAACCATGTAGGAATTACAGCCCTTCTTTTATACTTTTTACAAATAGTTCCCCCATACTTCCCCCATAGCAGCATTGGTTATTACATGGTTCGCTGTATTGCTTCAGGTCAAACTGTCAAAATATAATTTGGACCTGCAATACTGCTTTTTTTGCCACAATGTAATGTGTTTATTCCAGGTCTGGAGCTGTTGTAAATATTTGACCATTAGTACATTCATGTTTATGTTGATGAATTGGATACTTTCCAGAAAATGTGTGTGTGCGTGTGCGTGTGTGCGTGTGTGTGTGCGTGCGTGTGCACACTTTACAATCAAATTAGACTTTAGGTTAATTTAATGAATGAGGCCCCCTGGCAGCTGCACGCTGTGCCACAGTTACTCCATGCTGAGACAGGTCAAGAAAGATTTTGAGTTGAGAAAGGAGAAAACATTACACTTCTGACTGGCTTCATTGACTTCTCATGTGAGTGTTCACAGATTACGTTTACAGTACACAGCCACTGCTCTCTGTTGCACAGGACAACGATTCATGATTTAGGATCAAACATTAACGCTAATAGAGATGTTCCTTAGGCCCGGTTTGTACCAGCATCCAAAACCCGTAGGTCAGCAGTTAGCCTTTGGTTGGTGTGTTTAATTGTTCTTCACTCATGATCAAAAGTACCCTGTAATAAAATATTGATGCTATGCCCGGAGAAATGATTCAGCCCTGCTTAATGCTCATGACTGGCCACATTTTCTTTTGTGAGAGTAATCTATTGAATTGAATTAATATTGCTGTCAGTTTAAAGCAGGCTTATAAAGAAAATGTATTTGACCCTCCAGGGATTGCATTTGTTAGATGTGCAATTAAAACATCAATATTTGATAAGTTTAGAAGAAGCAAAAACATTTCTGCTTTGAAAAGCAATAGAAAAAAAAAAATCACTTGTTGAATTATGATTTTTCAATTTATTCTTCTTAATACGGTGCGAGGAATCAATATCATAGTTGCTGTGAAGATCCATCAATGTTTAAATGGTGTTCTCGAATGGCTCTTGGCCCGAGACAAAACAAAACATGCATGTAGGAAGCTCAGTTTGATACGACAAATTATTTCAGCAGCTCCCTGCTAACTCGCTTCATTATGTGCAGAGCTGGCATTATCAGAGAGATAATGGAACAAAAAAAACGGTACAAATCAAAGGTAAATCAGTCAAACATACTGGGTCATTCTGGCCACAGCACTTTTTGTAATTTGACTGTGTAGAGTGGTATGAATCCAGACTTCAGAGCACATCGAATATCTCCACACGGTCCTTTTAATATTTTCCTTTAGGATGTGAAAAATTAATTGCATTAAACTTAAAGGGATAGTTCGGAATTTTGGACATAATGTCTCAATTACGACTTACCCATGATGTAGTTGATTGATGGAAACCATTTTCAGCTAATTCCGTGCTGTCCCTTCTTTTGGACATACAGTACACACGTCGTATTTTATTTGCTTTGGGTGCACTGTGGAGTGCTTAAGTGCGTTTGGTAGTGGATGCTACCGGTTGTCATAGAGTTGCCCTAGCATTAGCAACGTGTGTATGTCCAAAAGAAGGGACAGCATGGTATTAGCTGAAAATGGTTTCCATCAATCAACTACATCATGGGTAAATCGTAATTGAGACATTATGTCCAAAATTCCGAACTATCCCTTTAACCTACATGGCATTGGCATACTGTTTGATCAATGTCACTGTTTTCAATTGCCCATTTGTTGTGTTGACCAGTGACCTACTCTCAACAGAAGTTCTGCTTCTGTTTCCCCTTTTTCTTTGTCCTTTCAAGTGTATTTACAGTATATTGAAATTAGTATGATCTGTGGACCTTAGAATGCTGACGATGTGGTAAATAATATGACAGAGGGACACAGTCTAAATATGCACAAAACTTCAACCAGTCAACTCAACCGTTCTTACCTGTGATAGTTTGCCAAAGGCGATAGATGCAGCTTCCTCGAATCACGGGATATTTCAGCAGAAGGTCATTTGTAAAGCATGTCTGCACCGAGTGTTGCAGAAGCGTATTTATTATTTTTAATCTGATTATTTTTTAGTACTCAGCAGTGCCATCCCTGTGACATTTGAATGGGAATATATACTGCCCGGCCAAAAAAAAAGTCGCAGTTGCACCAGTCATGCACAGTGCCCACTACAAGCCTCTGGAGGCAGTGTTATGACCTGATCTTAACCCCATTGAAAGTCTTTGGGATGTGCTGGAGAAGACTTCACGGAGTGGTTCGACTCTCCCGTCGTCAATACAAGATCTCGGCCAAAAATTTATGCAAGTCTGGACGGAAATAAATGTTGTGACGTTGCATAAGGTTGTCGAAACAATGCCACGACGAATGCGCGCCATAATCAAAGCTAAAGGCGGTCCAACAAAATATTACAGTGTGCGACTTTTTTTTTGGCCGGGCAGTGTAGCTTTTGGCTGTAGCTAGAATATATTCAGCATGGTTCAGTGTTAAATGTGGCTCAGCATTGGGTTAAATGCTGATTTAATGGTGACTGTTAATTTCACTGTGATTGACCCTGAACAGTCTCGGTGCAGTGCAGAGTATGGGATTAGTCCTTCTGCTTTGAGAGGCCCCTCTTTTATCTACTGTGCATGACCCATCAAATCAATATGAAGCTGACAGATTTCTGCCATAGCCCAAGGGAGAACCGCATACTCTGTAATGCAAAACCCAAGGCTAGTTGGACAGGGGATATCAAATACATATAGAAGCAAGCATTTGTGACTATGGTGTTTGTTTACTTTGCTCTGAAAGATTGTGTATTAATCTTATGGGATATCAGATAGCAGATTAAGCAGTTTGATTGAAAAAATATGATTGTTGAAAACAAATTGTAGTAATATTAATGAAGTAATACAATTTCAAGAAGGTGTGTGTGCGTAAATGTGGTATATTATATAAGTTATTATAAGGGTTATTCACCGACTTCATGTACATCATTTGTTTCCAATAAAAATTACTGTTATAGTCCTGTGCCATTCGCCCTAACATTGCCCTTGTGCAATGTTTGTGCTGATGGCTTTTCAGGTATGTTGACCTGTCCACTGTCCTCTTCACAGGTCATCGAGTGCATCACACAAGGTCGTGTTCTGGAGAAGCCTCGAGTCTGCCCTAAGGAGGTATATGACATCATGCTGGGATGTTGGCAGAGGGAACCACAACAGCGTCTGAGCATCAAGGACATCCAGAAGATCATGTATGCCTTGGGAAAGGCCACGCCTGTCTACCTGGACATCCTGGGCTAGTGACGGATGGCCCGCCCGTGTGTCTGTCTCTGCCAGACAGACAAACACAATCCAGGAATAACCAAACAACATGTACCTTACTGCTCCACTGTCAAACACCAACGAGATGGGGATAGACTCAAGTGCCTGCTACACCTTTCGATACACAGGATAACAGTCTTTAAAAAAAAAAAAAAAAAACACTTTTACATTTTGTTTACCTGCATACAAAATGTACAGAGTACTACTGTAAGAAGAGGAATTTCCCTTTTTTTTCTTAAAAATGGCCTCCTTAAAAAAAAGTTTAAAAAAAATAAACAAAAAAATCTGGAAGAGAACCAACGTGTTTGCTTTTGGTATCCCAACAGCCTGATTGAAGATTAAACTCCCCAGTGTTTTTTATTTGATAAATATATAAATATATTATAATATATATTTTTATTTATTTTGTTTTTTTCTTTCTCTACATGTGGATGTCTGCCATATTTGTTGCTAAGGGTATATCACCTTTTAGAGTCAGACTATTGGCCGGGACTTACTGAAGAAAGCCTTACTGCACTCTGATTGGCTGGATCTTATCTCTGATACCGGAGGAGACATCCAATGGGGCTTTCTGTTTCTAAGGGAAAAGAAAAACACAAGCATATGGGTGACATGAAGAAACCTTGGGAAAGAAGGACCCACCAATCACAACAAACAACCTAATTTAATAACTGAATGTACATAATGTAAATTTCTATAAGTGTCTCAAATTATGTTAACTTATTTCTTTTCCTATTTAGATTATTTTAGCTCCTTGGTGTGCTGTTATGGTGAGTTAATTCTATAAATATTTTAAGAATCCTCTTCAATATTTTTCTTTTGGACATGGTCATAGAATGTATGTTTTGTATTACACTGAGGATGCCTAGTTTTTTGTCACAAAGTTGTATTTAAGCTTTGTAATGGAACCAAGACAGGATAAAAACAAAGTCCCATTGAGAGTCAGAGTCTGACACCAGATGTCTGAGGTGACATGATGACTTGATGCCTTTTTTTGTTTTTTTTTGTTTTTTTTTCTCCCCACTCTGGCAGGAGATATGGCATAATACCCTCTTTAATTTTACATAGTTTCCTTAAAGAGTATTATATTAAACTATACATCCTTCCCAAAACTAAAAAAAAAAATAAAAATAAAAAAAAACTTTATATTGCTCTTAAAATATTAAAAGCAGAAATGACATTTTTATGGGTAGAATTAGCAATGGAACGATACCGGAGAATCTGAATATTTTATTTAGAGGGACAATTTAATGGACATGATATCAAACTTACAGACATTCCATGTTTTTCCATACATTCCATTGCCGCCTTTGAGTCATTGACATAGAATGCATTTTCCACAAACGTTATTCCACAAGCTCGGGAATAATGCGATAAAGACCAATGTCCGAAAAGACGGGGCGATGTCTAGGCCAATGTAAATAATTATTCACGTATAGATCAAAGCCTAATTTTCATGACACATAATGAGTGATATTATAACACTTACAATAACTGCGGTTTTGATATTGTAAGGCATGGTTGAGGCATCTGCATTGGATACCACTTTATTATTCAGTCTTGTGACATATTATAGCTTTGTGCATTATTGCAGCATTTAAAACCTTTTTTTTTTTTTTGTAAGCAAGATTCCATTGGCTAATAGCTGATCACCTGTCCTGTTCACCTGTTTATATTTTGCTTTCTTGGCACACACAATAACTGTATCAGAAGCATTAGGTATCAGTGATGAGGTAAAGAGCTATTGTGAACATTGTGTTGTGATGGCTAACACTAAGGCATTGCATTAACGTACTCTCTCGTAATAAAATGAAGTTGAGCTTAAATTTGAGTTCAGTAAGTTCCAGTGATGCATCCAAAGTTACTCCGCGCAGGCATAAACTGACTTTAATTTAATTTCGAGCAAATTTAGTTCCAGTCATCATGTCAGCACTAATATTATCACATACGCATATTACGCATATTACAGTGTATAAGATGTCAGCATTAAATGTGTATATTAACATGACACTACAAAACTTCTGAAACAGCCAGTCTGGCTTCTTTTTTGATCTTTCTTGTGTCATAAATGTTTGTGTGCCCCATAATCACCTATCTTGTCTTAAGTCCTTGGGTCTTTCTCTGTATCTTTATATATCCACCCTTTATACAATTGTAAATGGAATATATACTCATCCTTAACCTTTAA